>OU343217.1:285715774-285741358 GCA_910596185.1 Chrysanthemum makinoi
GGACATAGCCGGTCATGATGTAGAACATGGCTGTAAACCTTTTCGCTACGGTTCAACACTGTCAATTGCTCTATATTCTGCTCGTCAATTCGAGAAACATATAATGGCTCAAAATATGTGGTCAGCACATCTATTGCTTCAGCAGTGTTATTTTCCACAGCCAAACAAGTGGAAGAGCTATAAAGACGTTCAATATCACTTAATGTATGTGTTTTATCAACTTCCTCGCATACACGCCTGAGTAGCTTAATAGTTGTATTGTGCTTTACTTTATCGTCCTTGAGGTGCTTAACATGCGGTACTGTGATTAATCAAATAGTAAAAGTTGTTTTAAGCTTCAAAGTTAAAATAATAATAATAATAATAAAATTTAAAGAGCAAGTTGAAACAAGGCTTCGGTTTATTGTCTTTAATAACTACTCATGTACAAGCAACAATAAGGCACACGGATATTCATGATCGTATGAAGTAAATGCCCTTCAGTCAGTATATGTTAGCCAATACCTTCAAAATAGCATGTGTAACACTAGCAGCGAATTATCTTAATCGTGTAAATGAGCCAAGCCGCTTGTATTCTAATCACGATTGACTCACCAACACCTCAAAATAAGCCTAACATAAACGAGTAAGGCTCAAACTTAGGGCATGCTTGGTGAAGGGTATTAGGGGGTGGGGAATAGGAAAAACAATCATTAATTATGCTTGGTGGAAAGTAAATGAATTGAGCATTAAACTAGGGGTCTGTTTGGTTTGTAGATAGGTTTAGAATTAAGATTTGGATTAGGATTTAGATTTATTTGAATTTTGATTTAGATTTGAGGTATGAGAGAGAATATATATTATAAAATTATTTAAACTATTAATAAAAAGTAAAAAATTAATTTTATGTAAAGTAACTAAATATGTGGTCTACCTTTCCATGTCAGAAAGCTAAAGCTCATGAATATGGGGTTTTGATGGGCCTGATCAAATGCATATTTCAATCCAAACAAAAACCCAACTCCACATTCTCCCCTTATACTAAACGCGTACTAAGTAATGACCCATTGCACTCCAAATTGGGGGTTAAGGTATTCATTACCCTTTGCATTCCTTAGTATACTTTTTGCATTTCCTTTTTCCATTCCCTTAATTAAATCAAGCGGCCCTTTAGTTTATTAAATAAACTAATTATTTTTTAAGAAATAATACTAATCTGAATCCACTTTTTTCTCAAATGCTACTTTTTCTTTTGTCTTTTATAGATACTAATGGCGTGGATTTCCAATGGTGGACAACTTTGTCACCAATTTTAGGAAACAGTCAATAAAAGTTATTTAAGGCGATATTATCCACCAAAAAAATTACATTAGTGATCTGTTGATAACAGCCATTACCGACGGATTACCAGCAGATTCGGCTATCGGTGTAGCCCATTTTCCCCGTAATGAGTTCTTTCGGTGACATAAAATCTATGTTTCTAAGAGAGATCTACTAGTTCGGTGGAAGCTTGTGTTTACCATGCATCAATGTTGTCTCCCATAATTTGACACAAATCCTCGAGATAACTACACAAAAAAGTAGATATGATTTTTGTCAATAAAATTAAATGTTATAAAAGAGAAGTGCATACATAATTATTCCAAGGTATGTCGTCAAAATGTTTCTTAACTATAAGCAAATCACTCATAATATGCATGGTTGAGTTTATTAGAGTTTTGGAATCACATAGTTCACATATAGCATACTGTCGTGGAGGCACCTCCTCGTGTTCTTGGTAACAAACCTATCCTTCTTGGGTGTCTCTTGGTTCTCCACGTCTGCCGTATCAGTACTAGCAAAGTCGTTATTCTCGATTGGAATAACTTCAATACAGATATAAGCATTAATTAGTTATCTAGAAATAGATGCAACATCGACCAAAACCAGTCAGCAATTGATTTTGGGTTATACAAGTTGGATCAAATTGAAGTATATATTTGAGATAATTTATCATGATCCACGATTAGTTAAATGGATTAAAATCCAGTTGATTGGCGAATGACGAATGGATATTTAATTAAAGAGATTATTAGGGGAGCAAGCTATAAACTATTAGTGAAAAGACATACTGTGGTAAACAAATCTTGAGTAAAAGTTGTAAGCTGTTCCACTATAAAATAACTCTGGCTTTCTAATGATAGACTCTAATGCGGTTTTGTGTCTGTAAGCTGTTGTAGCCAAGCTTGGGTAGTCGCTGATCAACTCATATGCTACATCTGTAATCAAATTGAAGTATAACATAGTTAATTTGTTTGAACTTGGGTACTTTCAAACGTTAGCTTGATGTTGTTATCAATGTATTTCTAGTATATTTATATCTTTCGCTAAAATTTAAAAAAAAAGGTTACAAAGCATACATACCAATTAATCCTGTATCAATTACTTGATGCAAAATGTTAAGACCACGCATGCCTCTAAAAAGTTTGTCATATTCAACTTTATTACTCTTCATTTGCTTAAACAAATAGCTAAAGGTTTTTATCGCAGGAATCCAAAGAGAGCAATGGATTGCTAAAAGATCGAATTTATCAGGAGTGAATAAACATTGTGGGTTAGAGTCCCACATTATCTTCAAAGCTTCTGTGTTACCAAAATTTGCAGCAGTGTGAGCTGGGTTTCGTCCATTAATATCTACGGTGGTTACAAGTAACTCACTGTTTATCCCCATTAGGATATCCCTAACAACCTCATTATCTTTATATCTACCGACAGCAAAGTGGAATGCTGTATTGCCATAATCATCTAATTTAGAAGTCCATGCAACTTCCTCTGTATTAACGATTTCTCGGGCTTTCACCCAGTCATTCTTGTGAATAGCTTTCATTAGTCTGTTTTCTGCATCACCTAAAGAAACATTTTTATAAAAATATTAATCAAATTCAATTTGAAGATAAATTAATTTGGTTGCAATACAGAGACAACTTTTACCTCGTTTCGATAAAAGAAAAAAAATTTGATGAACAAAATATTTTTTAGTTATCATAAGAAAAAAAAATCAATCAAAACTAGACGTAAAAAGAATTTATCTTTTTCGCGTGACTTCATGTTATTTTAATCTTAACTTGTGAAATTTTTAGATTATATCAACATATTTTGTTTATCAAAAATCGTTTTTGACTTTGGCTTTAAAAGTTGTTTCAATACTACATCTTCAAAATGAGCATTTAAACGACATTGTTTATGACCATATCATAGGATCATTAAAAAAAAAAAAAATGTGATTTTTCATGAGAGGCCTAAAAAAGCTTGAGATTTTTTTTTTATCATAGGTTGTATAAGTGAACTGCATGCAACATGCATATATATCACGAGATCTATGTTTAATTTGATCAAGAAATCCTTAAGAGAATGTACCTCTGCGGCCATGTAGAGATTCTTCTTTAATATCAAGAATGATTTCATGTTTTAACACAGCAGTGACACATAAAGGAATTTTTGTTTTCCAAGATTCTGAGACGAACATCGAGAGATCATGATCATCTTTAATTTCAATAATAGGAAACCAAGGAGATCCAGCTGTGTAATGAACCCCCAACTTTAAACCATAAGAATCTTGATCAACCCTTGGAATTCACGAACAACCACTTTATTCCGTCCCATCTCCATTTTCCATTGAAGGCGACAAGTACTCTAACATCATCTATAACAGAACGATAGATGTAAATAAGCATGCATGGCACTGAAGTCAATAAAAATGGATTAAAGCATATAAAAATAGCATTTGACATGAAGTGATCAGTATCGTGCAATATATGTCTGACATTAGAATATATAATTTATTGTATATTAGCAGCATACTTTTCGTGTTGAAATGTATGTTTGACAAAATATGAATTGAAAAAAAAAAGTTTACTTTTGTAAGAAAATCTGTTTTGAAGAATAATTCTAAACTTCTGGCAATTTATAAAATAATCTATAGAATTCATACAATATAGCACAACATCAAAGTTGATTTCAATGTACTATATTATAAAAGCTAAAAAGTCTCACACATAACATTTTTTATTATATTTTCCCTAAATTGTTGCACAATAGGATCTCGCAAATAAGTCTCATGGTGCTGGTCTCAATCATGTGTTATAGAGTTTAAGATTTGCATTAGATAAAAGGCTAATAAAATTAAAATATAAAGCGAAAGAGAGTAAATAAATTGAGATCTTTTCGAATCATCAGAGAGTAGCTATTTTGTGCTGATCCATGTGAAATAACAATTTTGTGCCTTACATTAGTATATATATATAGATACATTCATTAATTGAGCTTATTACTAGTAGGCTTAGAAAAAACACATAACTTACGCGTGTTAATTTCATAAGTGTGAGATGACCATCCTCATAGTGAGAATCACAAGCAAATATTATCGGCTACTAGCAAATAAAAAATCTACGGTGAAAATATGCATTCTTAATCTATAAGCTTTTAATAAATATTTGTATTCTCAATCATTAAAGAGTTTAAACGTTTAATGCAACTTTTTTCCTTAAGGATAAAGTACCAATATCTCTCATGAACAAGGGGTATCAAAAATTATTGGATTTAGTGAGTCACAAAGGGTTTTTGTTAGCTCCCGTTCAAGCTTCAAACTTGCTTAAAGTATAAGACATCTCATGAAATGAGTAATGTGTACCCAAAATGTGCATTCCGTTCTCACTTACGCATGAGCACTACTATCATTTGTGTATTTATTTTTTGACAATGAATTTGTTATAATTTTGGTTTGGAGGACATTCAAAAATGATGATAACGATACTCGTAAAGCATTATTTTGTTTGACTTCATGTTCTTATGGTTTTAAAAAATTATACAATGATGTATTTATTAGAGTACAAGCAGAAAGCAAATGACACATATTTCGTATTAGTCAAGTTACACATAGCATTCTCACACTTAAACAAATAAGATAGTTGTGCGTGTTTTTATTTTGTTTATAAGAACTGTTAATAACCCAATTAATTTGGTTTATTGGGAATGTTGGTAACCGAGTTGATTGTTTTGCCTTTTTTTCTGATTTCATACATGTGTCTATTATCTGTTTTAATGTTTATTAAATGTTATACATAATTGAAATTAATTAAACTATAAATTGTAAACTTGTAGTAAATATAAATAAATTGAAGTATCACAAAATGGATATGTAACATAAATGAAATATATTATAAAGAAAATAACTAGTTACATAATCTTGAGAAAACGATCAAGTAAGTGAGTGAAACAAGAGAATTAGGAGTGGAAAGAGTTTTTCATGTGTTACTTTTAAATTTCTTTTGACCTTTATCCATACGTATGGAATATGATTAAATTCAAAAATAAGCATAAAAGCAGCAACCACTTCAAAAACCAGCACACTCTTAATACCTCTCGAATGCAAGATAAGCACACACTTAAAATAAGCACACTCTTTATTCTAGGAAAATGAATTGTACGCCTAAAACTAAAAACTAAATTTAGACCTAAAAATATGATTGGTTCATTTGAAAAATTAATTGATGAAAAATGATGAAAGATGATAAGTGTATGACACTTGTCATAAAAATAAATTAGGTCTATTAGTAGGTGTATGTCTTAGGTCTATATATCAACATGTGTTTTCTACGTGTAATAATAATCAAATTGATAATTGATATCTATCTTTAGATATATAAGAAAACTTAAAAGTTTTACTAAAGCTTTCTTAAATAAACATGCATAGGAGGCATTAAAAGCATACTAGCAGGGTACCCGTTGTTGTAATAATATTTTTTGACGAATAATATTTCTATTGCAACAACTTACAAACGTAGATAAGGATGATAAAGTTGGTACGTTGTTGTCTGCATTTCTAACTCTTTTGAAGATGAAATGTTTGGGTTATGATTTTAACAACAAATTAGTAGCTTGCTTGGTTTGTACATGTGGTATAGTAATTGTAATTTTGAGAAAAAGAGTATTTAAAGAATAAAATTAATTAAATGTGTTGAAAGATTTATACATATTTGTACTATATGCTTTATAACATTTATTATTTAAAATCAAGTTTATGAGAGAAGTAAATGTTTGTGTCATATGCTATATAACTTGTATTGCTTAAAATTAAGTTTGATGTGCATTTAATGGAGAGAAGTGTTTTCTTCCATTATAATCGGAATGTGACATGAAGTGATTTGTGTCGTGCATTATATGTTTGACATTGTAAAATGTGGAATTTAGGCAATAATTTTGTTTTATATTTTGTGACCTGAAAAAGATTATCATAAATATTTTGCCAATTTATAATAAAATCTATATTTCGTACAATATAGCACAACATCAAAGTTGATTTCAATGTATTATAAAAGCTTGAAAGTCTCGCACATAACTTTTTCCTATTATATTTTGCATCAATTATTATGTAAAATAGGTCATATATATGTGGTCGTCAAGTTGCAATCCCTAGTGTTTTAAGCAATTTACCCTTAATAGGGTTTAAGCAATTTACCCTTAAACCACCCACGATTATCTACATATGAAAAAATGATATGCTATTCAATAATTGATATGCTAAATGAGATAATGTAGTCAAATGTAATCTTAGAACTCTTGAATGCTTACTAAGAATAATTGACACTTTCCTTTACTTATAAAAACATAAAAGTGAAACATGAAATGGTAACATATATGATTCGATGAAGAAAATGTCAACGTAACCAAATACATGCGATAAGGGAATTGGTGTGCTCTATATCACATCATTAGGTATTAACAATTCTAATGATTATTAAACTATACATGCTTAATTTAGATGTGTATTTATATGAAGTAGTAAGTTGACTATGCAAATATTATGTACTATCAATTAATAAATTGACATCGTCTACATATCATAATAAGCAAGTTGGTGATCAATATACGATTATACCTAAAAGCCGGTTCCAGAAAGAATTCGAATGACACACAATTATTTTTTAGAGTAGTGATTGGGAGGCCTAAAAGGTGTGACTAAATTCATGCCTAAACATGTGTGTCTTCATCTTGATGGCTTCAATAAGGGGACCCACTTTTCTACTAACCATCAAGATCATGACACGTATGTTTAGGCATGTATTTAGTCACATAATTAGGTCTCTCTATCATTTTCCTATTTTTTAAGGACTCAGATATAATAAACAGTGAAATAATTGAGTTTTCTATGGTAAAATTATAACAAAGAAGATAGAAAAATATTGGGTAGGGTTCATACCATCATTGCTACTGTTGTTGTTGCTGGTTGAGTTCATACTTTCTTTGATGTCGTTCTTGATGTTGGTGGTAGTGCCTGTGTAAGTCATTAGAGTTGCAGGTGTTAATTAAGAGTTCTAATGCAAATCAGTCTATGCTTTGGATGTGTATTTGCTGGAAGCAATAAGTTGTGTATCTATAATTCATACTTCGTTTAGACTTTTTGACATCTTCATATAACCAAATACAAAGTCGTCTATCATATACGACACATATAAACTCGCAAAAGAAGTGCACATACTATATCTATGTAGGAATAGCATAAACTATGAAAAATATTATTAGATTGGAGCTATACCTTCAGAACTGATTTTGATGCTCTTTGTATTGCTTGAGGAAGCCATTACACTATGTTTTCAAATTTGCTTTATCATGGAAATGAGAGGATAAGGAAGAGAATTTATAGGGACTTTAGGTTCTTTAATGATGTTATAAGCAAGGAATTGAAGCAAAGGGAATTTAAGATACTTCTTTTTTCTTACAAAATCTTCCTCCTAAATTATTCTTTTCTTACCTTCAAACTATTATCCATGAAAATCACACATTGTGATTTGTATAATAGAAGTAAGCGATCCATCTACCTTCAATTTCAACTTCAACTTCAACAAATATCTGTGTATATTTATGTTACTGAGAATTGCAGCGTACTGCGCATTGCGATAAAAAAAAGATATAGCTAAGTTTTTCGACAAACAATGTTCTCTGATTATACGTTTTTCGTGACAACAACTTTAGAGTGACAATACTTTTATTTTAATATGTAACTCTATTTTTCCCTTCCAAAGAAGTTTGAATGTAGCGTAAATTATATGTTCTTGATTTTGTTAATATGATTTATGTATTTGCTTTGTAAAATTATTCATTTTCAGAAAAACAAGTATTCTGGATCTTTGATTGAATAAGATGTAAAGTTAATTTAGTAATTTGACTTTATTTCATTATTAATGAAGAGTTAAATGCCTAAAATGTTTCTGTAGTTGCTAGTTAGTATAATATAAGACAATTTTTTTAATGTAGGTACTAGTTTAACCGATGTATTCACGGGGGTTGTTAAATATGGTCTTTTTATTAAATTATGTAAAATATATTATAATTATATAGTTATATTAATTGTGCATGCATAAGTTTTTAGATAAAAATTTTATTATGTATTAATAACGATTGATATTTGGTATATATTTGGTTGAACTAGAGAATTTATTTTTTTAACTGGCATAGTTTTGACTTTAATGTTTTCTAAATTAAACTATTAATATCATGTTCTTGAGATTATGCTTGTTTAATAACAAGTAATGAGCCTTGCTAAATAAATGTTTTTCTGGATATTATTATTTAAAATTTAAAGAGGAATTACATACGTCGTTACTATAAGTACAATATTGTGTATTTATTTTCATCTCACAGTAACTCGTAGGACCACTCTTTCATTTTGATATTCATATAATCCTGTTAAAAATAATTTTAGCCATATTTAATTTTTAAACCCATGTAAGCGTGGGTTAAACTTATAAAGAGGAATATGAGTTGTTATTTTTGTGAATAGTGAAAGAAATATTTTTCCAGATATCGTTACTTAATTTCATAAAGATTAATAACACAAATCATTAATGTGTGTGTGTGTGTGTGTGTTTATATATATATACTTGTTATTAATTTACATATCATAATAACTTGTACATTCATTTTGATATTTATAACTTCATGTCTATACATTAACTAATATAAAATGATAATAATATTTATAAGTAACAATGATATATATGTTGTTTTTTAGGAATATATATATATATATATATATATATATATATATATATATATATATAAATATATATATATATAGTCTAGGGTGCATTTATTAAATTTATAAAGTTATTAAGAAATATGCAACTGATAAGTTTACTTAAGTTCAAATAATTTATCTAAAATTTAACAACTAAAGTTTTCATAATTACCTATTAGTTTATATATATATATATATATATATATATATATATATATATATATACATATACATATATATATATAATACAAATAGACATATGTTTTGATACATATTTAATTTGCTTGATGAAATTTAGATGAGTTTGAAAAAGTTGGAAACAATATTGACTTTTATTGGCCAATCAGAAGGCTTGATTTTAAAATTGAGCTCTCTAATTGGTTAATAAAAGAATTTATTTTCTTTTATTTTGCATCCTCTCTTATTATATAAAAGATGAATGGGTTATTATCAAATTATTCTTTCACTAATGTAAATTCAATATGGTTCCATATATCTAAGATATAAATTACTAAATTTTATAACATGGATGAACTACCATCTTTGATTTTTAGGAAAAATTCATTAATAAAATTGTGCAAAAGAGAAATGCAAGTCCGACACGTTAACTTGTAAGAAAAGTTGATAAAGAAAAGAATAATATCTTTATTTTATGAATGTACATAACAAGTAAGCTATTTTATTCTTTTACAAAACTAGTTGGTTATGACTTATGAATAAAAAGGGCATATCTGGAAAAAATAATTTATTGTACAAGTTTGACAATAGTGACAATTTTTGTGTTTAACAAATAGAATAGCTTCAAAAGGTAACAAAAATCATTAAAAGATTATCCTATACAGTTATGTCTATGTAATATGTATTGCGTCATCCTATTGTGGGTCGAGTAAAACTGTGAAACTCAGTTTGTGAATCAAAATATATTATAGGTGATTGATGCATTCCGAGAAAGTTTACATATATGATTTGTGAACAAAGAAGTGATTATGTTTCAGTTACGATTTAAGAAGTTTGTTATATAAATCCGTGTGCACGTGGCCACCAAAAGTGTTTGAACATATAAATAGCGCAACGTATTAGTTACATACATGTGTAACTAAATGCCAGACGAGATCATGAGTTCATAGCTTTAAATCGGGACAAATTTCCGATCTTTGTTTACAGTTAGAATGTAAAGGTTCATATAGAAACAAAAAGAATTAGTTTTCTTTTTATTTTGTATTTTCTCTTATTATATAAAAGATGAATGGGCTATTATCAAATTATTTCCTTCACTAATGTAAATTCACTATGGCTCCAAATATCTAGGATATAAATTACTAAATTTTATAACATGGATGAACTATCAACTTTGATTTTTATGAAAAAATCATTAATAAAATTGTGCAAGAGAGAAATGCAAGTCTGACATATTAACTTGAAAGAAAAGTTGATAAAGAAAAGAAGAATATCTTTATTTTCTGAAAGTAAATAACAAGTAAGCTATTTTATTCTTTTACAAAACTAGTTGGTTATGACTTATGAATAAAGAGGGCATATCTGGCAAAAATAATTTATTGTACAAGTTTGACAATAGTGACAATTTTTGTGTTGAACAGATAGAATAGCTTCAAAAGGTAAAAACAATTATTAAAATATTATCCTATACAGTTATGTGTATGTAATATGTATTGTGTTATCCTATTGTGGGTCGAGTAAAACTGTGAAACTCAGTTTGTGAAACAAATATATTATAGGTGATTGATGCATTCCGAGAAAGTTTACATATATGATTTGTGAACAAAGAAGTGATTATTTTTTAGTTACGATTTAAGAAGTTTGTTATATAAATCCGTGTGCACGTAGCCATCAAAACTGTTTGAACATATAAATAACATAACGTATTAGTTACATACATGTGTAACTAAATGTCAGACGAGATCATGAGTTCATAGCTTTAAATCGGTACAAATTCCGATCTTTGTTTACAGTTAGAAGGTAAAGGTTCATATAGAAACAAAAAGAATTAGTTTTCTTTTTATTTTGTATTTTCTCTTATTATATAAAACATGAATGGACTATTATCAAATTATTTCCTTCACTAATGTAAATTCATTATGGTTCCAAATATCTAGGATATAAATTACTAAATTTTATAACATGGATGAACTATCAGCTTTGATTTTTATGAAAAATTCATTAATAAAATTGTGCAAAAGAGAAATGCAAATCTGGCACATTAACTTATAAGAAAAGTTGATAAAGAAAAGAATGATATCTTTATTTTATGAAAGTACATAACAAGTAATCTATTTTATTCTTTTACAAAACTAGTTGGTCATGACTTATGAATAAAAAGGGCATATCTGGCAAAAATAATTTATTGTACAAGTTTGACAATAGTGACAATTTTTGTGTTGAACAAATAGATTAGCTTCAAAAGGTAACAAAAATCATTAAAAGATTATCCTATACATTTATGTCTATGTAATATGTATTGTGTCATCCTATTGTGGGTCGAGTAAAACTGTGAAACTCAGTTTGTGAAACAAATATATTATAGGTGATTGATGCATTCGAGAAGTTTACATATATGATTTGTGAACAAAGAAGTGATTATGTTTCAGTTACGATTTAAGAAGTTTGTTATATAAATCTGTGTGCACGTGGCCATCAAAAGTGTTTGAACATATAAATAACGCAACGTATTAGTTACATACATGTGTAACTAAATGCCAGACGAGATCATGAGTTCATAGCTTTAAATCGGTACAAATTTCCGATCTTTGTTTACAGTTAGAATGTAAAGGTTCATATAGAAACAAAAAGAATTAGTTTTCTTTTTATTTTGTATTTTCTCTTATTATATTAAAGATGAATGGGCTATTATCAAATTATTTCCTTCACTAATGTAAATTCATTATGGCTCCGAATATCTAGGATATAAATTACTAAATTTTATAACATGGATGAACTATCAGCTTTGATTTTTATGAAAAAATCATTAATAAAATTGTGCAAGAGAGAAATGCAAGTCTGACACATTAACTTGTAATAAAAGTTGATAAAGAAAAGAAGAATATCTTTATTTTCTGAAAGTAAATAACAAGTAAGCTATTTTATTCTTTTACAAAACTAGTTGGTTATGACTTATGAATAAAGAGGGAATATCTGGCAAAAATAATTTATTGTACAAGTTTGACAATAGTGACAATTTTTATGTTGAACAGATAGAATAGCTTCAAAAGGTAAAAACAATCATTAAAATATTATCCTATACAATGATGTGTATGTAATATGTATTGTGTCATCCTATTGTGGGTCGAGTAAAACTGTGAAACTTAGTTTGTGAAACAAATATATTATAGGTGATTGATGCATTCCGAGAAAGTTTACATATATGATTTGTGAACAAAGTGATTATTTTTAGTTCGATTTAAGAAGTTTGTTATATAAATCCGTGTGCACTGTGCCATCAAAAGTGTTTGAACATATAAATAACGCAATGTATTAGTTACATACATGTGTAACTAAATGTCGAGCGAGATCATGAGTTCATAGCTTTAAATCGGTACAAATTCCGATCTTTGTTTGATTAGAATGTAAAGGTTCATATAGAAACAAAAAGAATTAGTTTTCTTTTTATTTTGTATTTTCTCTTATTATATATAACATGAATGGACTATTATCAAATTATTTCCTTCACTAATGTAAATTCATTATGGTTCCAAATATCTAGGATATAAATTACTAAATTTTATAACATGGATGAACTATCAGCTTTGAATTTTATGAAAAATTCATTAATAAAATTGTGCAAAAGAGAAATGCAAATCTGGCATATTAACTTATAAGAAAAGTTGATAAAGAAAATAATAATATCTTTATTGTATGAAAGTACATAACAAGTAATCTATTTTATTCTTTTACAAAACTAGTTGGTCATGACTTATGAATAAAGAGGTCATATCTGGCAAAAATAATTTATTATACAAGTTTGACAGTAGTGACAATTTTTGTGTTGAACAGATAGAATAACTTCAAAAGGTAAAAAAGAATCATTAAAAGATTATCCTATACAGTTATGTGTATGTAATAAGTATTGTGTCATCCTATTGTGGGTCGAGTAAAACTGTGAAACTCAGTTTGTAAAACAAATATATTATAGGTGATTGGTGCATTCCTAGAAAGTTTACATATATGATTTGTGAACAAAGAAGTGATTATTTTTTAGTTACGATTTAAGAAGTTTGTTACATAAATCCGTTTGCACGTGGCCATCAAAAGTGTTTGAACAAATAAATAGCGCAACGTATTAGTTGCATACATGTGTAACTGAATGCGAGATGAGATCATGAGTTCATAGCTTTGAATAGTTACAAATTTCAGATCTTTGTTTACAGTTAGAATGTATGGGTTCATATAGAAACAAAAACTATATATGTTCATATGATAGTCCTTTTAGCTTCAGATAATAGTATGCATATGCTCTTAATTTTTTCTTTTAGTATCATTAGATTAGTTATTGGAAGATCAAAAAATAATAATAATAAAATAAAATAAAATAAAAAATAAAAAATAAAATGGCTATTCTTTAAAAGAAGAAATTGGAGTGAATGAAATTTAATTTGATGTTTTTTCTTTCTCAAAGAATCTTTCTTTTAAATTATTATTTTCTTTTCTTTTCTTCAAACTAGTCTCCATGCACAACACACTCTGATTTGTATTATAGAAGTAAGTAATCCATATACCTTTAAGTTCTACAAATATATGTGTTTACATCATTATGTTAATGAACATAAAACTTATAACATTTTAATTCACCCTAGTGTAAATTCATCCTGTTTTCAAATACATCAGAATTTTAGTTACTAGAATTTATTTCATGGATGAACTATAATCTTTTTAACTTTTTTATGAAATATTTATAAATATAAATTGTGCAAGTCTAGAAACACAAGTCCAAAGACATTAACATGTGAGAAAAGTTAATAAAGAAAATAAAAATATTTTTATTTTATGAACGAACATAACAAATAAGTTATTTTATTCTTTTACAACACCATCATAGAAATTTTAGTACAAGTTTAACAATGGTGAAAATCTTTGTATTGAACAAATAGGATACCTTCATAAGGTAACAAAAAATCATTAGAATATTATTTAGTACAATTATGTGTATGTATTATGTATTGTGTCATCCTATTGCGTTTGAGTGAAACTGTAAAAATCATTTTACGAAAAAAATATATTTTTTGAGAAAGTTTACATGTATGATATGTGAACAAAGAAGTGATTATTTTTTAGTTACGATTTAAGAAGTTTGTTATATAAATCCATTTGCATGTGGCCATCAAAAGTGTTTTAACATATATATTACGCAACGTATTAGTTACATACATGTGTAACTGAATGCGAGATGAGATCATGAGTTCCTAGCTTTGAATAGGTACAAATTTCTGATCTTTGTTTATAGTTAGAATGTAAGGGTTCATATAGAAACAAAAAATATATATGTTCATATGATAGTCCTTTTAGCTTCAGATAATAGTATGCATATGCTCTTAATTTTTTCTTTTAGTATCATTAGATTAGTTATTGGAAGATCAAAAAATAATAATAATAAAATAAAAAATAAAAATAAAAATAAAATGGCTATTCTTTAAAAGAAGAAATTGAAGTGAATGGAATTTAATTTGATGTTTTTTGCTATCTCAAAGAATCTTTCTTTTAAATTATTCTTTTCTTTTCTTTTCTTCAAACTAGTCTCCATGCACAACACACTCTCCTTTGTATTATAGAAGTAAGTAATCCATATACCTTTAAGTTCTACAAATATATGTGTTTACATCTTTATGTTAATGAACATAAAACTTATAACATTTTAATTCACCTAGTGTAAATTCATCCTATTTTCAAATACATCAGAATTTTAGTTACTAGAGTTTATTTCATGGATGAACTATAATCTTTTTAACTTTTTTATGAAATATTTATAAATATAAATTGTGCAAGTCTGGAAACACAAGTCCAAACACATTAACATGTGAGAAAAGTTAATCAAGAAAATAACAATATTTTTATTTTATGAAAGAACATAACAAATAAGTTATTTTATTCGTTTTTAACACCACCATAGAAATTTTAGTACAAGTTTAACAATGGTGAAAATCTTTGTATTGAACGAATAGAATACCTTCATTAGGTAACAATTATGTGTATGTACTCCCTCCGTCCCATATTGACTGTCCATTTTGAATTTTCTGAGTTTTTCATTTCTAACTTTGACTTTAAATAATTTTAATCGTGTTATATAGTACTTGTTGCAAAATTTATGAATAGATTGAGTTTTAAATGTATTTTTTATTGGTGTAACTTTTATTAAATATTATATAACACAAATAACAATATTTAAGGTCAAAGTTAAGTAAAAAAAGACTTAAAAAGTCAAAACAGGACAATTAATTTGGGACGGAGGTAGTATTATGTATTGTGTCATCCTATTGCGGGTTGAGTGAAACTGTGAAAATCATTTTACGAAAAATATATTTTTTGAGAAAGTTTACATGTATGATATGTGAACAAAGAAGTGATTATTTTTCAGTTACAATTTAAGAAGTTTGTTGTGTAAATTCATGTGCTTTGATGGCACGTGGTCATTAAAAGTATCGAGTTGGAAACCCAAGTAATCCAAAAAATATATAAAGTGTTTGAACATATACATAACGCAATGTATTAGTTACATGCATGCGTTACTGAACGCCAGATGAGATCATGAGTTCATAGCTTCAGATAGTAGTATGCATATGCTACGTGACTTTTCTTTTCGTATCATTAGATAAGTTATAGAAAGATTCGAAAAATGACTAGGTCATATTGCAAATCGATTTCAAATTTTTTTTTTGTAACATTGTAAAATTTCTAACCTGAACTCATGCAACCATAGTTATAACTAAACATATATTTCTAGTTATATCACATGTGATATTTTTAAGTTATAAATTACATGTATTTTAAAATTAAAAATCACATGTGATTTTAAAAAATGAGTAGTCAGGATTGTCACATCTGATCTTTGATTTTTATTATTTTTTTATTTCTTATTTTTTATATTTTTATATTTGTTGAACTAAACTCTACAAATAAAATTTATTAAATCTCTTGAGCAAAATCTTAACGTGAAAAAGAAATGTAATGTGTAATATTGATTCACAACATTTTATTGCAAAATTGTTGGTTTAATTGATACGCTATTCACACTTTTTGTAAAATCTTATGAATATGTAAAAAAAGTTAGGACATTCTACAAATTTAGTTAATCTACCCCTAAATTTTATTTATTTATTTATTTTACCAGTTTATATTAAATTAACTTTAACAAAAGTAAAAAATGTGAATTAACAAGGGAAAATGCATTTCTCATAATTTTCTCAAGATTTCTCACTTAAGATTTCCAGTTTCTCATTTGGTCCTAATTCCATACGGATACATGTTAATTTTCGCAAGATAGACTCCTTCACAAACACAAGTTAATGGTTGACAAATGATAAACTTCAAACAGAGAGTATCATACATTATAAAACAGGAATCAGAGGTGCAAAGTTCATGTATCAACAATTGACCACGAAAACGCCAAAACCTAAGTATTTTTCGCTCTTCTAGCTCATTGGGAGCAAAATCACTCTGATATATAACTTTAAAGTCCGATACACAATAAACATACTATAATCTCACAAATAACTTACAAAACCGTCAAACTGTAAATATCATACTCCTCCCTCGTTAACTTGTATCCTCAAAATAAGCATTTTCTCAACGCTCATGGCCCCATTCATACTGTAAAACCCTTAATTAAGTAATTGGTTCATGTAAGGGGTTGTCTCGTACATATTCTTGAATAGAACCATGTTATCAGAGAGAAAATATTAGGTTTATGCTGCACAACCGATCACCCATGGGTTTCGAAACTATGTAAACTGGTTCTTTTGATGTGGGGTCAAGAAGATTGTACTGCCACTTCGTGAGATGTTCAAAGAATACTTGGAGGTTCACGTCATCCGTGAAGATGACATCCATTCCTGTGACACCGTTGTTATTGTATGTTGTGATGGGTTCAACTTGGCCATAAGAATCTTGCTGTTAGCACAAAATATTACAAAATACTTGTTGATGTCAGGATTTCAAATAGAAACGAGGTTTCTTTTATTTATTTTGATTAGGCGCGATGCATGGAAATAACTGGTATAGAGTATATGTAAACGTCATACGAGGTGCTTGCAATTGACCCAAAAAAGATAAAAATTTGAATTCTGACCTGAGAACCATGTTGATTACACACCACCAATCTTGGGACAGGAAATCGCTCACGTATTATCAGTTCAGCATCATCATGCGGAGCTTGCAATAACTGTGCAAACGCTTGTTGAAAGTAGTTGGTTAACGCTAGCGATAGTAGTTGGTTAACGCTAGAGATAAAAGATAAACTTAAACTTATTTTGATTTTTAAAGAATGAAATCAAGGAAAACGTACCTGATGTTCTGGCTGATTCTGGTAACCCAGGTTCCTCCATTGAGCGATTTTCATGCCATGGAAAATAACTACACTAAAGTATGAATCTAGTAATCGGATTCGATCAGGAGCAATGGATGCTACGTCAAGTTAAATGAATATGATATTAATGAAGGTTGAATCATGACAGTGGCGTTTGTAATACTCTCTCGGTTTATCATCATGCGAAAATAAGCAGTTTCATCAGGACTGTTATTAAACACGCAACAAAAACAAACATAATATATAAAAGGTGATACTACTTTTTTAACCAAAACTAAAGATTACAAATAAGTTTTACCTGAACAAACTGCGATCTTCGAAGATTGAACATAAAGTGGATGAACAATGAGAAGCTAGGGTTTAGAGAAAATGAGGATGGATCATCTTTACGGAAGTCACCAAATTTAGAACAGAGACGAATGAGGTTTCTATCTATCCACCTTGTTGCATCAAATGCTCCTTGAAATTTTTAATAAACCATTAATAGCATATTAAAAAATAATAACAGAAAAACAAAAAACGAAAAGAAGATACACAATTGATGTTGGAAATTCCATTTCTACCTCCGTTTCCATTTTATAAGAAGTTAATCTAGCCATTACTACAGCAGCAGTTTCTTGATCAAAACCTTGCATCAATTCCTGAGGAAGGCAATTTTCAGCTGATCTTAACCACATTATGCATTGCATGATATTGACGAGTAATGAATTATCGTATGTGCAACAAGATATATTTCAATACAAGCAACCTATGTATATATCAAAATGTTACGTTTACTGGAAAATTATTTTATCATTAGTCATTTAGATTTTTAACTAACCTCTGAAACATCAGCCGTCTCTACCCATCTTCTAGTAATGGTAGTAACTCGCAAATTAAATTTCCCATCTGCGCTCTGATAACTGCATTAAAATTCATGGGCAAATGCCCCATAAAAAACTTAGAGGCCGAAAAATGTGGTACGAGGCGACCAGGCGAGAGAATAAAATCATTTAATTCGGTTAAATAGACAACTGTGGAATTACACTGCCCTTAAATAATTGGTTACGTTGCAACTGTTATGAAACTAGTTATCCCCAAACTGATTATTGCCACTAGATAACCAGGAAGTCAGAAGTAGAGTTCTTTTTATCCAAAAACTGATTCTTGCTACTTCAAGTATCTGTAATCCGATAATCAGTTGCAAAACGTGAATCTAAATACCACCTTGTCCCCTTAGTGTACATTATGCAATTTCAAGAACATTCACAACTAAGAATAAAATTTATACCACCTTCTCAAGAAGAAAAACACACAAAAATGTATAGTTTACCTTGTAACAGTCTGTATATACAACTGTGGATTTACATTGCCCGAAGGGTCTTTGTCAGTTGATATATCAAAGAAAACAGTCAAGCAAGTATCTTTGTCCAGCCCACACAGCTGCCAAGCTGTAGTAATACCCTGTCCAATTGGCGTACTCGCAACCGCATGTCCTTTCTGCAAAGAAAGTGTCCGTCAACAACATTTCAAATAATAAAATAGCTACCAAAAGAACACCAATAATGATTCTAATCAACAATGTTTAAAGATTTAGTTAACGACCTTCTCCAAGGATGTACAAGGTCCAATGATCCCCTGAATTTTAATATCCTTTGAACAGTTAATCTCAAGTGTGCCACTGAAAACAGTAAACAAGCGATGAGTTTGACAAAGATAATAAGCTGTGATTTATAAGTAAAGAAATGGACATGCTGATACTTACTTATGAGCAAGGCCAATAGACTCTTCCCCATTCTCAAACACACGTGTTGGATCGTTATTTTTATTGTGTTTGATTATTCGGGTGGTCTTGGATGATCAAAATACATGTTAGACATTTTAGAGAGAGAAAGTAGAGAGTTTCTTGGTAGAGACTTGTAGAACAAAAAATGAAAGGTTAGATTGAGAAGCTCCACCCCTTTCATGGATGGAAGGGGTATTTATAGTTACACAATACACAACCTCCTATCGGCCTGTGGATCAGGCATACAGTGGGTAAAGACCCGTCCTTCCTCCACGGTGATACACTAAACTATTCTACGCTACTAAATAACTAATAAACTACTTAAACAACGTAAATAGCTACAAGTCTACGAGCTAACATATGCTAGACTATAATTGGGGTGACCGACACTTTAACATGGAATTTCCAATTCCTAACAATCTCCCCCTAAGGGAGGTCACCCCATGAAATACATTTTGCATCCTAGCATTCTATCTTTGACTTCGTTCTTGAGCTCGTAGACTTGAATTCTTCCGCAATCTTTGTGCTTTTGTAGCGATTCTTCAAAGTCCGCATTGATTTGTACTTCAAGTGGAGGCCTTTAAGCGATCCACATCTTTGATGATATTCGAGCTTCTTGAGATCATCGACAGTGAATCTCTGGATCACCCTTTATTGTGTTGCCATCATGTGAAGTTGTGACTTTTGGACCGACATGCTCACACTTTCGAATCATGACATCTTTTCATCAGAGTAGCGGAAGCTTCTTGGTTCATGATATTTGCGACAGCGTAGCGAGAAGCATAGTATAAAAATATCGAGAACCAGTTATGTAGATATGCACCAGTCATGATTTCTTCAATTAAGTGTGGATGCTGTGAGCATGCGGCTCTTTGGATTGACTCCTCATTCGATCGGTTGCAACGTCCAAACCGTACGCAAACAACAGTTAGCAATAAAACAAACGAATGTGTCTTTGATCACTTTCGTTGAATTGAGGTACACGGCCCACGGTTCCCATTGATCGATACAAAGTACTGCGTGATCAGGTATAATTCGAAGAATCTCCTTGCGGGGTTTCGCAGTTGTTCTAGCCGTTCTCAAACGGAGCGTCTCAAAGAAGACAACACGGGTGAGTGAACCGCGAATTGAGATTCAGCGATTGATGAAAAATGATTTGAAAACAATCGTATTGCTTAAGATAAAGAGTTTTCAATACGACGAAGGTTTAGAAGAAGAAATCAATTTTCAATCATAAATACCCTTTTAATTCGAAAACATAATACACAGTCGTAGTGCTAGGGAAAAGAGTTCTTGAGCACAACGACCGGTTTTTCAAAGGTATCCGCCAATCCTTTTCCTAGACCAAGGTTGATTCAAGATTGAATCGCCCCATTGTTTCTATCCAGTTGTCACAAGCTTGATCTTTTGCAAGATCTCACATGTCACCCACCAAGAGCTTGTTTGATGTTGGCTCTAGAAGGATTTCCATCTTCATCGTGAATACTTTTAAATATCACTCAGATGTTCTGGCAATACCATAAGGATAATGCGTAGGACTCTCAATATATACTTACTTTCCACATTGTGTGAAATAGCAAGTCTTCATTAATTTTGTGTCCTAATGAGATATTCTGGATGATCTCTTGGCTCTAGACTCAATAGTGCACATTTGGTTCCTATGTCGGAGACTAGGGAGAGGGTCTGCTTCTTCAATATCAACAATCTCTAAGAGAAAGTCGATAGATAATGTCGGTTCCCCGTGAGAATGAAACAAGCCCTTTTAAGAGGAAGTTGAGTAGTTTGGGAAGTTTAGTGCAGTCGTCCTTTGGGTCCATGACGTCTTGTCTTCAATACCAGTGTTACCTTAGTAACCACCGTGCATATGTATTGAACCGGTTCTTGCCCTAAGGTTGAATTATTGGAGGGCTATTTCTTTTCACCCTTTTCATATTCAATTCTTTTTCATTCTTCAACCCCTTCATGCTTCTGAGACTTCATAACTAGAACCTTGTTGGGTTTATTCCAGTTCTAGCTCTATCTCAGTCCGCACTCTTCCCATATCTCACTTTTCTCCTTTTTTCATGATACCTAAGGACTCTACACTATCTAGTGGATTGTCCCTGGGTAGATCATGGGAACAAATACCTAACCTAACCATCCTTATAACACCATGCATAAAGTAAATTGGTCGGTCTTTTGGTATTGTTCATTCCTTCTCGAAACCAATTGAAAAATCATTTGGAAAAACAATCAAGGTACTTGTGATGCGAGACCAAAGCATTTTGTACCTTAATAGTTTTGATCATTTAGAAAACCTCCCCCTCAACATGTGCATATGATTTAGAAATTGTTTAGCACATGGAGGCAAGAGGACTTTGAAATCTTTTCTTTGATCACAATTTCATTAGAAAAATCCTTTTGATTTTTTTGGTAAATTCTCCCCCTCAATATGTGCATAGAATATTTGAAAACATTTTATCACATAGAGGAAAGAGTTCTTTTGAAGCACATTCACGATCACAAAAACCATTAAGAAACCATTTGCTCCCCCTCAATATGTGCTTCGAGATTCGAAAGTGTTTAGCACATATGAGAGAGCAGCCTGCACATTTGAATCAAATCGATCAACATTTATCAGATTTCTTAATTAAATCACAAATTCTTCTTATCGGGTCATCTTTACATGGTGTTTCTTCTAAGAGCCGATGGTTGACATCTTCACACGGGCTGATTTAATTAATGACAAAGTGCTTCTAGTTGCTGGGCTGATTTCTTTGATGAACATCTTTCTGTTCTTGTTTGATTGGAAGGGATTTTAGTTAAGGAGATTTGCTACATATAAGGTAATTGGAACGCATTTGGTGAGATGAAGATGTTAACTATTTATTCCCCAACTGGACAATCTTGAAGAAGGTCGAGTCTACAGTTGGTTCTACATTTTCTGCTATATGTTAGAAGACTAAAGACGAGTTGCATTTGATGATCCAAAGACTTCTTCTTAATCACGGGCATTTATCACCAGATTGTCGGTTTAGGGGAGAGCACTAATTGGGGGAGTGTGAAATGTCTGATTTAATCCCCAATTAGACTTGCTCACATTCTTCATCAAGTTGATTCTCACAATGACTTCTAAGGTTCTTCTTAAAAGATTTCATGTATACGGGCTTACAAAGATTTGCTGATTCTGAAGTGTCAAAACCAGCAAGGGGGAAGGAGACAAGCATCTAAACGCAAGTAAACTTGATGAACTTAATTCTTCTAAGTGATTGAAGATATCCCGGGAAGACAAATGTTTTTACCGCAGAGACACTCAAGATTTGACTCATGGCGAGTAAACTTGATGAACTTAATACTTCTAAGTGATTGAAGATATCCAGGGAAAATAAATGTCATGACCTCAGAGAAACTCAAGGTTTTACTCATCAAGGCATTTAGTGTTCTTATTCCAACTATGTGGGAGAAGAGATGGAAGAGTTAGTTTCTAAAGATGAAAGAGGTACACAAGTGTGTGATGATTATGATGTTATGACAATCATCAGGGGAGAGAGATTGTGTACATTGAAGATGCTGTTGTTTTACTTGAGGACTTAATGTTGATTCGAGAGATATAATCACTTATTCGAGTGGACATCCGAGAGATTGTCATCCGTAGAGATAATCGGTTATTAGGCATGCTTCTTCAATGTTATCGGTTATTCTCTCTTTGGGCATTGGTACTTGGGTTCTTGAGCTTCATACACTTTCTTCGGGGGAGAGAAAAGTATACATCGGGGTTATTCTTTGGCTATTGGACTTAATCGACGCCCGATGGTATAAGTTTCTTTGTCTTCGGGTATATGTGTATTTGGGTTCGTGAGCTCTAGTCTAAGAGATTGTTGCATCAATTCAAGTACTCGGGGAAGTGGTTTCTTGACACCTTTTGGAATGGATTGCGTCGGACTTGATGGTTATGAAATTTGAAAGATTATTTATGAGTGGGATGATACGGTCTTTATTGTGTTGATGATATAACCCCAAGCGATGAATCGATGATTATTCTTAAAATGAGCAGCAAGTTCGATGATAATGGTGTGCTTCTTTGTGCACCTGGCTAATGGAAGCTTGTAAGAAAGCTTTGAAGCTGCTTTCGGCTAAAGGATTTTTGGTTTGGGGAAGTTGCCAAAAGTCTCACTTTCAAGTGGCTCAATTTCTCTCTTCGATTCAAGAGTCTTGAAGCTTTGGTGGTGAATGCTTAAGAGATGATGACTTCTATCTTCTACAAGCGGTACGTCGATATCCTTATCTCGGTGCTCGTATCATCATCCTCTTTAACTATATCATCTCCTCTATCTTTGTATATATTTATTAAAAATCAAATACAAAAATATAAAACCAACAAAAAAAAATAGAAAAATATAAAATCACAAAAATTCAAAAAAATTTGAAAAATCAGAAAATACCAAAAATATTGTTTTCTCATGACATGTCTTATGGTATCGATAACATCTGCGGTCTTAGAAATGTCATTCAATAATGGCACGGGACCATAGATGAAGTTCGAGCAGGAGGTGTATATATTCTTTTCAAAACATGTCTAAAACTATGGCTTGCGATTTACTTGAGTAACCGTGCTTAAACTATGGCTTGCTATTATTTCTGATAGCAACCCGTTCTTCAAGAAAGAAAAGTATTGCGCTAAACCATTTTTCAAAATTCGTGCACTTATCCTAAAACAAAACAAGGAAAGCATGTCGTCAAAAAGACTGCTGTCTCTACACAAATGTTTTACATCTAAAATTTAGGAAAATATTTGTTGTTTTTCAAAAATGGTGGTAAATGAGTTGCTATTAAATTAATCAGTTTCAGAGTTTTCGTAAAAATTGTATACTCAGTCAATGACTTCAGCGCTTTTAATTTTTTTTTTAAATGAGTCATTAATTGAGGGGGATAATGTTTTCAAATATATATCATCTAACGAGCTTTCTTAATTATCCTACGTGCTTAATTAAAAATGATATTTGCTTATGTCGAAGGACTAGAAATTTAGGATATGATTGTTAGGATTAGATGATTATAGTTTGATGAAACACATTATTCCCATGCCTTATATGAACTGATTGATATGTTGGATTGACTTTTATTAGTCGATTGCTGTTTGGGTGTTGTCGACCACCATATATATGTTTGTATGTTTACTAACGTATGCAGGTATATTTGTATATAAGAATGTTCCTGATCCGGATCCCACTATTGAAGATGATTGGATGCATGAGAAAGGTAACGATATCTCGGGTTGATAAATGAAGAAACGGAGCTTAATTGGACTTCTATGGAGAGTTGGCCTGTAAAATGCAGCGTAAAGGTCTCTTGCATCGTGAGATGGTTTTCTTCATCGGCAAATGAAGAAGCGGAGCTTAATTTGACCTCGGTTGGCATTAAAATGCAGCGTAAAGTCTCAACATCCCGTGACGGTTTTTCTTCAAACTCTACAATAACGAAGCTTCTCAACCACCTAACGTATTTTTGTGCAGGGATAATAGTGATGATACCATTTTTCTAAAACTTTGAAAAATATTGTTTTGAAAATGGAAAAATATTGTTTTTAAAATAAATCGGATTCAAAGTTTTGAAATCTACCGGACTTTATTTTGTTAAATCTTAAGTGATTTCAAATTAAACATTTTCAAACGATATTTCATCTATCAAGTCCGTTTGTACGTTAAAATGTGGTGATCTAAAGATTTAATGTTATGTCATGGTATGATTTTCTTTAAAAATCAAGGTCTTTCAAAATGAAATTTTTTCTGTTCTTGTTTGATTGTGAAATTGTTTTATTTTATTTAAAGATCTCTTAAAACAATCACACCTGACACTAACAATCTTTAATGTCTTAAAATGGTCCTTATCTGTCATTTTTCAAAATCAAATCTTGCCACGTCTCTCCCCTAAAATTTTCTAAATGATTTAAATCAATTGGGATAAAAAATCTCAATTGGTTTGAAATTTTTGATCGGGGGAAAGATCATGATTTAAATCTCAAATCGGTTTTAAAGGGTGATTATTTAAAAAAAACTCCTTCCTTCATGTGCCAAACGATTTTGAAATACATAATGCACATGATTGTGGAGGAGCATTTAACCAAAAAAACCAAAATAGTATTTAAACAAGACCACATTTTCTCCCATGTTTTCTAAACCTTATTAAATCACTTGGGATCCAAAATCTCAAAGGGTTTGATATTTTTTATCAGGGGAGAATTTGTGATTTAATTAAGAAATCTGATAAATGTTGATC
>OU343217.1:285741458-285809870 GCA_910596185.1 Chrysanthemum makinoi
AACAAAGATGCAAATTAATGCCTCTTTCACCCAAAGTTATCAACTTTGATATGATCGGGAGTCTTACAACATGACCCTACAACCCAGGACCTTGAGATAGTTTAGGTTGGGTTTCCTTTTAGTCCTGAGTTCATAAGGGGTAACCTTGTTCCTTTTGTTGGGAACCCTGTTTAATAAATAGCAAGTTTGTTTGGATAGCTTCACCCGTAACCTCGACTCAGTCCTGAATAGGACAACATGGAATTAACCATCTCCTTCAAAGACTTTTTTTTCCTTTTAGAAATGCCATTTTCTCTGAGGAGTATAAGGGGCAATGTTTCATGGATTATACCAACAGATGAAAATACAGAGTATCCATGTACTTTCACCTCCCATATCAGTCCTTAATCTTTTGATCAGGGACCCAAGTTGTAATTCAACTTCAGTTTTAAACACTTTGAATTTATCTAATGCTTCATCCTTGGTATGTAACAAATAGACATAACAAAATCTAGAAGCATCATCAATAAATGTCACAAAGTACTTCTTATTCCCCTGATCTGCTTAAACCGTCAAGTCTAATCACACAAGCTGGCCACTTGTGAATGGCCAACCGTAATGCACTTAAAAAGCTTTTAAGCACAAATAAAATGAAGTCCTGGAGAATATAATGAATTCCCGGGTCGTTAAGTCCCACGGAGACTCAATGGTGTGCAAACACTTGATCAGACGATAGAATGATCACTAAGGATAGTGATCGGAAAGGATTTGGATTGAATAATTACACTACTGAAAAAGTTAATAAATTAAAGCGACTAAAATGCAAATTAAGAAAATTAAAAAGATAAAATATATTAAATAAACGCTATCACTATTTTTAAAGTGATGAACGTTTAAAACCTAAAACTTACGTTTAAATTAAAAAACTACGTAACGTACAAAATAAAACGTGATATCCAAGAAATAAAAGACCTAAAAATGTGAAAATGACATTTTTACAAACCTAATGATAAAAGAAAATATTTAGAAAAAGAAAATTATTTTTATAACTATTTAATTAACTATTATTAATTAAAAACTAATTTTAACTATTAAATAATAACCTAAAATACAAGAAAATATGAAACAAAGCTAGAAAAATAAAATTTTGACTTAGAAAAATCTAAAATGACAAAGTAGAATTTTCAAAACTATTTTTGTAATTTTCTGATTATTATTCTATTTTTTATGAATTAAAAACTATTAAAAACTAATTAAATTATTAAAAATTACAAAATAAACTATGAAAAATCTGGAAAATTACTTTTTTTACTTTTTGTATTTATCTAAACCTAAGAAAAATGAAAAATAATTTTTTTTGAACCTTTTCTGAATTTTTTGTATTAAAAGCTAATTAAAAATGCTTAAAAACTACTTTAAATTAATAAAAATAGCAAATCAACTTAGAAAAATCTGAAAATTTCAGGAAAAGTCTAAAATAATATTAGGAAGCTAGGAAAATTGGAAAAACAAGGGATTGTGTGGAAGAAAATGAAACTGATGTCCAAAGTGCTTAACACTAAGCACTAGAAATTAGCAAATGGACACCCAAGGCCACCCAACTGAAACAGAAGCTACACTATGCTAAAAATGACCAAATGCAACTAGAATCAACAAGCCTTGACCTCTGATATGCAAGATTGATCAGATTTGATGATTTGAACTTTAAGCTAAAAACAGATTTGGGTAGGCAACTTGCAGCCTATCAATAAGTACTCAAATAAGCTGGAAACTAGAAAGCAATTATTGGAACCTCAAGATAACTGCTAAGAACATGTAAACCAAAAATTAGACCCTAGATAAGCCAAGATGAGCCCTGCACAAGCTTGTGAAAAGCTTATGGATCCTGCGTGTACAGGGCACTATTTCCAGACAGGTACCCAAAGAAGCAGTGAAATAAGCACTTAAAAAGTGATAAACGAGAACTAGCATTTTCATATTTTTGTTTAGCAACCAAACTTTAATAACCTAAGAGCTTTTAAGCTAAAACTTATTATTAAACCCACAGTAAAATTATCTTTTTTATTCAAAAAACGACCCAAATGAAAATTTGACTTTTTGAGAAAAACTAAAAAGTTGACTTATTTGAAGTTTGATCTTGATTTGTGGACTGGAAATGATATATTAAAGTGAAATGAGACTACTGAAAGATGTATTTATGAAATTTGAACACAAAATAAGCTTTTGATAATCAAAAACCCCAACAGTTAGCTGCTAAGACAGTCTAAAGAGAGTTTTGACTTTGAGCTTATACAGGCACAAGTTAATGACGAAATGAGTGAAAAGTGATAAGTAGACATGAACCAACAGGTTTCCAATCCAAAACAGACCTCAAACATAAACCAAGCAACAAATCCAAACACCCTTTTACACAACCTGGTATGAACTAACAACTAGACAAACTGCTGAACAAACATGTTATAAGGATCAAACTAAGTTTACATGACAATAATACAACTATATTAACAGGTTAAAACTAGTCTAGACTATAAGAACAGTATAAGCTGATTTGCAAAATGGATTGAAAATGTAGATGAGATGATCACTCACAGGTGTCCAATCTTGCTTGCAGGCCAAATCCAAACCCAATCCTACACTAAATGATACTAATCCAACCCAATTCAAAGATCTCAAGAATCTCCCAAACCATGCTCAAATCCAAATGAGCTTAAACAGTTGACTTTTGTTGACCAACTCACAATTTTGTTTGAAAATGATTTTTAAGCTTACACAAAGCTGTAAATAACTTATCTAAACCTGTTTGAACTTAAAAACAAACCATTAGAACTTGGACAAGAGAATTTAGAAACTGAAATTTTAACAGTCAACATGAAACTTGGAATTTATCAAAGAACTTGGATTGATACTTCAACAACTCTTTACAATGATAATTTGACTTAAATGTAATACAAGGAAAGTGAAATTACAACATTTTACTTAAACTAAAACATTAATTTAGAAAAACGACATTAGGAAAAACTTTAAAACTAACTAACTACTCTTCTTCTTCTTTCTCTTGCTTTCTTTTATACTCCAAACTTCTCTCCCACTTGCTCTGAGCACTTCCCACCAATAATAATAGCCATTGGATGACTTGGATAAATTCTAGCCGTTTGATTCATTTTGGCGCCAAAACGTGTCATTAGCAGTTGGAGGATGAGTGAGGTGAGGAGGGATGCAATAAATGATTTTTGTAGTTGTGTGGAGGTGGGGGGACATGGAGAGTGATATGTTGAGGAAGGGGGATGGTTGTGTGGAGAGTTGCAGACAGAGCAGTTGAGAAGGTGAGACTTTGGGCGCCAATGGGTGGTTTGGTTTTATTAATAAAACGTGGGTGGGTCGGGTTGGTTTATTGGACGGGTTGGGAGGTGTATTGGATTGGGCTTAAGTAGTAACTAGGGTCCATTTGGTTGTAGTAATAACACAAGGACCATTCATGTAAATTCGAAACTCCAAGGACCAAAGCTGTGATTTCTGAAATATTATCCAAGGGCCAAAATTGTCATTCTCAAATAAATAAAGGACCATATTTGCCATTTTCTGAAATTTGAAGGACTAAACATGACAATTTTCAAAGTTTAAGGACCAAAGTTGTAATTTTGCAAATTTTACATTTCAAAGGTTTGTTTTGACAACTTTTGAATCCCATGGACCTAAAATGACATTTTTCTTTATTTTGATATACCAGGGACTGTTTTTGACAACTTTTGAAACTTGGGGGACTAAAACTGCCAATTTTGCAAATTTGATACGTTTTTCATCTGATTTTGATATTTTTGAATTTAAAACACATAAAACACTGATTTGTGATATTTTTATCATTTTGATGCATTTTTGAGTGTTTTCAGATGATTTCGCAGTTTGTATTGTACAAAAATGATGAGTATTTAGACACTCATCATCCCCAAAGAAGGAGTGGCATGCAAATCACACAGGTCACTGTGTATAAGCTCCAAGAGCTTAGTCTCACGACTAACACTCTGAAAAGGTTTCTTGGTTATCTTGGTCAACATGCAAGTTTTACACTTTTCAGTGTCCATGTCAAAAGCTGGGATCAACCCATCCTTAGACATATCTTGCATTCTTTTAAGTGAACATGGCCAAGTCTTGCATGCCATAGGGTAGAGTCAGTCTGGTCAGTGGTGGTCACAAAGGCTGAATTAACACTATCATGGGAAACATTAAGCCTGAACATTTGATTACATAAATAGCCAAACCAATAAAACACCACATTTAGAAAAGACAAATTTATCAGACTCAATAACTTGTTTATATCCATGATTATTCAAAACACTACTTGAAACCAAGTTTTTCCTTATATCGGGAACATGAATAACATTAAACAAAGTTACAATCTTTCCAGAACTAAACCTAAGGTCTACACAACCACGACCAATGCACCAAGTCAAGTTGACTCATTTCCTATATGAAGAATAGAACCATCATTCAGTGACTCATAAGTCTTGAACCAGCTTCTATCTTTGCACACATGAACAGTTGCACCAGAGTCAACCCACCACGCAACATCATCATCCTTGTTGGATATTGGATTTCACATACACATCAAACCATAACACAAAGTAGGCGTATAAAGGTGAGTTCTAGATAGAGAAAGTTAGAGGTTTAGGGAACTTAGTGAGAGAAAGGAAAAATATTATTATGAGCTCCAACTCTCTACCTTGGGAGGTAGAGAGTATTTATAGTCTTACATAAATCGCCACACAACGGGCTGTGGATCAGGCATACAGTGGGTAAAGACCCGTCCGTCCTCCACGGTGTTACTTAACTAAATACTACTTAAATAAATATAACTATGACTACGAGCTTTCTAACGATTACATATACTTGAGGTGACCGACTCTTTAATACCGGAATTTCTAATTCCTAACAATCTCCCCTAAGGGAGGTCACCTCAAACATATACTAAAATGACATTGAATACAATCGGATATTACATTAACAATTGATCTTGCATTCTTGATGTAGTACTTTGCTCAAAAGCTCGTAGTCATTGATTCCACTCATTGCATGTTTGGTTAATCCAAGTGGAGGTCTTTTAATGATCCACGTGATAATAATGTTGAGCCAACTTTTGAGATCATCAGCTAATAGAAAATCTCCGATACATCCATTGTGGTGTTGGTATTATGTGATGTTGTGACATTCGGACCGACATGCTCACATTCGGGATCATGATATATTCTCATCAGAGTAGCGGAAGCTTTCGTTGATTCATGATATTGGCAGCAGAGCAGAAAGGTAAGCATGGAGTTAGAATATCATAGTCATTGATGCACCAATCATGATTTCTTTTGAGATGAATGTGTTATGTGAGCATGCGGCTATGGATTGACCGCTTCATTCTCGATCAAAAACGTCGGGTGTACCTGCATAAGACAGTTAGCAATAAAGCGCACGAAAGTGTCTTTGATCACTTTCGATGAATTGAGGTACACGGCCCACGGTTCCCGTTGATCAGCATACAAGTACGCTCGTGATCGTATAATTCGAGAATTTCCTTGACAGGTTTCGCAATGCTCTAAATGTTCTCAAACCGAACGTCTCAAAGAAGACAACACGGAGTGAGTGAACCAAATAATTTAAGTCCACGATTGATGAAAAGAGATTAGAAAAACAATCGTGTATTGCTCAATAGAAATTGTTTTTGCAATATAACGAAGGTTTTAATGAAAATCAATTATCAATCATAAAACACCTTTTGATTTGAAAAATTAGTACACGGTCGACGTGCTAATGAAAAGAGTTTTAAAGCACAAAGACCGGTTTTTCAAAGGTATCCGTCAATCCATAACTCGAACCGTGATTGATTCAAAAGACTGAATCGCCCCATTGTTTCTGTTCAGTTGTCACATGGTTGATCTAGTATATAGATCTCACATGCCACCTACCAAGAGCTTGTTAGATGTTGGCTCCAGAAGGCTTTCCATCTTCACAGTGAATATGTAAACACATCACTCGGATGTTCGGGAAATACCACAAGGATAATGCGTAGGACTCAAGATATAATCTCTCTTTCCACATTGTGTGAAACGGAGAGTCTTCATTGAAAGTGTCCTAATGAGATTTATTGATGATCTCGTGGCACTAGACTCAATTTGTGCATATTTGGATCCTATATCGGAGACTAGGAGAGGGTCTCTCTCTTCAATATCAACAATCTCTAAGAGAAAGTCGATAGATAATGTTGGTTCCCGTGAGAATGAAACAAGTCCTTTTAAGAGGAACTTGAGTGTTTTGGGAAGTTGAAGTGCAGTGCCACATGGGTCCATGACGTCTTGTCTTCAATACCGATGTTACCATCAGTAATATATGAATTGAACCCGGTTTCTCGCCTCTAAGGTTGAATATATGAAGGGCTATTTGTTTTCACCCTTTTCTCATTCAATTCTTTTTAATTCTTCAACCCCTTCACTGCTTACCGAGACTTCATAGCTAGAACCTTGTTGGGTTTATTCCAAGATAGCTCACCTCAGTCCGCACTCTTACCATATCTCATTTTTCTCCTTTTATCATCATACCTAAGAACTCTACACTAACTAGTGGATAGTCCCTGGTAGATCCCTCCGGTTCTGGCGGATCATGGGAACACATACCTAACCTTATCGTCCTTATATCACCATACATAATGTAAAGTTGGGCGGTCTTTTTGGTATTGTTCATCTGCCATAGGAACCAATTGAAAACCATTTGAAAATCAATCCGGATACTTATGATATTTTATCAAAGCATTTTGTACCTGAATTGTTTTTGATATTTTTAGAATAAGAACTCCCCCTCAACATGTGCATCAAATGTTTGAAATTGTTTTGCACACGGAGGCAAGAGGAAGAAATTAACTTCTTTGATTACCATTTTCTAAAAGATATCAACATCACTTCCCTAACCGAATCAAGTAGATAAAGCATTTTGGGGAAGGATGAGGTTTTCATGATTTTGCTCCCCTCAATATGTGCCTCGAGATTTGAAAAGAGTTTTGCACATACTAGAGGAACCCGCACATTGAGATAAGTGATCACGTTTCAAATCATAGGTTTAAGATAGATGCTCCCCTCAACATGTGCATGGAAAATTTGAAATCGTTTGTCACATGTGGGAAGAAGAGCATGTACATCCTTATAAAACCATTTACCGAATTATCAGTTTAAATCCAATTTAAATCACACATTCTCCCCTATCACAATTATCAAATCATTTGAGATTTGTGATCTCTTATAGATTTAAATTGATTTTGAAAGCTTTTGAGGAGAATTGTGACTTGATTATGAAAGCGTTTTAACCGATAAGGATCTGATTTTGAGATTTTAAACTCCATTGGTTAAACATGCATGATTATCTTTTGAAAACAATTGAATGCCAAATAACTTTTAATTTAATTGAAATCATTCTCCCCCTCAATCAATGACATAGGTTGTTGATTGAGAGATAGATATTTTGACAAATAAGTCCAGATGATTATCAAAAATAGAGTCCGAGTTATTTTTCAAAGCAATTAGTTTTCAGCAGATAAATGTTTATAGAATCAGAGCATGGAATTTGAAAAATGAGAAGGCATGGCTCTGTTCTTTCTTTGAAAAGCGGGTTACAGCCTGAAATGACAATAAACCATTGTTTCTCTTTCTCCCAAAAATATTTTTTGATTTTTGATTTTTGATTTTTTTTTTTTTGAATTTAAATTGAACCAACATCTAAAGTCCTGTATCATTCTTTGAATGACAGCATTAAGAACGTAGATATTATCGAATCGAGAAACATGATAAAATAGCAATATTTTTTGAAGATTTTTCGAATTTTTCAGATTTTTATGGATTTTGAAAGTTTTATAATTTTGTATTTTGTTTTTTTCGAATAAATATTTACAAGAGATAGATGAAGATAGACCTTTACTCCTCGTCTTCCTCCTGAAGACGTTTGAGTGTTTCGGTTGAAGACTTTCAAGCCAAGACGTAGAAGAATAAACTCAAAACGTTCTCTTGGAAGAGCTTTGGTGAAGATGTCCGCTAACCGATATTCAGACCTCACAAAATAGAGTTCCACCACACCTTTTTCCACTTGTTCCCTGATGAAATGATGTCGAATGTCGATATGCTTTGCTCTTGAGTGTTGAACGTTGTTGCATGAGAGAGCAATAGCACTTTTATTATCACAAGACAGAGGGATTTTGTTGAATTCAAAGCCATAGTAGATAATTGAGATCTCATCCATAAGATTTGAGCACAACATGATGACATGGCTATGTATTCAAACTCTGTAGAGGAAATAGAAGTACTCATTTGCTTCTTTGAAGACCAGCTCACAAGCTTATCACCCAAAAACTGAGCACCTCCGAACGTACTTCGACGAGTATCTTGACACCTGCATGATCTGTGCATCTTCATATGCTGTTAGTGACATACCGGTGTCCTTCGGGTACCAAAGTCCCATATTGATGGTTCCTTGGAGATACCGAAAGACCCGTTTAACCGCTTCAAGGTGCTTTTTAGTAGGCTTAGCCCGGTATCTAGCACACATGCAAACAAATAACAAGATGTCGGTCTACTAGCTGGAGGTACATCGTGGATCCAATCATACTACGATATTTCGTTTGGTCAATCATGATCCCCGAGTGGTCCTCATCTAGTTTGGTTCGATCAATCATGGGAGTGTCAACAGGGTCACTTGAATCAAATCCAAATTTCTTTAAGATCTCATTTGCATATTTAGATTGATTTATGAAAATGCCTCCGGGACTTTGTAAAATTTGTAATCCCAAGAAAAATGACATTTGTCCCATCATTGACATTTGAAATTTTGAACTCATTTCATTAGAAAACGATCACATTCCATTGGGTCTGTCGAGGCAAAAATAATATCATCAACATAAATTTGAACATGAATTAAATGTTTCCCTGACTTCCTGGTGAACAATGTTGGATCAACTTCTCCTTTGCTAAATCCGGTTGATAGAAGAAACTTTGACAGTGTATCATACCATGCCCTGGAGCTTGCTTTAAACCATAAAGGGCCTTCTTCAAACGATAAACGTGAGTAGGATGCTCTTGATTTACAAATCCTTCAGTTGGCCGACGGACGACTTCTTTAAGATCTCGCTGTCAGAAATGCCGTCTTCACATCCATCCGATAGACTACCATGTTCTTACTAGCAAAGATTAGCCGAAGATTCTAATTGCCTCGATTCGAAAACGGAGCAAAAGATTCTTAAAAGTCTATACCCTCCTCTTGACGGTATCCTTTAGCAACTAATCGAGCCTTGTTCTTCAACACATCACCATGCTCATCAAGTTTCACTTTGAAGATCCATTTTAGAGCAATAATCATACATCCGAGTGTACTAACTCCCATACATCTAGTCGATCGAACTCATGAATTTCATCTTGCATAGCATTGAACCACCTATCTTCATTCATGGCGGTTTTAACATCTTTTGGTTCGATCTTAGAGAGTACGGAGTTGAAGAAGCACCATAAGGCATCGGTTGCAAGTTGTTTCCGTGTGGATAATGGACGAGAGGGATTTCCAATGATGTTGTCTAATGGATGATCGTGAGTCCATTTTCTGAGGTGTTCATGTGGTAGTTGTTGAGGGACCGAAGTAGCGAGTTGATGTCTCTCGAAGAAGATGGTTCTAATGATGATTCAGGAGCAAATATGTTTTCAAATGGAGCATCTTCAGGAGTAGCAAAGGGATTAACTTCATCATTGATGCCAAACACAGTTCCATGATGTACATTTGAAGAATGATGATTTGTTGATGAGACTGAAGGATCGCAGAGGTGCTTCTTGACTTAAAGATATTGAGATCGAGGGATTGACTTCATTCATGGAATATGAGCAACTGCTAGGGATCAACACCTCATTAGTACTTGGATCATAAAGTTCATCAAACATAGGATCAAACAATTTCTTTAAATCATCTTCGGATGGAGGTACATATGGAGTTTCTTGAGAAGAGTTTGGAACAAGGGATGAACCAATTGACTGTTTGAAGTGCGGGTCCGAATGAATTGTTCAGAGCCGTTTTGACCGGTCACTCATCAAACGTAGCGTGAATTGTTTCCATGATGTTTCTTTTGTTGTAGATTCGGTATCCCTTTTTGTTTGGTGCATACCCTACAAATACTCCAATGTCTGCTTTAGCTCTAAGTTTGCCTAAGTCTTGACCCTAATTAGTTGGATAGCACAATGCTCCAAACACACGAAGGAAAGAGAGATTAGGTTTTTGTGTGGACAAGTTCATATGGTGTCTTTCCATGAACAAGTGTGAATCGGGAACGATTTTGTGTAGCATGCGTGGCAATAGCTTCGCCCGAGAAACATTGGAACCTTTGAGTAAATCAACATTGTTCTAGCGGCTTCTACAAGAGTTCGATTTCGTTTTTCAACTACACCGTTCTGTTGAGGAGTTCGTGGAACACTTCTTTGATGGTGATTCCAATGATTTCATAAAATTCACTAAGTTGTTTGTTAACAAACTCTTCCATTGTCTCGTCTCGATAATTCCGACGGTTTTGTTAAGTCGAACTCCGCAATGCTTTGATGAGTTTGATGATGATATCAAGAGTTTCATCCTTTGTCCTTAAGAACTTGACCCAGGTGAATCTAGAGTAATCATCAACTACAACTAACACATATTTCTTCCCAAAGATATTCGGCACTCTCATTGGTCCACATAAATCCATATGAATTGTATGAAGAACTTCTCTGACAGAGTTAGTAGGTTTGGGTTTATGGGCATACTTCTTGCTTTTTCCCAATTGACATGCTGAACAAAGATGATCCTTTTCATACTTTAGTCGAGGTAAACCTACAACTAAGTCCTTTCTGGAGAGATCATTGATGGTGCCGAAGTTCAAGTGATTGAGACGCCGATGCCATAACCATGACTTTGTTTTAGAAGCCTTTGACAACAAGCAAATTGGAGAAGACTTCATCATATCTTCTATAGAGATGGTGTAAAGATTTGAACCACGTTCCTCTTAAAGTTCCTTACCATCAAGTTCTCTAACAAAACAAGTATGTTTTCTGAAGGCTACTTCTAGATCAAAATCGCAGAATTGACCAACAGAGAACAGATTATGACCAAGACCTTCCACATAGTATACTCTAGAGATAACACTATCACCAACATAATCACCATAACCCTTAATTGCATCGAAATGATCATTACCGAATCTAACTGTCCCGATGAATTTGCTCACGAAGTTCATGAGCCGCGATCGTCGCTCATATGCTTGGAAATACCGAGTCCAGTACCACGTAATCGATTTGAACGATCCGCATTGAACACGACAAGAATGGATAACTGGATAATTAGGATCCCCATGCAAGAATGGGTTCCATTTGGTTAGTAACAACAGTTGGAACACCCACATCGAAATAGAAACATCCATATCAAAGTAAAGCAATGGAATCATTGGGAATAGATGCAAGTTAGTGTTCAGATTTGACCTATTCAAAGTATGTTCACTTTAAGGGAATAGTTCTACCAAGAGGCATCCATTTTCTAGTGGGTAATTGTCTGATTATTCTTATGGCCAAAAGGTATCCAATAATAACCTATCTTTATAAAAGTTCTTTTCCTGGTTTCCACTGTTTTCTACCAATCTTTCGTTTTTGCCTTATTGCCTTATTTGCATGATTATTAGCATTAACAATTTTAACTGGACATTTGACAGCATTAGACAAATCATTCACACCACATTCATGATTAGAAATGTAATTCAAGGCATCATTACAAGGTTTGCAAATAGTATCGAAATCTAATTAATTACAAGACGCCTAAGGCTAATACTAGAATCAACGACGATGCTTTTATTCAACTCAAGTTTAAAGTTCCTAGATTGGTCTTCTACTTTCTTCCAATGCACATTCTTAGCTTGCAAGGTCCTATCATTCCTTGTATTGTCTTGAGACTTTGACCTCTTGCTTTAATGTCATGATTACTCTCAGAGGGAATGGGAACATTAGTTGGTTGGCTACTTTTTGCATCCCAACTTGATGTGTGGGATCTCAAGTACATGGCACATAAGGTTATCTTTAAAACTAAGTGCGGATTTGACTCCTGAGGCACACTAAAGTTCACTTTCTTAGCATTAACATATCCGAATCAACTACTTGAAGGCACATTAGTGTCACATTCTTAACATTGGGCATAGAATGAATTTCACTTGGCACTAGGCATAGAACAAGGCATCAAAGGATTAACTCTTTCACCTAAGGATTTGACATGTGATCAACATTCTAGATTTCTTGAGATCGCTTTGGCATATAGGCAAGCAAACCTAATTTCACTATCAAGAGGTTTGTTAATGAAATCCTCTTCAACAATCTCATGGAGACATTCTAGACTATCCTTAAGGTGAGAAGTATGTTTGAAAAGCATGTTCATTATTCCAGATGAGGAGGAATATATTTAATAGACAAAGCATATTTATCACAAGAGTGACTTTGAGACAACATTCTTATTGGTCAGTGGCATTTTCCCCACCGACTCTTCAGATTCTCAATTTCCTTTTGTAAAGAAGCTATTTTTTCGTTGTTTTGGTCACGGGTGACTATTATTGAATCATATAACTCTTTAAAATGTCGTTTAACCTTTTCATTTTCTTCTAGAAAACTTTCATTTTCCTTTTGTAAGGCATCAACTAAGTTTTGAAGATGAAAAGTTTGAGAATTCCGAGAATCTAAAGGAGGAGGCATTTGGGAGCCTGTCATATTGTTCGTTTGACCCTTTAATTGAGAGATTTGGGCTTTCAACTTTCTCGATCGGTTGCGACTGAAGCACTGTTCATCACGTTTGTTAATTTGAAAATCTGCATCAAACTCTGGAACATCCGAGGATGTCTTGATATTTGAAGTTTTGACATTTTCTTTAAGATGTTGATATTTTAGTTGTAAATTAAAATGCTCAACTTCTAGTTTAGAAAAATGTTTAACCAAATTGTCGTGATCATCCGCTTCATTTTTCGTTTAGTTAGAATTAGTTTTTTCAAGCTCAATGACACGATCATGGGAGACTTTCGAGTAAACCGATAATTCATGAAATTTGGAAGCATTAATGGAACAATTTGTAGCAAAGGAAAACACATCCGAGCAATACATTCGTAAATGAGTTCTCATTTAGTGTAAGCAAGTTCTTCCTCTCAATCTCATTATATTTTAGTGCTCGCTCATAGTCACTAACTTCAACTATCATTGCATCAAATTCCTTTTCCATTCCCTTAATATCGTTTCTATCCCTTTTTTAAGAATCTCAAAGTGATCTTTTAGAAGTTTAAAGAAAGGCATGACCTCGGTTAAATAACATTCTTTCATTTGCTCAAAACCCTTCTCCTTCCCAGTAATACCAGGTGTGATCCTTTTCTAGCAAGTTTTCTCAAAATCAACAAATAGTTGAAGTATAACATATTGGCTAATTAAGGTCTTGCTTTTAGTGGCAATTGTTCTAGGAACTAGATGCATTGGTGTATTAGGAGGATACACAGTTGCTCTAGGCATTTTCCTAAGGGAGGGTTTGTTTCAACAATATTTTCTTTCCTTATCTAAATCCATTTTCCGTAAAACTTGTTCGGGAGTCAATGTTTGAGGCTTAAACATGTTCAAGGAAATCCAATTTTTCCTTTGAATAGTTGGGTGCTTTATAATGATTCTTTTTCTTTGCATTTAGGATCTCTAGTTTTTCATTCATTTCTTTTTAGTGACATCATCTGATTTCTTATCTTCCTCAGTGCACTCAAACCAACTAGGTTTTTGTCTAGGTTTAAGGATTTCATTGCCATCATAGATTACCTTTGAGCTTTTTAGCTTTCTTAACATACTCGATTTGGTTCCTTAATAATGGGGATGCTATGCTTATCGCTAGACTCTATGCTTAGTGATCATGTGAGCAAACAATGGTGTTTCCTTGTATGTACAACTTGTTTTCAAGCTTGTTTTTCAAAGTTTTTGATTAGAAAAATCTTTCACAAGTTTTGATTCCTTAGCATTAAATTCTTGCTTAAGCATTTTCACATTTTCTTGAAGTTCTTTTTTTTGCTTAGCGCTTTTGCTTTTCTTGCAAGGAATTTAACTCTTGTTTTAATACTTTTTCTAAAATTACTTTTTCTTATAATTGTACGCACTTGGTCATCCATTTCCTGCTCACGAGTGGTCAACTCAAATTTAGCACGTTGTTCATAAATAGCAACACGTTCTTTATAGGCATTTAATCAGATATTAAAGAATCATCGGGGCACATGCGTGTATTCATCAAAAATATAGTCATTGTTGACTGCAGGAGATGCATCACGTGGCACAACTTCACTTTCACTTTGTTTCACATATTGATCATATGGGACAACATTGATATTACCCATATTTTCAATATTTGATACAAAAGTTTCAGTTGATAGTACTTTGTCATGCATCTTTTGCACATCGACATCATCATAGTTTTAGTACCTCTGAGATGAGTGTGTCTTTGGATGGGCCACTTGTGTTGAAGAGGAGACCTTGGGAGAAACCATTGGAGAAATGCTAGCCATAAAGATTGTGTGGGTCCATCATCCACATCGAGATCGTATGCATCACAATCACGACTTGAAAGGCATTTCGATGATTGTGACCTATCTCTCTAATAGGTCGCTCATCCACATCTGAATCATAGGTCTTGGCATTGCCCTCAGCTAGAAACAACAATTCCTCTTCATCCAAAGTAGCACCATTATCCCGAGCTTGCACAAGCAGATCTTATCTCAAGTAATCAAGATTCTGTGGACGCTTTGGAGATGCGCCTTGCAATGTGTCCATCACCACCACAATTATAACATTTGATCAGCTTAGCTTGACCTTGATTACCATTCCTTCCTCGATTCGATTAACAACATAACCTCTACCACTCCACCTCTTCCCTCGATCATATCTGTCTTTCCTGAATGGTTGACCACGATCCTCCCATCTTTAACAAGAGCTTGATTGTGTGGGTTAGATGTCGTTCGAGGTTGTTATTGGTGTGGGAGAGAATTCATGTTTTGACTGATCGAAGAGCTAGTTGATTAATGAAATTACCCACGCAGCAAGATCACTTGTTTGAACATAGGATCAGGAATTAGTTTGTGATTACCATTTACCATGGGTATGACTTGTGAGGCTTTGGTTGTGATTCCGATGTTTGAATAAGGCGTTGAGTCATTAGACGAGCTTGTCTCTCCTCGGTTGGTTTTGAACTGATTAAGAACCAATTTTTCAAACATAGCATGTCTCTCATTCTGAAAAAGGAAGGCATAGAGTTGCTCATAGTTTGTATTCTTCAATCCTTTAGTGAGCTTCACAGAGGTGACAAACTTGTGCCATTCGAGATTCATGTTGTTCACAAATTTTGAGTTCAACTGAATGTTAGGCATAGTCATTCGGATGTTCCTCATGTCATTCACCAACTTATGAAATCTCACATAGTACTCATAGACACTCTCATCGGGTTTCATCTTGAAGTGTTCAAATTCGTCATAGAGTTGTGATTCTCTGTCTTCCATAGTTAATTCAACCAGAGAAGCATCTTGACATTATCCCATACGCCTTTGCTTCGTGTTGTGATTGATCACTTGTAGATGTCTTTAGGAAGACCTTGAAGAACAATGTTAAGCCCCGATATCAAGATCGAATCTCTTTTTCTCCTTATCTTCAAGCTCATCATACATCTTTGGTCTGCCCATTCCGTAAATCAGAGTTCCATCTTCAGCAGTATCAAGTACATCTCTAGTCGTCTCAACTCGATACGGTCCTTCATCAATGGATTTGAGAATGTTGACACCATTTTCCTTTCCAAGGCAGATAACTGATTCGTTGAGCCCAAGAATCGTAGTCGGCTTCAAGCATGGGTGGACGAGTATCCGAACCAGGCCTGCTTGAACATCCTGAACAGGAGATGAAAGTAGGAACGTTGGTAGACATGTGTTACAGCATTATACGATTTTATAACTCTAGGATTAAACCGGGAAATAGATTCTTTCACAGGATTTTACTAAATCAAGAGAAACCGTAAACAATCACCCAAGTCGCTAGAAGATAATGCACCAAGTCGCTAACACCTAATTCGCTACACCCCCAAGTCGCTAAAGTCCCAAGTCGCTAGACAAATGCAAGTCGCTAAGTAGTAACTCGCTAAGCCTCAAGTCGCTAGCAAAATTTTGGCGCAATTCGCTACTCAAGTCGCTAAAACTTCAAGTCGCTAAAGAGCAACTCGCCATTGCAATTGTCGCTACCAAGTCGCACCAGAGGAGAGTCCACTACTTGTATCGTTAATCTAGGTCTAAGTCGCTAGATCCAAAGCTGTAACTCGCTACAAAATTGTGAAGCAAGTCGCTACGAAGAAAGAGATCCATATATCAAGTCGCTAGCAAGAAAAACCACATAAACATCACTTTTCAATCCAAAACAACCCAACCAAGATGATTCAAGCTTACCAAATGAAAACCTAAACACTTGTGATGATTCTAAACATAAAAGTACTAACAAAATCCAAGCTTTAACACAAGAAATCAACCAAATGATGCAAAACCACTAAACTTTTTCAAACTCAAAAACCACCTAAAACCACTAGAAATCCAAAGATGTGCAAGATATGATCTAACCATGGCTCTCTGATACCAATTGTTGGATATTGGATTTCACATACACATCAAACCATAACACAAAGTAGGCGATAAAGGAGTTCTAGAGAGAGAAAGTTAGAGGTTTAGGGAACTTAGTGAGAGAAAGGAAAATCTTATTATGAGCTCCAACTCTCTACCTTGGGAGGTAGAGAGTATTTATAGTCTTACATAAATCGCCACACAACGGGTCGTGGATCGCATACAATGGGTAAAGATCCGTCCGTCCTCCACGGTGTTACTTAACTAAATACTACTTAACTAAATATAACTATGACTACGAGCTTTCTAACGATTACATATACTTGAGGTGACCGACTCTTTAATACCGGGAATTTCTAATTCCTAACAATCCTGCACATAATAAGATTCAGATACATATGTAACATAATAAATCTGAAAAGACTTATTAAACATATTCTGACCTTTCAGTGAGTGGAAGAACCACCACCTGAACCATTAGTGCCGATCCATGGCTTTACCACCAACTTTAACAACACCCTTGCAACTCTTTTAATGTGACCAGACTTGCCACATTTCCAACAAGTAGGTGTTGCCTTCTTGTTAGGATCTGCCCTTGTGTTATCATGAAATTTTGCTTGCCTTTGTTGTCATTGTACCGTGGAGTTGTTATTCACCATATTGACAACATGCACCAAGAGCATTGCTACTTTGGCTTGTTATTATCCCTGAACCATGAGATTCCTCAATGCTAGAGGATCTACCAACTCAACCAGAGTTAACTCATCTTCTTATGTTTCAAGGTATGCTTGAAATCTTTCCAAGAAGGTGGGAGTTTGTCAATGACACAAGAGACTTTAATAGCCTCATCCATGTTCATATTGTGTTGTTTAAACCTTCCAAGTATTCCAAGAAGTTCATTGTATTGTTCCATGACTGGTCTTGAATCAGTCGTTTTGTAATTTGTGAAATTACTAACAAGAAAAACTTACTTGATGCATCTTCAGCCATATATTTGGCATCCAAGGAATCCCACAGTTCTTTGGAAGATTCAAAGTTCTGATAAATGTCAAATAGAGAATCAGACATACCATTTAGAATTAGACCTCTGCATATGTAGTCATCATTATCCCATTTGCTCCTCCTCCTGATCTGCTCCACAGTAGCATCATCAGCATCATCAGGAATGGGTGTAGTCAAAACATAGACCACACTCATGCTTGACAACAAGAAGTGCATCTTCTTCTGCCATCTCCTAAAGTCCACCCCTTCAAACTTATCAAGCTTGGCAAAGTTTGAAGCCATGTGTTTCATTGGCAGTTGCCATTGATTATCACAAAATAGTTTACTTTGATTGTTGGCGGTTAGCTCCCGAACGGTTAGATAATCAATGTCAGCAGAAACAAATACCAAGTCAGCAGAAACAAATACCACTATGTGGTTACCGGATATCACTTGGAATCGTGTGATCACTTTCCAAAGTAAACTATTCGACCCTAATGCATGGGTTACACGAATATCTACTTGGGATAAGACCAAATGTGTGTTATTGAATTAGGCACAATTCAATAACCCTTGCGCTTATAAGTGTTAATCGTTTTCTGTGTATCTCTCATGCATAATCAGATCTCCTATTTATAGGAGATTACTCTTAGCTAGTCAAATGGAATTATGAGTATTAATCGGCCCATTAATAGCCTCATAATTATCCCCATTATAGCCGTTAGTGGTTACATGACCAATTAAACGGTCATTATGCAGCTTGTAACCGCCACTTGAATAGGTCAAAGCGTTACAAGCAATACTTTCATCAGATACTTTCATAGCACTAGCATGGATACATCGCCTGGAAACATCATGTAAATCACAAGCAGTACTTTCTACTAGCACTACCAATACAAACCACTATTAGAGTCAGGGTGTTCATGGACCTTATGGGCGTACACTCCGTACCTCCTAACCCATTACCAGGTGTGAACAAATCCACAAGTGCACTAAATTTTCCAACAGTTATTAGGGTTGTTAGTGAATCTGTGTATCAAGCAGGTTCAAAGTTTTAATATAATCGTTGAAGTTTAAATTATTCTTCTTAGCTTTATTGAAGTAGTTTCCGCATACTTAATAGAGTAATATCAGTGTTTCATTGTTAGTAATTTAGAATTTATCCAAGGTTGCTAAACCCTTACAAGCTACATAGTTAGTTTGGTCAGAGTATATCGATCCAACAAATTCAAATATCAAGAATGTAAAAATTATGTTAAAGCACTTACAATTTTATTTATGGATAATTTAAGTAAACGGTACGTAATTATTATATCAAAAGATAATCATTAAAAACATTTGAGAAACTCTCATGCTAACAAATTAAATTTAAAATACATATTTTGTAAATATTATCATGCTAAAAAATAAAAATGTATGATGTTCAGTTATTCACACCATTTTAAAGTTCCAAATTAATATACCAACAATATAAATTATAAACCACAAGTTATTCGTATAGTTTGAAAAATACAAAAAGATAAATTTATAACACCCACTGGCCTACTACACTTTCACACCAACTTTCTCACTCACTTTCACATTTCCCTATTATATCTTCTTCTCCATATTAGTTGACTGAAAAACTCACCGCCGGAAACAGTTTTTTCATGACAGAGCACTCAAATTGTTAGCGAGCTGAGAGCGATGAGGGCACTTTGATTTTATGGGTGAGAGCACCAGAATTTTTTCTCATAAATTTCACTATTTTTCCTATATATTTTAGGTATCCTTTTAAGGGGCACCCCCCCCACTACTACCACTATGGTGGCTCCGCCCCTGATTCTAGGTACCATTGATGTATTGGCATATAAAGCAATACGATGTTTTTAAGATCCCTTTTAGTTTCGGATAATTTAGTTGGCTCGTGGGGTCGTGATTTTGACAATCGAGGTTACACTTGTACCCATGGGATCACTTATAGACAAAGACGTAAAGGTGGACATATATCTATTATCTATATCTTTATGTTTTACGTGAATAATATATATCTTTGGATATTGTAGCAATGTAGAGATAATACGATTATACTAAGTAGAACCATAAGTTTTTGATTATAAATGGATTAGATGCTAGTATATATAAGTTTGGGATAATTCCATATTTACCCAATCTAAACATGAAAATGTCATATATACCCAAAATACAAGTTTTGAATGCATGATTTACAATGCAGCATGTTTTGGGTAAATATGACATTATCATGTTTAAGTTGGGTAAATATGGAATTGCCCCTATAAGTTTATCCAATTTTGACAACCTCCACACATTTTCTTAAAATTCAAGTGGAAAATTTAAAGGGGATGAAGACGAGGGTATTTCAGTCATTTCAATTTGGTCAGGGACGAAAATGAACTCAACTTTTCCTCTCAGAGAGGCCGCCTACACTTTTGAAAACTCAGGAACGAAATCACATTTGAGCAAAAGCAGACCATTTATGCAATTTACTCTTTGCGTATATATATATAAAAAAATATAAGCAAGTTGATAACATTCTTACAAGTTATCATTTAATTAGTTATAAGATCCAATACACCTTACGCACGTTATGTTTTTCTACATCTTATTTTTTATCAATAGGTTGGTATTCACATGACCTCATATAATATAAAATTTATGTAGTGATGATGCAAGACAAGTTAAGTCTTCTTACATTTTATATATTTTTTTAACGGCGTTAAAGTCTCCATACATAATCATCGATTATTTTGGATCGGCAGGTTTGCATGAGTTTTGGGTGGGTAATTCGATTTAACCAAAATGAAATTATGGTTTTCGGTTCGGATTTAGTTTACAATAATATAAAACGGGGCCATCCGGTTAACTAGAACAAGTGATAAGCTTATAGAATTTGAATTTGGTATGGGATGATGATAGCTTAAATGAATAATTGATTTTTTCCTTGGATATAATGAAATCTCCAACATCTTCATCTCACTTTTTAGATATTTAGATTTCTTTCAACGTTAGTATCAAAATTTCAAGGCATAACTGAGTTTGAAAGTTTTTTTTTTCTTTTTTCTTTTTTTTTCAACTTTCCTAGACGTTGGCATAGTTTGAGAGTATTAAAGTTTCTGATTTGAGAGGTTTGAAATTATATTTATCAATATTTGAATTAACATGTACTGTAATATTTTCCAAAATAGTTGTTGCAACTGTTCTTTGTAATTTGTATCTCTACTTTTTCCTATTTGTTTTATGGGGCCCCAAACTGATATACCCGATTATTAATTTGGGTGGTTTGGTTCGGTTTTGTAAATTTTCGGTTTGGTTTTCAGGTGTATTTCTTCTCATCAAAAAACCGAATAACTCTGGATAACCAAAAACCGACCGTTTGAACACCCCTACATACACGCAGTTAAGTATACATATACATGCTATTCTATATTTTAGATTTTAGATTTTGCTTGTTACTTGTTAGAAATTGTATGAAATATTTCGCGTTTAGATACGAATAACAGTTTAAAATGACAAGTACAATGAAAGAATGCATAAACAGATCATGATACGATACACAAAAGTGTTAGATTATAAAGTTTAGTATTATAACATTTGGTGATGAGAAAGCACAGCTTAATTATCACAAATTGACATTTGTGTATACACAGAATAAACAAGTTAATTATATCTTAATGCTTGTTATTGATCATACACAAACAATATTTGGGTAATACCTTCATCGATACTGTTCCTGCTGCAGATAGTTTCAGAGGAAGACACCTTACACACGTTATGTTTTCCTACATGTTATTTTAGATCAGTAGGTTCGTATTCACATGACCTCATATAATTATCTAGTGATGATGCAAGACAAATTAAGTCTCCTTAAATTTTTTATTTTATTATTTTTGAACTGCGTGAAGTCTCCTTACATAATCACCGATTATTTTGGATCGACAGGTTGGCGTTCACATGATCTCATATTATATTTACATACACGCCTATAGATACCTGCTATTATATATTTTAGATTTTGCATGTTACTTGTTAGAAATTGTATGACAGATTTCACGTTTAGAAACGAATAACAGAAATAAAATTACAAGTACAATAAAAGAATGCATAAACAGCTCATGATACGATACATAAAAGTGATAGATTATAAAGTTTAGTATCTATATAGTCACTGACAGCATACATATTATCCTTCAAAACTGTTGTTAAAAGCATCGATTGTGAATAGTTCGTCTCCCCGTATGATGCACGTACACCAACTGTATGTTGGACGGCGCCATGATGAACGACGATAAACAAGGATTTGTGTCATCTTTACTATTCCATTTATTAGACAAATAAGCATAGCATTGCACAGACAAGCAATTGAACACATTATAGATATATATACTGCTGCTTGACAAGTAATAAATTTTAAACCTTAAACCAGAAGTATGAAACATTACAAAACAAGAACAGAGGCATCAACAATTGAAGCTGAGAAACTTTGTATGAGGTGCAAGTAAAAGATTGAATTTATGGGCTGTATTGACAATTTCCATGACAAATTTGTGTCACAAAAGCCAAAGATATATACTAAAAACTATTTTCGTGTCTATAAATACACCATATTTAGTTGCACTTTTTAATGTCTATGCGAAACACATAAAAAGTTTCTAGTGACACTTATTAAATTTAGGTGACACTTTCTGGATTTTATCGACACTTTTTTATATGTATCATTAGCGAGTGTTTGCAAATCAACTTAGTACTTAATATTACAGTTTGTTTTTGGCTTCAACAGGTAAAAGATGTAACAACCAACAAAGAGGTCCAAGCAGCAGGCAAGTACTCAGTTGAAGGGTACAATAGACTAAAAGGGTAACAAGGACAATGATGGCCAGTTAATGTTTGTAAAGGTAGTTGAAGCTGAGAAACAAGTGCTATCAGGAATGAAATACTATTTAACAATAGAAGCTGTTAATAAAACAAGTGGAGAAGTAAAGATTTTCGAAGCGGTTGTGGTTGTGAAAGCGTGGCTAAGGAAGAAAGAGTTCGTCAAGTTTGCTCCTTCTCAGAAGACGATGGCGTTTTTGCAGCCAGTTTGGTGAGGGGTAGTGTAACATGAGAGGTTAGGGAAATGTTTAATAAACCAGTATCAATAATAGTGTTATGTTTGGGACTGTGGTGTCTGATATTTTGGTTGACTAACTTACAGGGTTTGAGCAATTGCTTGAATCCCACTTCACAAGGTTGACGTGATCACTTTAGATAGTAGCCTGAGAACATTTTGTATCGTATACATGAACAAACATAATGAAGAATAATTAGCAGGGGGAACTTCAGCTTATGGATGTGCCGATTTGACTTGTGTTTTATCTTAGATGGGTTGAAGGAAAAATTAGGATTTGATGTAAAGGCACTTGTTGAACGGGTTATTAGGATTTTCTATATAGGTACTTGTTGAACGGGTTAAAAGTCGTCCCATTGTAACGCATACAACCTCAATCCTCTAGTTAAGATGGAATAAAACAGATAAAAAGGCAAATTTTAACCCAAATACATTGACTCGTAACCAAACATGCCTGACCGAGCCAACTTTGTACTTTTGCTTATAAGGTAGTCGACACTACAAGAAAAAGGTCTTTTAGTGACACTTTTTATAATGACACATGTAATAAGTGTGAACAAAAGTCCACATATCCTTACACTTTTAAAGAAAGTGTGAGCATACTTTAAGTTTTATTCACACATATTGAAAAGTGTAAGCAAAAGTGTAAGTTTTGCTTACATTTTAGAAAAAGTGTGAGGAGATATAAAGTTTTGCCTACACTTTTTGTAAAGTATAAGTAAAAGTCTAGTGTTTTACCACTTTTAAAAGGTGTGGAACAAAACTATAATTTTACCTTACTCTTTTTAAAAAGTGTTAGTAAAAGTATTATTTTACTTACACTTATATAAAAGAGAAAGTAAATGTCTAAATGTTTATCTACACTTTTTAACAAGTGTAAGCAAAGGTATAATTTTACTTAGGGTGGAGCATGGACGACCCAAAATTGAATTGGCTTTCTAATTGACCCGGCCGAGCCACGGGTCACGGTTCAACAGGGTTTTTCGTTTAAAATCTTTCGGTAACCTGACCGGTTCATGTTCAACCGATCAAGTCAACTCGGGTTTTAAAACACTGAAAAAACGTGAATAAAAATTCTATGTTTATTTACAGCTTTTAAGAAGTTATAGATAGATAACAACATGTGTAAATTTTTTTTTTATCATAGTAGAATTCACACTATAAAAATTTAACCAATTAACAATATCTATCTCTGATTTAAAATAGAACATACATCTTCCCACAATAATTATCCATACGTAACGCAATGTCAAGTTTTATCTTTTTATAAAAAAACTTTTTTATTCCCTTCAAAAGAACCGATTAACAAACACCCCCGATTAACAAACCGCTCTGGTAATGGAAGCGAAACATAACGTGGAATCTCAACAAAACGCTCTCACCTGCGCTTAAGAAACTTGCTCAGGTATAAGGTGTTAATTACTTCATGAACTGAAATTTATTTGAATTTAGTTAATTATTACTTCATTAGAGGTTTGTAGTTACAGCTATTTCGTTGAGATTCGTTGAATTTGAGCTCTAAAATTGTTGTTGTTAGTTGTGTTAATTGTTGCACATAAGGTGTTTGATGATATGCCTAACTCAAATTAATTATTAAATTAGTTAACTAGAGGTTAGTAAATTTATAATTGATAGTTGAATCTGATGCATGTAAAGTGTTTGATGATATGCCTAACTTATGTTTTGTGAAAGAAGTTGTTACCGAATTTGAGTCTCATCTCTGTATCGATTGTATTGTGAGTCTTTTCATTACTAATTTAGGCTGTTTCCGTAATTGTATTATTAACTAATTGTATTAGGAAGATAGTTTGTGAACTTAAAGAAGAAGGAAAACCGAAAATGAATGTCTAGGTTAGTTGTATCTGAACGCAAGTATAAGAATGATACATTTGATTATTAATAGTTATATTGCCGTTTGCTAGGAAGTTGTAGGATTCGATCTGACCGAATATAGGTGGATGACTATTAATAGTTATCTTGAAGATCTCAGATTTTGGACTACAATGTGTTGTAGCACTAACTAACGGCTCAACTGACTTCCATGTACTTGTCCTTAGCTTGTGTGAGCGCATTAGGCTGTGTCATTATAGATAATATTATATTACGATTTTGTAAAGTATATATGGTAGGTTGTTAACTTGGGGACCAAGTATTGTTTAGCTTGTAAATACATTCTCTTGTAATCCTAATCATCATCAATTAATATTTATGGCTTTTTGAACCAACCGTTCCACGTGATATCTCATTAATGATTGTAGCTTGATATATTCGATTTATTTCGCTAGTTCGATATTGCAGGAAATAATTTCTTATCTTAATTTATGATATATCTACAATATAAATTAGGACAGTGATCAATTATATATAGATATGTTGGACACAAAATATAGCGAAGACGTTCGTACTGCTCTATTCTAAAATATGATACCAACTCAAGTTGAAGTTGGGCCATTTGTTTCATAGGATTGTGAAAATGGTCTAGAACACCATTATTAGAGATGCGCAAAGCCTGGGCCATGGACCGGGCCTAACAAGTGCCTAACTCAACAGATCCACCCACACCTTTATAGATGATCTTGTGTCTAGGCTTCCTAACTAGTTTAAGCTCAAAGAACTTGTTAAAGGAGGACATGACAACATGGGTTCAAATGATCAAAACATCTCTTGTTTGTAGCTGATATATTGATGTTTTTATTCCATCAATTAGTGCATGCCTAAGGTGGCAAAATGGGTGGGTCCGGTCGAAGTTTGGTAACTGTTCAACCGAATGTGTCATAACGGGTATTTTATGTTTATTACTGGAACTTTCAAGCACCATTGCTAACACTTTTATGTTTATATGATAGAGCTTCATTGGATCTAATGTGGTAAGTAACATTGAGCAAGATTGCTAACAGTTTTATGTTTTCCTCACTAATCTGCACAGAATGAAAATGATACGCATATTTTCTTCAAAGGAAGTGGAACAACCTGCGGGATCTACAACTCAAGTGGCTGATACTTCTTCTCAACAGAGCCATCATGCGATGGTTGGACAACCTTCTGAACAAGGCACGTTTGTAATATAAATTAAAATTTGTTGCTTAATGTAGTAAACTGATTAAGTTGAATACAGAAAAAACTTCGATCTAACAGAACTACACAAATACTTACAAAACGTTTGTGCTTCATATTTCTGATTGAACTACGCATGGGTAAAAGTGTGGTATGTCTGAATTTAGGTGGTAAATGTTATTCGTAGACTAAATCGATGTGCGGATATTCGGTCTACCACCTCGATAACCTTAATATGTAAAACATAGGTTTGTAGTTTAAATTAAACAATATATATGAATACATGATTGCAGCTAAATCATTTTTCTCGGGTTTATTTTGGTTTTGTTATACTTTACACACTAAGCGTGTTTCAAGTTTGGTTTTTATAGCTTAAATAAGTACTTAAAATGGACTTTGTGGCATATTCTAGATATTATATTTGTCTGCCTTAGATTTGGATCCCTCATACTCTCCAAATTCACTGACATGTATTCATTTATGTCATTTGCTCTTGCCCCATGGAAACCATTTTCTATTGTTAGACGGTTATTTAGATCCGTCACGACATCAATCATGATTGGCCTTTTGATGGATTTGCTGTGAACACAGCTCCTTCCAGGCTGTATTGATGTCAATAAGGATAGTTTTAGAAATTGGTAATAAACTTAGTCTCTGCAAATCAGGTACTCCTTTATAATAAGGATAGTTTTAGAAATTGTGTTGATGTTACACCTTAGAATTTCAAATGACTACATTATGGCTCTAGTGTGGATCTTTAGAAATCTAATCAATCTATCTTTGAAAGCGTCTGAAGCTTATAAGTCATTTGCTCAATTAAAAACTTCACGATGGAATTTTTATATTTGTTTATGTTTTCTTTGGAATATGTGTGCACTTTGGAGTATTGTTTGGAAGGCACTTTTGATCTTTTCTATGTTGACTTTTCTACCCTTCCTTCAATGTGAAGGTTGGGTGGGATAGAATAATTATGTGTTTGGTTACAGGCCTCTTATGTGTTAGTTATTAGTAATTTACTTAAAACCAAAATGCCTATGCTTAGATATTTCTACTGTAAGTGTCTGTGTTCTATTTATAAACTATTTTTGTTTGTAATGTGAGAGTTTGTCGGGTGCTAAGAGGATATTTTTCTGTTTCTATTTATCAGTAAAAAGTTTATATCGATTATCTTCCCATTCTTTCAATATTTCCTTTTGGTTTTTATAGCTTAAACCATTATAACTTAAAATGGGCATGTTTAGTAAAAAGAAATGTACTTTTTTGTTGTTGCAGACCCAAAAGAACCTTGGTGTTCAACCATCACGATGGGGATGTCTGTTTGACTTCATTTTCGTAAAGATGGGAGCATTGTGAATGCAAGGTCTGCTGGTACAAGTCACCATCGAAAAATTCAAGATCAAGCTGCACACATTCTCATCCAAAGAATTCTAGAGCAACTGCTACAAGTCCTCATCGAAACAATCCAAGATCAGTACGAGTCCTCCTCCAAAGAATCAAACATATGGTTGAAGTTAGTCAATGTTATTCAATTCAGGTATGCATTTGGAAAAATATATTCAAATCTATTGCATTTTTTTTCTACTTTTCGAAATATATACAAGTCAAGATATATAAACTCCTAAAGTATTTTTGTATACATTCTTGAAAAGGTTTTAACTAGATTCATTTCGACTACGAGGAAATGATGACAGTATCGCGAGAGTCGTAGAAGACAAATTGACTATCTCATTTTACTAGTGCTCTGGAAAAACATTGGTATTAAGTACATGTAATGCGGGATAATGATTTGGATAATCATTTTACTAGTTCTACGAGGAAAAATTGGTATCAAGTACTTTGAAATGCATTTCAATATGATTTACGTATGATATTGTAGTGCTGGAAGTTCACGATTTATGTATGATATTGTTATTCTTTGGAATTACTTCAATTTGTATATGATATTGTTGTGGTGCGGTAATTTTGATTTACGCTAGTGCTAGTGGTATCTTTGCAAAATATATTTGTGTATATACTCACACAAACTTTGTGTAGACAAAGATCTAAACATTAACCGACACTATGTGTCGGGGATAGGTCTGTCACCATAGACCTTACCGTCGGAACTTACTAATCACTTATAATATGTGAAGGAGTAGCTAATTTATCTTTCCTGACACTTTTTTGTAATTATCCTGACACTTTTTGTCTGTCAGCTAATAGCTTTCTTCTTGTAGTGCGAATACTAGAATCATCATTCTATTCTATGCGAAGCATGAGACATAAGTAAACACACACAAGGAGAATCCATTGAAAATCATTACTTCACCTACAGTTGAAGAGCACAAGGTGTATAAGCCAGGTACAGAGGATTCAGGAAGCCAAGACGGAACATGACGATGCATCACTAATGAAAAAATGTTGATTACTCGCAGTATCATACATCACTAATGAAACAAGACAAGGTGAATTTTTTACGAAAGTTTATTTTTCATAATCATAGAACGTAAATCGGGGTATCACATAAAGTGATCAAACTGTGGTTATAATCAACAGTAACCGCTTCTCACAAATTTCAAATTACAAAATAAATTTTTAACATAGCAAATAACGGTAATCATGTTTCTCAGGTCTTTTTCTTTTTGTCGGCATTAGCCCATGATTGCCTATAATCTTTTTCCTTACCAAATATTCCACCACCATATGTCGAAGATATAAGCTCAAAAAGCAATGGAAACTGTAATGTCACGAACGAAGCAATTGGTAGGCATGCTAATACACCTATTGGAATCAGAATCCATGCTTTTTCCTGTCCAAACATAATATATAATGCTGCACTAAAGGCTATCATCATGGATGTCACTGACACAAATAGCATCACGAGACCATATATTAATCTCTTCGGCAACTTGTAAAGAAAGTCATCATCTGCATAACGTGCGGTAAGAAGTGATAGAAACAACAACAAGGAAGTGGTGGATGTGAACAAAGAGATTGCATCCGAGATTGCAAATATGATTAAGCTTGCTTGCGTTTCATAAATTGGTTTCCCAGTGGCACTATCGTTTCCTAGTGTACGGTAATTCTTTGCCGCAAAAAAACTATTGTGATGATGAGAGCCGCCGTGATCGTGTATGAGTCGGCTGTCTTTTTCATCCACTCTTCCCCATCCTTTCTTAGCTCTTTGTGCTCTTTTCTAAATATCATGATTGGCGTCTCTTTATTTTTGTTCAGTGCTAGTGTATGTGCTATTCCCACCAATTTTTTCACTTCCTATAGTTCAAATTATATTCAACCAAATAAAAAAACTAAATATCGAAAATCCTATATTATTAATTTATTACTTTTTATATGGTAATGAGAAAGATTTTCCATTGATGTCGTGTGCTACATTAACATACAATGTGATGTAAAAAATGTAGGTAGAGAAACAAGCTCACCCCAAACCACTGCAACTCTCGTTTCATTTGAAGAGCAGCACCGGAAGCGGCATTTAGTATGTGGATAGGTGCCAAACGTCCAACCAAGTGCAATATATTGTTATCATCATCGTCTTGGGATACCTTAAAGAGGGTTTGGGCATCATGTTTATGATGTACAAAATAGCTGTAAACCTTTTCGCTACGGTTCAACACTATCAATTGACATATATCATGTTTGTCTTTTTCGGACTCACATAATAGCGGAAAATATTTGGTCAAGCATCTATTGCTTCACCGATGTTGTTTTCCACAGCTGAACAAAATGAAGAGCTATAAAGACGTTCAATATCACTTTCTGTATATGTTTTATCAGCTTCCTCGCATATACGCCTAAGTAGCATAATAGTTGTATTGTGCTTTACTTTATCGTCCTTGAGGTGCTTAACGTACGGTACTGTGATTAATCAAACGGTAAACATTGTTTTAAGCTTCAAAGTTAAAAAGTAATAATAAAATTAATTCAAATAACAAGTTGACAGCAAGTCTTAAGTTTATTATTTTTGAAAATTACTCATGTTCAAGCCAACATAAGGCACACGGTGAGGAACGAATATATAGGAAGTGTGGGAGGTGCCCCATACTTAACCGAAAAGAAGTTGAGATTATAGTGTAAATTTTTTAATTTTTACCTTTTTGAAAGTGACCCAAAGCTCAAATTGCCCACCCACATACTAAAATCAACATTCAACACTCCCTTATAAAATCCTTCATCTCTAAGTAAAAATACACGATTTATCATTACGATCATAGTTTTTTCTTTCGCATTTTATTGCTATTGTAGAAAAAAAAAATTGCCCTCCACATCTTATTTTTCTGGGTCCGTCACTGCACACAGATATTTATGGTCGTATAAAGTAAATGCCCTTCAATCATTATACGTTTAATATAGCATGTGTAACACCAGCATAGAATTATCTGAAGGGCGCAAACGAGCCAAGCCGCTTGTAAGCTAATCGCGTGAAATTGACTCACCAACAACTCAAAATGAGCCTAGCATTAACGAGCCCAAGCTCTAACTTAATTAGATTATTTTATTAATGGCATTGATTTCCAATGGAAAATTTTGTTTTCGATTTTAGAAATTAGTCAATAAAAGATACTTACGGCGATATTACCTATAAAACTTTACATTAGTCATCTCTGTCGATACTTGAATTACCGACGAATTACCAACACATCTGGCTATAGGTGTAGCCCATTTTCCCCATAATGAATATTTTCAGTGTCATAAGATCTATGTTTCTAAGACAGATTAGTTCGGTGGAAGTTTGTGCTTACCAAGCAGCAGTGTTGTCTCCCATAATTTGAAACAAATCTTCGAGATGACTACACAAAAAAGCATATATGATTTGTCAATAAAATAAACTGGTACAAAAGAGAAGTACATACATAATTTTGTTACCTAACTATAGACAAATCACTCGTAATATGCATGGTTGAGTTTTATTAGAGTTTTGGAATCACATAGTTCATATATATATAGCATACCATCGAAGCACCTCCCCGTGTGCTTAGTAACAGAATTATCCTTCTTGGGTGTCTCTTGGTTCTCCACGTCTGCGGTATCAGTACTACCCAAGCTGTTATTCTCGACTGGAACAACTTCGATACAAATATAAGTATTAATTAGTTATCTATAAATAGGTAAAATATCAACCATAACCAATCAATAATTGATTTTGAGTTAAACAAGTTGGATCAAAATTAAAGTATACATTTGAGATACTTTATCATGATCCACGGTTAGTTAAATGGGTTAAAACCCAGTTGATTAACGAATGACGATAGGATATTTAATTAAATATCGAGATTAATAGGGGATCAAGCTATAAACTATTAGTGAAATGACATACTGTGGTAAGCAAATCTTGAGTAAAAGCTGTAAGATGTTCCACTATAAAATAACTCTGGCTTTCTGATGATACGCTCTACTGCGGTTTTGCCTTTGTATACTGTTGTAGCCAAGCTTGGGCATTTGTTGACAAACTCATATGCTGCATCTGTAATCAAATACTACGTTTGTTATGATTAAGTAGATACACGGAAAGTATTTTCTGTTATTTTCATCTTTCGCTAGAATTATAACATAGTTAATGTGTTTAAACTTGTGTCTAGAAGTATAACATAGTTAATGTGTTTAAACTTGGGTTGTTATCAAAGTATTTTCTGTTATTTTCATCTTTCGCTAGAATTCAAAAAAAAAGGTTACAAAGCATACATACCAATTAATCCTGTATCAATTACTTGATGCAAAAGGTTAAGACCACTCGTGCCACTAAAAAGTGTGTCATATTCGACTTTATAACTCTTCATTTGCTTGAACAAATAGAGAAAGGTTTTTATTGAAGGAATGATAAGAGAGTAATGGATCGCTAAATCACCATCATCATCAGGAACGAATAAATATTTCATCTTAGAGTCCAACATTATCTTCAAAGCTTCCGTCACTACTACAAAAAAGGGCATAGAGCCCGGTTGAAAAGGTGCAAAGAGCCCGGTTTTGCATGAGGGCACAAAAGGGGAGGGACTCTATGCGAAAACAAATAGAGCCCGGTTTTAAAAACGGGCTCTATTATATGTTATAGAGCCCGGTTTTCTATCAAAGAACATGGCTCTATGTGAAAAAAAAAATTAAAAAAAAAATAAAAATTCAGCCATGAAATCCAATTCTTATTGGCCAAGTGAACAATGTATTGATTCAGATAAGAAAATATTCATTAATATTACAGCATACTTTCTATTGGTAGTCCCGTTAACTTTGTTCTTTTTTCGAAAACCTTTGACCTTCTCGCCCGGGAGCTATCGTTCATTGGAGGATGAAGGAGCGGTAATTGGGAACCGTATTGGTAGTCCGCTAGTCTCATCCTTTTGACTCTTAGTTTTTCTTCGTCTGAGTAGTAGTTTTATCCTTTGGAAGCAACCTTTGCATCTGCGTATCTTGTCCGGCAACCGGCTGTACTCTTCGTGACATTGTGAAAACCGTTCTGAGTTGGAGGTATATGCACTCGTGACAACACGTTGTGAGGAACCCTCTGCTTCAAAAAGCGAGCATGCCTTTACGATCATACGCCGATCTTTTTATCTTTATCGGATAACGATTCCATGCTTGAGAAAGCGGTGGAATGCCCCTTCTGCACATATAGACTTGTTCTTATCGGGATGAAGTGATAAAGCTAGTTTTCTATAATGTTTCTTCACTGTATCATCATCGGCTAATGGGTTCAAACCAAGTAAACGTGAAGATTAGGCAATATTCTGGCCCGAGCTAATGTTTAACCAAGCTACTGCTTTTGATTGCGATTCTCAAACGTCTGAGATATATCTGAAGTTGATAGATTAAGCATAACGCACATGTATAAAGTATTAGTAGAATGATTTCTAGCGAAGTAAAACCGTAGTAAACTATACCGAATCCAAACACCTATTTTCCTCATTGTCACGAGAACTAAAAGTTTTACTGTATCCAAATACCACGTCGCTGGTCACAAACAACCAACTGGACTTTTACAACCCGTTTTCTAATAATCTGTTGCTTTTCATTTTATTTATTTCCCATTTGACCTATAATCATTTGGTTAAAATAAAAAAGTAGTTATTTTGTGATCAATGTAACCGCACTTTTAGCATTTTAGTTAGTATTATTTATATAAATTAAACTGCTTCATAATTAAGACACCTAAGTTATCACAAAACTCATAGTGATGTTCTTTTTCGTATGAAGGTTATTGTGGAAACTAAACAATGGAAACAATACATCCGTGAACTTAGGTACAAGCTAAATAGTACGTTCCTAGAGTTAATGGCAGACTTAATGGTCATGTTCGAGATAATTTTGTGTCTCGCTAAAATAAAGTCTATTTAATGGCGAAGTATAGCATTAATTTACTTGTAGTGACAAAATGTATTTGGAGTAAAGAACAAACCTTGACGAAACAATCATGGAAATGAAGCTTCGAAACGGCGTACCATCTGAGCCTCTTTTGCTCTGCCTTTGTGACAACAGTGACGACCAATGTTCTTAGCCCGAGAACATGAATGGTCATAGAAGCTGAGGGTAGAGGTAAGATGCATTGGCTATAACCATGATGAAGGAGAACCATGAGCATTGTGATCGACCGATCCATTGTGTTATTATATATAAAAACTAACCAAAAGTGACCCGTTTCATGTAAATTGTCCCAAAATAATATAAATTTTTTGAGAGCAAGTTTGGAATATATGGTTACTTACTTTCAGTCAGCAAATGGCACACGTCTTATGAGTGTCATCTTACTCTTTTCAAACTCGGGCACATCACAAAGAGGACTATCTGTTTAGACGGACAACAAAACTGTTAGTACCAATGCAATATTGTCTAAATACATTCAAATTTGATGAAATTCAGAATAACTTGCCTTTATTACTTGTATTTATTGTAGATTTTCAGGATGTAACTCTGGTTGATGCTCGAGACTACTATAACAAGTTCATTTTAGTTCATGTAGTATTACTGAACTGTTAGAGTAAGTTTTCTCTTACAAATCAACTAATCAAGGGGGTCCAATCCAAACACTTAAATAAGAAAGTATCATGTAAACTATAATTTACATACATTTTTTAAGCACACCTGCAAAATCTGAATGATATTGTTAAAAGATATCAACAATTTATTAAAGATAAGTCCACGTTTCCTCTCATTTGTATAACTGAGGGAAAAGTACTCACTTTGGCCTTGAACACTTTGAGTAATGGACTCACGAGAACCTGCAGTGGAAGTATTCATATGATTAACTCATTTATGAGTGACTTTCTTGTGAAAATAAACGAAACTTTGAAAGGTAGAAAAGGGCCAATACACAAACTCTACTACATCATGCACAAGCAACAAAATTTTGAAGGTGAAAAGGTAATAAAATAGCAAGGTCTCTGCTAATCCAAGCCATACACCTCCCCACTAAAGGACTTTTTATTCCCCTTGCCGTTGTGACATAAATCAATCGAAAGATTATACCCTTAGTCTTGTAGGAAGCAAAATGCATCAGATAGAGAACAATTCATGACGCATTTCTAAGACTATATTCGACTATATTATTTTTTTTTTCTTACGACCTTTGTTACCTGTCAATGGAATGGGACAGATTAGCATCTAAATTTATACACTTATACCAAAAAAGTTATGAACAAATTGGAAAGTGTTTCAAGGTTCCTCATAGAATCTAAGGTGTTGCAATATCACTAATCAAAACCTGATAATCAAAACCGTGCACTAATAGCTACGAACAGGTAAGATCCATAAATACGTTTGCCATATATCACTTAGGCATTTCATCAAGCACCTTGTATTCAATTAGTTTCAAATATATTTGAGTGCTTTCTGTAACACCTTATATTTACCGGATATTGAAACTCAACAACAAAATGCCTAAATCGAACTCAACATATTGAATAACATATACCGGCATCTAATTGCTAGAAAAAAGAATAGTAAAAAACATTTAGCTGGATAGTAAATAAAATGGATGCTATACCTCTTAATCAGTAATTATATGGTGGCGACAGGCGATGGTGATGCGCGACGTCACCGCGGTGGTAGTGCACGACGGCGGAGGCAGTGGTGGTGTGTGGTTGCGGAGATGATATCTAGTTTGATGTGTTTGAATTGGACATTAGGTTGTGGTTGTGGTTGTGGTTGTGTGGTAGTGGGAAGAAAGTAAAAAGTTATTTAGGTTTTATTGAGATGTGGAGTGCGGTAGGGGAAAAGTGGAAAAAATAGGAGGGAGAAATCCGCTCAATTGCTCAAATGAAAAATCAAACTATTAAAGCCCGGTTTCTTACTAAAAACATGAGTCTATACCTTTAGGGTGTGTTTGGTAAGGAGAAATAAAGCCAAAGAAATGGAAATGGTTCAATTTCCTCTGTTTGGTAAGATAGAGAAACCAAATGGCGGAGAGTTTCAAATTCTCGAGAAAAATAATCCTTTGTATTTTGATTTCTTTAAATTCCATCCATTTGACGAAGGCAATGGTATCTTTGTAGAGAATTGCCCATATCTTATTTAATAAAAAATAATAAAACCTTATAAGGTTGGTGTACAAAAGGATAAAATCACGTGACATGCACATTTCCTTCACAACTCCAAATAAATTGATGAACCCTAACCCCCAAAATAGCTAGTTTGAAAAGTTTTTTCTCAAATCCATTGCCTTTGGTTGCCATCTACATGCTTTTCATCCATACAATAGAGCCCGGTTTTCTATTTTAAAACCGGGTTTTATGCTCTTGAATTCTTTATAGAGCCCGGTTTTTCTATAAACATGGCTTTATTAAGGGGGCTCTATTCTAGAATCTGTAGTAGTGCGTGTTGCCAAACTTTGCAGCTGTGTGCGCTGGGGTTTCTCCACCAAAACTATATATCGTTACAAGTGACTCTGGGTTTAGCCCCCTCAGGATATCTTTAGCGGCCTCAATATTTGCAAATTCACCGACAGCATAGTGGAGTGCTGTATAGCGGTAATTAACTAATGGAGTAGTCCATGTAATTTCCCCAGTGTTCACGATTTCTCGGGCTTTCATCCAGTTACCCTTCTGAATTGCTTTATATAGTCTCTTTTCTACTTCGTCATCTGAAGAAACTTTTTTATAAAACTATTATACTTAATTCTATTGCAATGCATGAACATTTTTTTATAAAATATTAATTAATATCAATCTCAAGATAAATTAATTTGCTTGCAATACACTAGAAACTTTTACTTCGTTCAGATAAAAAATCATCAAAACCGGACGTAAAAAGAATTTAACTGTTTTCACATGATTTTATATTATTTTAATCTTTAATTTGTGAAGTTTTTCAGATTTTATCAACATATTTTGTTTATCAAAAATCGTTTTTGACTTTGGATTTATAACATCCCCACCTATATTAAAAGTTGTTTCAACGTAGTAACTGTTTATGAACAAAAAACATGGATCTACGTTTGTTATGATTAAGTAGATACACGGAAAACTACCTTCGCGCCCATGTTCTTCTAAGACCACAGCTTTTGCCACGCGTGTGACACATAAAGGAAGTTTTCTTTTCGAAGATTCTGAGATGAACATCGAGAGATCATCATCATATTCAATTTCAATAATAGGAAACCAAGGAGATCCACCTCTGTAATGAACCTCCAACTTTAAATCATAAGAACTTCGATCAACTAAGCATCTTGTGTATAGGCGATTTTTTATCTGCGATAACGTTACATACTTAGACACGTCCATTATTGAACCCTCGGAATTCTCGAACAACCACTTTTCTCCGTCCCATCTCCATTTTCCATTGTAGGCGACAAGTACTCTAACATCATCTATAACAGAACGATAGATGTAAGTAAGCATACACGGGATGAACTTAATCCTTAAGCATATAAATATGGCGTGTGACATGAAGGGATTATACTTACGTGTTCTTTATTTTTATTGAATGTTTTATGTATGGTCACTTTTATCATCTATGCATGAGGAGACATGAATCAGAAATTGGAAGTATAAATCGAAAAGAAAAAAAAAGAAGTTTATTTTTATAAATATAAAATAAAAAATAAAAATAAAAATAAAAAACTTGTCTTAAAGAGTAATCTTAAAATAATATGTATAATATAGCACAATCAAGGTTATAAATAGTGTGGGGTGTGGCGTGACGGCATGACCAAAGTTAAGAAACTATTGAGTTTACGAAAAGAGTTGTACATAAGGAATAAGGTTAAGAAATTATCCTTACGTGTAATATTCTTCATTTTTTTTTAAAAAAAATATCGAAGTTGAATAAGAAAAACTCACGCTTTAGCGCGTCCATGGACGGAGCTAGGGGGTTTCTGCGGGTGCGTGGGAACCCCATTGATTTTTTTGATGTAGTGTTAATTTTTGAAAAAATACCGATTTTTTCTAAATGCATCTTAAATGCACCCGGTCATTCGAAATGTGTTTTCAGTATTACGATTCAAAAGATTTTGTGCACCCGATCATATTTGGTCATGGCTCCGTCCCTGAGCGCGTCTTTTCTCGCATCATGTTGCACTACACTTAGACTCGACGGTTTGATCTATTTCGTAACGTGGAGGTCACACCTCATGCATTAGCGACGTTTGGTTGCCATAACGCGCAGAACCATGAGCACAACATCAAAGTTGATTACAAAGTATTACATTGTTATATAAGCTAAAAGGTCTCGCACATAACGTTTTTTTAATATATTTTGCATCATTGTTGCACAAATATGATGCAAATGAGTGATATTGTGCTCGTGGCCCACTTATTAATTCACTATTACAATATAATCAATATGACGTTTGATTTTAATTTGAAAGAATTTTAATTTATTTTAAAATAATTAATTTAGAAATTCACACGCTCACAGCTAATAAAACCCATAAAACCCTTTTAATAATATTGTAATTATATATATTAACCTAAAAATATATGTATTTAAACTTTTCTTTTAAGAAGGAATGAGTACTAAAAGTAGTCCTTACGTTAGTACATCATAAAATTAATATTTCAGTTTTCTTACCAATTCTGATATGAGTATTGATTATTTAGCATGATATTGCTTACGAACATATATATCATGAGATCTATGTCTAATATTATAAAGGAGTCATTTGAAACGATACCTTTCCGTCTTTCTTCATCAACATCAGAACTAATCTTATCTTTACGAAAAATAAACCGCGAGGTGACACATAAAGGAAGTTTTGTTTTCGAAGTTTCTGAGATGAACACTGAGAGTTCTTGATCAGTTTGAATTTCAGTAACGGGAAACCATGGGGATCCAGTTCTATAATGAACCTCCAGTTTTAAACGGTAATTCTCCTTATGGTCTTTGAGTTGTTGGTGTAGGTTCTCAGTTAACTCTGATAGTGTTATATGCTTGGGCACAACCATTATTGAACTTTTGGAATTTTCGAAGGACCATTCTTTGCGGTCATATTCCCATTTTCCATTGTACGCGACAAATACTGTAACATGATCTGGAACAGAAAACGATGGATGTAAATAAACATGCATAGGGTGAACTTAATCCTTAAGCATTAAAGCAATATAAATGGAATGCGACATGAAGTGATTCGTGTCGTGCAATATGTGTTTGACATTATAAAATGTGGAATATGTTTTCGTCAACTGAAAAAAGTTGTGATAAATATTCTAAACTTTTGCCAATTTATAATATAATCTAAATTTCATACAATATAGCACAATTAATATATTTTGATTTCAATGGATTATAAAAGCTGGAAAGTCTCACACATCCCTCATTAGCAAGAAATAACAAAGATAATAAAACAATATTGGGTTCATGCCTTCAGTGATCTCGATGTTGTTGCTTGTAGTGCCCGAGGAAGCCAATAGAGTGGTCCGAGGCGGAGGGGGCGGAGGTGGTGGGGGGACTAGGGGGCGTTGGGCCCTTCTCATATGGCCCATAAGCTCACGTTCATGTGTATTAAGTTGGCCAGTTTCTGTGGAAGTCCATTAAAATTGTTAAGTTGAGTCCCTCCTAATCTATTTGAATAATTTTAATACGTCTTATTATTCCGCCCCCATTCTAAATACGTGTCATTATCTCTGCCCATGTTTCTAAGCCGGTGTACAAATTGATTCAAACTAAATACGTCATCTTAGATGTAAAAAAAGTGTCAAATAAGATAAGAGCAATGATGATTAATATTGTACATAAAAATATATATATATATCATGAGAAAATCCCTCGTTAGCAAGAAAAAACAAAGATAATAAAACAATATTGGGTTCATACCTTCTTGAGTGATCTCGTTGTTGTTGCTGGTAGTGCCTGAGGAAGCCATTAGAGTAGTTGGCATTAATTAAGAGTTCAAAGGAAGATCGATCCATGCTTTATATTTCTACTTATAATTAGAAGCAAAGATTTAACTACCCACAATTATATTTTATCATTTTGTGACGAGGAAAACCTTAATAATAATGAATTAGAATTTGTGGATACACATTCAAGTTGAGTTAGCAAGTTGGTCGATGCCTGATCGATCTACATATACATATTTCAAAGCCAGCTTTTATTTTCTAAAAGATGATCTTATTGCCTTTCCAAAATAAATAAATAAATAAATAAATAAATAATCTTATTAAACAATACACAAAACCAAAAATATAAAAAATAGTATGTAAAATATATAAAGCGGCACATACAAAAAAATTATAGAGTACCTTGTTTATTCATGATTGAATCCCAGTAGCAAGAAATAACAAAGAAGTTAGAATAATATTAGGGTCATAGCTTCTTTGATGTTATACATGCATGTGGTTTTAAAGGAAGCCATTAGAGTGGTAGGTATGTCCCTTATAAATATGCTATATTTGACACCATCGATTGCTAAATATAATTATAACATTATCAGCCGTTGGATTGAAAACGTGTTAATGCCCTGCAACCATTCTAAACCGACACCAGCTTTTTCAACTTCATATTTTTAACGATAACATTATTCACCGGGGGTGAATGTCATTATTTTTTAACAGGTGACATTAGTGATTAGAAGCAACTATTATAACATCTTTTCTTACCTCATTTCATACTTATTACCATCCAACCATATATATTTTCATTTACAAACTTCACAACCACTACTCCAACCTAATTTATCTCTCTAAATTTGAGTGAGTTCTTTTAGTTTTTCAGCTCCTTGCTGTTGTTTATTTGGGTTTCCTTTTTTGTGGCCAATGTCTCTGCGTGTGCCTACATTGATTAGTTTCCTTTTTGATGTTTTATGATATTTTTATTTTGTTGCCATAATTTTTTTTTTCTTCTTATAATGCTTTTGTAGTATATTATTAGAGTGGAGATATGCAGATAAGAATTTGAATGATACAGAACTAAAGATGGAGGAAACTTAAAGATACAGTAATGATTTACTGGTTCACACATTTTGTAGGTATTTATTTTTCATAAATATTTTCTTTTTGATATATTCAATATATCTCTATCAGTTTTAGTTAACAGATAGCAATAAATTGAATTAAATTGAAGATGTTGATTTGTTAATTTAACATTTTATGTATTATTGTTTTGGAAATTTTGTAATATGTATTCAAGACTTATGTACTATATACAACAGTATTTTGAGAAATTCTTTCATTTATTTTCCCCTAGCAAGAAATAACAAAGAAGTTAGAATAATATAATGGTCATAGCTTATTGCCCTGCCACCATTCTAAACCGACACCAACTTTTTAACATATGCGGTAACACTTTTAACAAAACTCATTACCTTCGCGAATTAAAATTGTTACGGACATAAAATGTACATTTATTGTCAACCTAACCTAAAGACAGATTAAAATATAAACTCAAATTATCAATGGTTGTGGTAATGCGAGCTGAGGCTTTCCAAGGTGCTTCATGCAGCTTTTCAAATCGCCCTTTGGGCTACTTGCAAATGGAGAAATAGAATCGTTACTGCCTTACTGGATTCCATCTCTAAAGTTAAGAACGAAGACATTTTCCCATTTATACAGAGGCTTGAAAAGACGTGGAAATCTGCCCGTTTATCATCGAAGTCTGCCTTATGGAATCACTGGGTCACTAAGCCTTTTGATCTTTTTGTTTCACCCATTGAGGGCTAGTTTTGTTTTGTTTATTCTTGGTTCTTTTTGTTTTTGGAGTTATGTTTTATTTATCATCTAAGCTTTCAAAAAAAAAAAAAAATAATAACAATAAAAAAATCACAATTTACGTAAAATGAGACTATGGCTTATCGAAATTTTAAAACTCATTAAATAAGCTAAAAATACACCACAAAATACATACTCGTATTTGTTTCTTGCATTGTTACTATTACACTATCCGTCTACAAATTAATGTCACCCACACAAAAACACACGATTTAGAAAAAATGTAACCAGTACTTTTTCAATCAATTAAATATCATTCTCGCACACAACCTTTTTTTGTTTGATTAGTTGAAACGAGGATTTGAACCCGCGTGTTACAGCAGAGCGTCTGTAGGCCATAGTATTGTATGCTTCGGAAATGTAGCTTTTTGAAATATTGTATTTCCATAAACATATTTTAGAACTAGTAATTAATACTCCGTATTTGTTTTCAATCACAAACTGCATTAAAGACCAACACGTTAATAATTCAACCCAATAGGACAACAACCAAAACTTTCAAACAGCTAATTTGGACCCATTGATATAAATATTGTTATCTTGATCTGAATATCTCGATCCAATCTGGACCCATTGTTTTGCAGGACCGTTTACTTGATTTTACCCCATATATAAATTGTACTTAGAACAAAAACAATAACTGTTTGACTTAAAAGAGGTACAAACGTCAAAATAAGTGTATAATTTAACCCAAAATAGCTAAAACTCGTTTGTTTGGTTTGTGCTGCATTCCCAGCAGAAAACAAACACTTCTCACAATACTCTGTCTTCGTTCATATATAACCACGATTTCCCTATAAGAGTGCTCTAACAATCCTTTCTACATGGTGATATACCAACAAAATAATCACATAATCATTTAATCACCTTGAAAACGCAATGCAAACAACCTTTTAAAAGTTTTCTTATTGAACAGCACACTACAAAAATAGTGCTACTCTCGACACTTATTTTGCCACGGTATTTTAGACTGGATTTTTTTTATATGGAAAATAATTTTGCTACATTTATAGGTGTCACAAATATTTAAAAAAATAATCCACATATATAAGGGATTCATCTCCACCATCCATTTAAAAAAATCAATGGCTGAGATTAAAAGCATTTTATTATTTCATCAATTTTATATAATTTAAATATCTCTTAAACCATTTATCGTTAAGCGAAAATATTTACACCGTCGCGACGAATTTAATTATCTTTCAATAGACGGGCACTTTGATATACTTTCGATAAAGGAAAAAATTGCTTTTTCACGTTTTTTCTTTTTTTTTTTGTTTATTTTACGTTACTGAAATTTGCATGAAAAAAATCATATATGATAAAACACTAAATTGAATATCACATGTGATATTAGTGTTAAAATCATATATGATATGTAATATCACATGTGATATTATATGTGATTTTACACTAATATCACATGTGATATTACATATCATATATGATATTACATACTAGGTAGATATGTGATTTTACACTGATATCGAATTAATGTTTTATCATATATGATTTTTTAATGCAAATTTCAGTAACGTAAAAAAACGAAAAACTTGAGAAAAAAACGTGAAAAATACGATTTTTTTTTTGTCGAAAGTATATATGAAAGTGTCTATCTATAGAAAGATAATTAAATGCTCGTCGCAATGATATATATTTTTTCACTCAACGATTAACGGTTTGAAAGATATTAATATTTGAAAAAAAAGATGAAAGTGGGTTTTTTAAATTGTTGTGATTAATTTCATCATTTAGATCAAATAAAAATAGATGGTAGAGATTGATCCCTTAGTATATAAATAATCTTTTGTCCTCAAATGATCTTATATCTTTTATTATATTATTTTTTGCAATTTTGCCGCACTTTTAGGTGTGGACATTCAAAAAATATTTCCACACTTTTAACCTTATAAATTTAGACAATATCTCCATACTTATATGTGTAAAAAATTTGTCACACCTATTATTACTACACTTGAGAATGTGTGGACGCTATGATTTTACATTGCTAACGGTTAACATAAAACTATCACAAACATATATAAATCTTACCTTTAATTTGTAAATTTTATTGCGTGAAAATGGGACAATGCAATGACCGGTTCTAATGTTTGAAAAAGATCCAAGAGGGTCTTTAATGCTACTAATGGTGAAAGTCGCTCATAACTTTGTATCTACAGTTGCCTTCTTATTTGGCCCACACGGTCTTATTGTTGTGAGTGTGTCGTATGCTGCATTCAACTTCACAAAGCATGGGCCATGAAAGTGTTAACTAATTTTGAAAGAATCAACTATATGTAAAGAGCTAAGGGCAAGAATGGTAAATTACATCCATGTCACAAAACCAGAACACATAAACAATTGCAACAGCAGGAGCCCGGTCTAAACCTGCAGTGCAATGTTCATATACTCTTCCTTTTCCTTCCGAAACTGCCCATTCTAATGAAGAAACAGCTTTCGGTAGCATGCTCCTTAACAAATCCCCATCACAATCTCGTGCCTGACCAATTCATAGTATATCAGAAAAACATTTCTTTTCTTGGACCAGTTTTTGTCATAGTGAAGTGGAATCCAACAATAAAATAAAAGACGAAAAAGCTCCGATTTTGATTAGTGAATATTAATGAATTTATACTTACACGCCTTCGATTACTGAATATTAATGAATTTATGCTTATAGGCATTCGCATGTGGCGTATTCAAATTCGTTTAAATCTTTTGAGTATAAACTCAAAGTCTATTCCCCAATAAGCAACGTCACCATCTTGCTGCAAGTTAAGAATGTATGCAACATTTTGTTCCTCTTTGAGATGGTCAATATCTTAGGGGATGTTTGGTACACTGGAATGGAAAGATGAGAAAGGGAAAGGGGGTTCATTCCGATGTTTGTTGACACAAAGAATGAAAACATGGAATTAAAATACCATTCTCATTCTCCCTTTTTGTTTCTTTAAAAAAAGTGGAGAAAGGTGGAGAATGAGAGTTTTAGAGGGACCCTTTCTCTATATCCATTCTTCCAGGAATAAATTAAATCCTCCTGTAAAAAAGGAAGAGATATATATTGGGCAAATTATCATAAATAATAAAAAAAACAAACCTTACGGCAGCCACTATTCTCTCCAATTCGATTCAACGCTTCATCATTATTGTTGGTGATTCTTAAGCTTAAATATTATTTCTTTGACATTTGTTGGTGAAGTTTTTTTTAATGAAGAAGTGATTTTGTTAAGTACAGTATGTGTAGTTCTCGTAATATCATTTATCTTAATTATTTTATTTCATCACAAAAATAATATAACAATTATATACTCGTACATGATAAATACAAGAATTCACAAGTGTAGTTATATGACCTCATAGTATTAAAGAAACTAAATAATCAACTTAACAAATATAAAATCTAAAAAAAAAAAAAAAAAGTTCATTCTCTATTGTGCCAAACAAAGGAATGAATTCTTTAGTCGATTCTGGCACTTTATTCTCGACTTTTGCCAAACAGTAGAATTCATTCTCTTAATTCAGAGTCATTCTCTTTCTCTGTCATTCCATTCTTCGCTGCATTTCCATTCTTTGTGATTGTTCGTACCAAACGTCCCCTTAGGGTTTTTGAGGCTGAGACCCAACAATCAGATTTTCCGTTATCAAATTATTATTCATGCCTGAAAAGGTCCGAAAAATCTTTTTAGATAACCTTGCAAAAGATTTCGCTATCCAATCATCAGTACCAAGCTTCGTATAAGCTACAAACTATACAGAGATCTTGACAATCCGTTTTAAATGTACTTATTTCACGTATCGTTATTACTACAACATATTTCTTCCAAATACTTGAAACTACTTGTATGATTTTAGAATTCACAACGACCATATAATCTTAACTTCACATTCAAAGTGCAAAGGGCTCTGTTTGTAATTGCTTATTGTAACTACTTATATAGGGGTGTTTGGGTTTGCTTACCTGAAAAAAAGTAATGTTTTGGAATGCTTAGTTAAGCTAATTTTAAAGATGTAAAAAGGTATTTATATAAGATACACAACTATAGAACGAACTAAAACACATCTAAGAATAAAAATAAGACTTAGACATGAATTTATTGTGGTTCAAGTCGTGATAGTGGTCATTTCGTTTAGAATCACATGTTTATGTTGGTTCTTTATTATCAAGGATTAGCATTTTGTAACCATCTACTTTCCTATTCCATTCAGGATCTAGTCCATGATCCAACTTCTGGACCAGATATGTACTGTATCTATGCAAAACAAAATTCGTAAAGTTTGTGGATACATGATACCTTATGCAATATTTTTAAACTAACTGGTACGTGCCATTTTCATGGAATCTGAAAATTATGAGTAGAATCTAGCTACCAAATCATGTCACTGCCCTGACATCACCTAATAACATGTACATTTCCATGCAGATCCATCCTACTATAAGTGTTGTGAGAGGAAGATATGGAGGTGTATTCTCATTCTTAGGTGATGCAATTATACCAAATGTACTCGGTGTGAAGTAGGCCTGAACCCGGGCACATGTTGAGGTAAACTCTGTTAAATCAATCTATTTCCCCCTTTGTAACGGTCAATGCAGATAGTGTTTGTATGCAGAACTTTAGTTATGCATAACATATTTAGACTTTCACGCTTAAGTTTTGAAGTAAGGACTGGGTTAATGAGGCTGAACCGTTGCTTGTATACGCTATAGTTATTTCTAGATTTATCTGTTAATGTGATAACCGCTTTAATGTTTATTTTCTTGTTGGGATGCGGTGTTAAGAGTTTGGATGTTATATTAGATGTAGAAGTGACTTATATTTAACATCATTAAATATCTCATCCACTAGTTATTGTTGTGTCCTCTTGGCCAGAGGGCTGTGTATGATATGGTACATTTTGGTGACATGAAGCTTGATTTTCCTGGTCCTTGGCTTGTAGGCCTATTTAGAATGGTTGCTTTTTATTTTATTAGAGGTTGTATTAGTAGGTATCCCCGTATCGGTATTAAATAAATTTTTCTCTTTTTTTGTAATGCAGCTATTTCGAAAGTTAGTGAGATATGTAAGATGATAAGTGCAAAACATAACAGTTTACAGTTTCTTAAATGCAGCTGGAAAAGGGGTTGTTGTGTCGCAGGTCTGGTTGTTTTATACAGTAGATTGCTTCTTAAACTTTTGTATCTGCTTATTGTGTTTTATACATCATATAAGTAGTTTTCATGCATATCCAAATTGCTTATGTGATTATTTGTGCGTTAAATAGATTTTAGTAAGTAGTTTTTTTTAACAGTTTATTCTCATTAATTATTATTTCATCTACTCATTTATAAGCAAGTTTGGTACTATTTTATAGATTCCATCTTGCTTTTACGACTTCGTAGAAGTAAATAGATTGATCCAAACTTAGGTCCTTTTACAATAAGTTAGATGATCTTAGCCCTTTTTATTACTGCTCGGAAAATGATCGAAACAAGCACACAGTAACTAGTGAACTATAAATGACACAAAAAATCTAGTTTGTGGGCGACGACACCAACAACCGAAAGGTCTGCTCGCACAACCGAGGCATTGTGCCCTCAGACTCTCACTCCAATTGTGACAATTAAGTCATTTCGCAATCATTAGTCTCCACGACTCGATAACTACTTCTATATAGCACCATGTTAGTTCAGCAGTAACAAGGCTTTTTGGATTGAAATGGATATGTGTTTGAAAACGAGTGACCAATTACAAAATGCTATTATATGGTGTGGTGGGTCTGCTTTCCCATTGAAATGTAAACATAGAAATGTGTTAATCATGTTTATATGTAAACATTTTGGTATTTTGTGTTACTTGGATAATAGGATCATAATTATAGTTTGACTTATTGTTAAAACTTTTATTTATTAACAGGAATGCTCTTCCCTCATGAAGATATGTCAAAATGGATGTCATATGGAAACAGTGTTCTTGTTAAATAAGCATTTGTTAGAAAGAGCTTTTAGTAGATACCAATACCATGTTTTGTGAATATCTCTGTGATCAAATATGTTCTTCATATATGGAGATGGGAAACATCCTGCATGTGACCATTCATATTTCAGACGCAGAGAATTTTCTTTTACATTGGATAACGATGTGTATATGTGGTTCCAGTCTTTCAAAATCGATACCGGCCCTATTTATAATGTTGATGTAAGACTCTAGATCATTTTAGTATTCTTGAAGAATTTCTGCAGCATGTGTTATTAATAGTTATAGTGCTCTTATTAGCAACATTTAACATGCCTTAGACCTATATATATCTTTATCCTTTTACATAGTGGGTTATATCCATGTCAATGTTCAGGGACCTCCTCTCCATTGAATCTATTTCCTTCTGCATCACAAATGCTTTCCACTCTATTCTTATGCTTCCTACTTTTCAGAACTTTGTGGAAGTAAGCAGTGTTTCTATCCCCTTCCTTCAGCCACTCAATCTTTGTCTTTTGAGCCAACAGCTTATTCTCATTAGCTACTGCTTCTTTATATTCTTTGAGAATTATAGTTTCTTCTTCTCTTAGTTTATCATTTAGTGGATCTGCATCAATTTTACTCTGCCCTTCCTTAAGCTTATCCTTTAAAAGGACAACTTTTTCATACAAATTACGCTGCTTCCAGCTGAGATTGTTTATTGAGTTTTGTTTTTTTTAGCTTTTTAACAACTTTGTACATCTGAAATCCCACCACCTCAGACTTTCACTCATCTTGAAATACTGTCATAAACTCAGGTTAATCCACAATATAGTTAGCGAATCTGAAGGTTCTACCATTCTTCATTATCCCATCAGGAATTACAAGTATTGCAGGGCTATGATCTGAAATGATATATGGGAGGAATACAAAATGAGCTTGAGCAAAGTTCCCAATAAACTCTTCATTTAAACTGGAACCCTGAACTGGAACCCTGAACTGCAAATATCTTCAAGCTCATTTGTATTTACACAATCTATAAACTATTGCATATCCTTAGTAATGGAAGATCCACCAGCTGAATGTCATGCACATGCAATTTGACATTGAAATCCCCAAGAAGAACCCATGGCTTATTGCTTACAAACTGCTTTTGAATTGCTAACTCCTTCCATAAGTCAAATCTTTCTTTTCCTTGGTTTGCAGCATATACAAAACTGCAAAAAAACTTTGTTTTTTTTTCTGGACAGTCTCTACAAGGCAGCACATTACTTGCCATGACATATACAGAACTTCCACATTCACCATATTGCTATTCGAACCAACTACATTTCTGCAATCCTTCCTCCACTTAGTCACATTAGTTACACAGCTAGGGGTGTTATTCGGGTTGACCCGGTCGTGTTCGGTTCAATCGGGCCGGGTCAATTCGGGTCAAGGCTCAAAAGAAATATACCCGAACCCGACCTTGTTTAGAACTCGGGTCACTCGGGTCGGGTCAAATCAGGTCAGGTCCATTCCTGGCCGGGTCAATTCGGGTCGGGTCAACTCGAGTTCGGGTCTAGTCCGTTTAAAAATGATACAATTTTGGTGTTCAAACTTGAAATGCATAAAAATTAGAAAGAAAAAAAAAAACTCGGGTCCACTCGGGTTGCCTAACCCGACCTTGTTTAGAACTCGGGTCAATTGGGGTTGACCCGATTGACCCGAATATAAATTTGAACCCGATTGACCCTACCCGAATAATCATATTTGGGTTCGGGTCGAGTTCGGGTCGGCTTTTATGACACCCCTATACCCAGCTCCAATTATTAAAAACTTTAGAGCATATTTTATCTAGTTCTTTAGACTTAGCATGTGTTTCAACTTTCAAGGACTGCACATATGTTTAAGTTATTCTCCAAAATGAGTTTTTGAATCTCACTTTGTTTATCCTTTGTACCTATACCTGTAATGTTCCAAGAAGCTACTTTGAGGTCCATATACTTTATTTAAGAATACGAGAACCACACCTCACTTACTAATGAGAAGGTAAACTACCCTCGTCCGTTCCTTAAATTTCATTCACCATCATACATTTTCCATTCACATCTTCAAATACATCTTCCACACATCTTCATAATTCTCATCACTTTCTATCACATCTTCCCATCTTTCTTTGAAATAATTGACCATCTCATGTGACCATTTACTAGTCTCAAAAGGAGTTGGTTGCAGCCTATTTTTAACAAATTCTTACCATTCCCCTCTTCATTATACTCCTCCAATACAGCAAATTTGTTTTTACTTTTTTGTCCAAACTTTATACTATTTTTTGGACTTGGAGTAGAGATTTAGCATTACTTGTTTCCATACTGCTCATGTGTTGTTTTTCGTTACTCACAAACTCAAATTTATTCTTTTCAACATTGTTCATGTTCCCATTATTATTCCATATGTATTGCCCTTACTCATTTATAGGTTGCTGTTGTTTTTTGATTCCATAACTCTGTGGAGCTTGTCTCTTCCTATTCATAGTTTCAACAAACCCCTCATTTATCTTCACCATTTCCTATTCTGACTTGTTTTGTGCTTTCTCAGCAGCATCTGTTCTTAGTCTTTTATCACACATTATTGTACTATGTCCAAACACTTTGCAAAATTCACACACAGGAGGTTTCCATGAATATTCTACTCTTATCTTCTTTGTTCTCAAAATTGTTCCATCATTGCCCCTGTATTGTATATCTTTGCAATCTTTAAACTGCTTTTTTGCATCCATTTCTACAAGAACTCTAGCATAGCCAATCCTACCCTTCCCAAACTGACACATATGCCTTCCTTACTCCATGCTTCAAGAGGAACATCAAACATTTTTACCCGTAGTGGAATTTTCTCAGGCTCAGGCTTATCTAAACATACATCAGGACTCCATTTCTATACAATTAAAGGCCTTCTACTAATCATCCAGGGATTGTTTTCTAACACAAAATTCATGCCATGTTTATATTTGAACTTAAAGGAGTAGACCTCATTGTTGTTAGTAAACATTTCCCCTAATCCATGCCTTCCGCACACTCTCATCAAATTATACTTAAGCTCATTATATAGCATTTTCATACCAACAAAGTGTCCACAGACTGCCAAGTTCCATCTTAAACTACCATTTTGTACCAGTTCCTCATCAAATATAACAAACTCGTTCCCATTCTCTGTTACAATAGTGGGGACAAAATCTAAGTCTCTATTCAGATCATCACTTTTTTGAGTAGTAACAGATGCATAATTTGGCTTATGAAGTTCATTATTATCACCCTTACTTCGCTTAACACATCCATTATCTATATTATTCTCGATCAGTTTCACAACATTTAGGACTATTATTCACATTATCCACATTATGTACATTCTCACATTATGTAATTCACTAAAAAAGATGAAAAAAACTCACTAAAAAATATATTGTAATTCTCAAGAGATGGTACGTTTTAGTTTATTGAAATGGTAACAAATTGATAGGAAAATCAAGCTTTTTTATGGTTTTTTATTGGCGGATTTAGGTGGGAAATTCAGTTAGACTAAAGGGTAACAAAGACAATGATGAGTACAATAGACTAAAGAAGATGTAACAACCAACAAAGAAGTCCAAGCAGTAGGCAAACACTCAGTTGAAGAGTACAATAGACTAAAGGGTAACAAAGACAATGATGGTCGGTTAATGTTTATTAAAGTTGTTGAAGCTGAGAAACAAGTGGTATCAGGAATGAAATACTATTTAACAATAGAAGCTCTTAATAAAACAAGTGGAGAAGTAAAGATTTTCGAAGCGGATGTGGTTGTGAAACCGTGGCTAAGGAAGAAAGAGTTGGTTAAGTTTGCTCCTTCTCAGAAGACGATGGCGATTTTGCAGCCAGTTTGGTGAGGGGATAGCTTTGTATAATGTGGACTTTGTTTTTGTTTGTGTGGTGTAGTTTTGGTAGTGTAATATGAGGGGTTAGTGAAATGTTTAATAAACCAGCAGGTAGGGTTAACTTACTCTAAGGTATCAGTAATAGTCTTATGTTCGTGATTTTTTTTGACCGTGGTGTCTGATATTTTGGTTGACTAACTTACGGGGTTTGATCAAGCAATCGTTAGAATTACACCTCAGGAGGTTGACGTGATTACTTCAGATTTGTTTGTACTTAGCGTGATTTGAACCTGAAACTTATTATACTTTTGCGTTTTGTTACTCATTGCAGTAATGTTTTGGCAAATTATGTCGTTGTTCTTAGCTTATTTTGCTAAGGTTGGTAGAAAAGTCAAACACGGAATCGTTTTTTGACATTTAGTTTCCATAGTTATTCCGACTGTCTTGGTCAGTTACCCGTGTCGAAGTTGAAAACCAACAAGTGAAAGTTAAGTATCATATATCATATAAATCAACAAACATAATGCAGATTAATTAGCAGAGGGGAACTGCAGCCTATGAATGTGCCGATTTGGCTTGCGTTTTATCTCAAATGGGTTGAAGGCAAATTTAGGATTAGCTATATTGAAACTTGTTAAACGGGTTGAAGTCGCCGCACTGTATACATACAACCTCAATCCTCAACTGAAAAAAAGTCGAATTTTGCTAGCGGGTCAGACTTACTCATATCGACCCATACTAAAAATCACAGTTTCAACCCAGATACATAGACTTGTAACCAAAACGTGCCTGACCCGGAAAACTTTGTACTTTTGCTTACTAGGTAGTCAAATACTGGAATCCTCAATCTCTCCTATGCAACGACAGGATGAAGTAAACATACTTGAGGAGAGCCCATTGAAAAGCATTAATTCACCTACAGGCACAAGGTGTCGTATCGCCAGCAGGAGCTGGGAATCCTAGAAGCCAAAAGCAACATGATGATGCCATTGTAAAACATGTATAAGACAAAATGTGGATTACTCGCAATATCACACATAAACTGATCAAACTTTAGTTATAATCAATAACAACCGTTTCTCACAATAGTATAAAAAGATTTCAAATTACAAAATAAAGTTTTAACATAGCAAATATTAATAAAGGTAATCATGTTTCTCAGGCCCTTTTCTTTTTGTTGGCAATAGCACTTGAATGCCTATAATCTTTTTCCTTACCAAAGTACCCATGACCATATGTCGAAGATATAAGCTCCACAAGCAATGGAAACTGTAATGTCACGAACGAAGCAATTGGCAGACATGCTAATGCAGCTATCGGAAACAAAAGCCATGGCTTTCCCTGTCCAAACATAATATATAATGATGCACTAAAGGCTATCAACATGGATGTCACGGACACAAATAGCATCACAAGACCAAATATTAGTCTCTTCGGTAACTTGTAAAGAAAGTCTTCATCATAACGTCTTTGTAAGAATTGATAGAAACAACAACAAGGAAGTGGTGGCTGTAAACAACGAGATTGCATCCGAGATTGCAAATATGATTAAGCTTGAGTTCGATCTCATAAATTGGTTTCCAATGGCACTATCGTTTCCGGCCAGTAGTAATTGCAATTGCAAAAACTATAGTGATGATGAGAGCCGCCGTGATTGTGTACGAATCGGCTGTCTTTTTCATCCACTCTTCCCCATCCTTTCTGAGCTTCTCATGCTCTCTTCTAAATACCATCATTGGTGTCTCTTTATTTTTGTTCAGTTCTCTTGTTTTTGATATTCCCACCACTTTTATCACTTTCTGTATTCAAATTATATTCAACCAAATAAATAAAACTAAATATTGGAAATCCTCTATTATTAATTAATTACTACTTGTTATATGGTAATGAGAAAGATTTTCCAGGATGTTTTGTGATGGTGTACTACATTTAACATATATACGATGTGCTGTAATAATCTAGCTAGAGAAACAAGCTCACCTCAAACCATTGCAACTCTTGTTGCATTTGAAGAGTGCTCGAAGCGGCATTAAGTTTATGTATAGGTGCTAAACGTCCAAAGGGTGCAATATATTGTTACCATCATTATCCTCTGAAAGCTTTAAGGCCTCTTTGGTGCTACTTTTCAAAATGAAGATGTAAACCTTTTCGCTACGGTTCAAGACCATCAGCTGATATATATCCTGCCCGTCTTGTTCGGAAGAATACAATCTACTAAAATATGTGGTCACATCTATCTTGCTTAGATGTTGTTTTCCACAGTACTAAACAAAATGGAGAGTTATAAAGACGAAAAATATCACTTGATGTAAGTGTTCTCTCAGATTCCTCGCATATACGCATGAGTAGCTTAATAGTTGTATTGTGCTTTATTTTATCGTCCTTGAGGTACTTAACGTGCGGTCGCATGTGATTTATCAAATAGTAAACATTGTTTTAAGCTTTAAATATAAAATAATAATAAGAAATAAATTTAAAGCAGAGCAAGTTGACAACAAGTCTTGAGTTTATTATTTTTGATAATTACTCATGTTCAAGCAAAAATAAGGCACACGGATATTTATGATTGTATGAAGTAAATGCCTTTCAATCATTATATGTTAACCAATACCTTCAGCATAGCATGTGTAACACTAGCAGTGAATTATCTTAATGGTGTAAACGAGCCAAACCGCTTGTAAGCTTATCGGGATTGACAGATTGACTCACCAACACCTCAAAATGAGCCTAGCATGAAGGTGCTCAAGCTCGAACTTAATTAGTTTATTTAACAAACTAATTATTTTGTAAGAAATAATACTACTCTGAATCCACTTTTCAGAAATGCTACTTCTTCTTTTGTCTTCTATAGATACTAAGAGCTCTAGGTGTGGGTTCGTTGTTATTGATCGCCGTCCGAGCTGGAGGTGATGTGGACCTCGCCGTTCTTAGCCGTGACACTGCCCCCCTTTGTCGTTGCTCTTCATTCAAAAGCTCTTCGTATGCACGACGAGATAATGTGCTGACATTTTGTACTTTTTTTTTAGAAAAAAAAAAAAAAAAATTATTGTGGTTGTGTGTGTGAATAAATGTGTATGTGGGACCCAAATGAGTAAGTTGGGGTTTGTTGTGAATGAAGGGAGGTTAGTTGTGGAGGTTTGTTATGATGATGTGGCAGTGACATGGCGGTGATGTGGCATCCGTGGACCTCGAATGAAGAGTTTTGCTTAGCCATGACACCTAGAGCTCTAATGGTGTGGATTTTCACTGGACAATTTTGTCGCCGATTTTAGAAATCAGTCAATAAAAGTTAATCACAGTGATACTAGCCACGAAAAAAATACATTATTGGTCCGTTGGTAATAATCATTTTCCCCATAATGATTTATTTCGGTGTCGTAAGATCTATTTTTCTAAGATAGATTAGTTCGGTGGAAGCTTGTACTTACCATGCAGCAGTGTTGTCTCCCATAATTTGACATAAATCCTCGAGATGACTACACAAACAAGCAGATATGATTTGTCAATAAAATAAAATGTTATAAAAGAGAAGTATTATTCTAAGGTATGTCGATGCATATAAGTTAAAATGTTTCTTAACTATAAAAAGATCACTTGTTATATGCATGGTTGAGTTTTATTAGAGTTTTGGAATCACATAGTTTATATATAGTTGTTGGGCCAATTCAGTGATTAATTATATCGTATCAAGATTTAAACATAAATTAGTCTAATTCAAGAAGACTCGCTGATAATGAAGTCATCTAGTAACCTTAATAAAGTTCAAGTCAGAGACATCATCAAAGAAGTCGAAGATTATTTGAAGCCATACTCGCTAGCTGATACAAAGTCAGCTAGTATGTAAAAAGAACTGAAGGAATAACGTTCATCAGGAGTTGACAATACCCTGATGGACCAGCTCTTTGATCATCTAAGAGAGCATAGCTTGAAAGATATCTAGGCGGGAATTTTCAAAGAATGCAAAAGAGCCGGATGAAGTGCTTTTTGGATAGAGTCAAATGAAGTATGAGTTGGTGAAAATGAGTGAACATTTGGCAGAACTGTTCACAAAAGTAAGGTTGTTTGGTATCTAAAAATGAAAACATTTAATGAAAGATGTACTTCTTCATTAAATGTCGACCGCCCCCAACTACCCCATACGTGATATCCTCATACTTTATATGTAAAGAGAATTTTGGTCAGAGTAAATGCATACCACTTCATATTTATTTTAAACATTTAAGAAGTGCATTTACTCTCTTTGAACTCACAATTGGTCCCTAATCTAATCAGCGACTTTAAGTGTTCACTTGCAAACTTATTATTTGTTTAAGTTTGCTTTATCAAAGAGCATTTTTGTATACATTCTTTGATTTTTTAAGTATAGATTTAAACTATTGAAAAGTTAGATTTGTGTTTGCTTATAAATTGTTTTAATCATCTTGTCAATCTTAACTACATTATAACGCATTTAGGTAATTCTTAAAGAGAAAATCTTAAAAAAAAATAAGCCTACACACTTATTATAAAAGGAAGACTTAAAATTCAATACATCTCATTATTAAAATTCAAATGCAGACGTTTCAATTAAATTAAATACATTTTTCAAATCATTTATAGCGCATTATTAAAAACATGTAACCGCTAAAAATCATTATTATCAATAATGATTATTAAAAACGTATAACCGCATCCACTATATAAATACACACAAATCATTTTATATCTCTCACACACATCTAAAACATCACCAATAAGGCTGAGTGTAGTAATATTTAGTCACAAGTTATCCGCCGCCGCACTACGCGGGTACCCTGCTAGTATTTACTAAAAGAATAGGGAACTACAATAGCATACCTTCGTGGAGGCACCTCTTCGTGTACTTGGTAACAAACTTATCCTTCTTGGGTGTCTCTTGGTTCTCCAGGTCTGCCGTATCATTACTACCATAGTTGTTATTCTTGATTGGAACAACTTCAATACAAATATAAGCATTAATTAGTTATCTAGAAATAGATAAAGTATCGACCAAACCGGTCAACATTTGATTTTAAGTTATACAAGTTAGATCAGATAATTTATCATGATCCCTAATTAGTTAAATAGATTAAAATCAAGTTGATTGGGGAATGACGAATGGATATTTAATTAAAGAGATCAACTTCAATACAAATATAAACTATTAGTGAAAAGACATACTGTGGTAAACAAATCTTGAGTAAAAGCTGTAAGATGTTCCACTATAAAATAACTCTGGCTTTCTGATGATACACTCTAATGCGGTTTTGTCTTCGTACACTGTTGTAGCCAAGCTTGGGTACTCGTTGATCAACTCATATGCTACATCTGGAATCAAATAGAAGTATCTTTTCATCTTTCACTAAAATTTGAAAAAAAAGGGTTACAAAGTATACATACCGATTAAACCTGTATCAATTACTTGATGCAAAAGGTTAAGACCACGATTGCCTCTAAAAAGTATGTCATATTCAACTTTATTACTCTTCATTTGCTTAAACAAATAGAGAAAGGTTTTTATTGCTGGAAACGCAAGAGCGCAATGAATCGGTAAATAACCGTCCACATCAGGAATGAATAAACATTTTGGCGGGTCAGAGTCCAACATTATCTTCAAAGCTTCTGTGTTGCCAAAGAGAGCAGCATGGTGCACTGGGTTCAACATGTCATTATCTACAATGGTTAGAAGTTCCTCGCTGTTTATCCCCATTAGGATTTCCTTAACAACCTCATTATCTCTATAGCTACCGACAACATAGTGGAGTGCTGTCATGCCGTTATCATTTTGTTTAGAAGTCCATGTAACTTCCTCTGTATTAATGATTTCTCGGACTTTCACCCGGTCCCCCTCCTTAATAGCATTGAGTAGTCTTTTCTCTGCTTTGTTATCTGCACAAACATTTTCATAAAATATTAATCAAATTCACGTGACTTAATATCGGCGTATTTTGTTTAATTTGACCTCGTTTCGATAGACGTAAAAAGAATTTAACCTTTTTCACCTCACTTTATATTACTTTAATCTTTTAACTTGTGAAATGTTTTACATTTAATCGTTTTTTACTTTGGCTCTATATCAACCCCCTATATTCTTAGTGAATGTATTCTACAACCCATGATTATTCAGAAGCAAATATGCTACATTAAAAGTTGTTTCAATACTACATCATAAAAATACTACATCATAAAAATGAGCATTTAAACGATATTGTTTATGAACATATCATATGATCAAATAAAAAGTGAATTTTTCATAAGACGCTACCAAAGCTTGAGAAAACAACTTTGATCATAGGTGGTATAAGTGAAACGTTGATCTTTTATGATTTTATCAAAATGGGAATTAAAAACAATATTGTTTAGCAACATGCATATCACAAGATCTATGTCTAATTTGATCAAGAAATTAAATTCCTCAGAACCTACCTTTGCGGCCATGTGGAGATTCTTCTTTAGTATCAGGATTGATCTCATGTTGTCCAACTCCTTCAGCAACGTCATCCTTTAACATAGTGGTGACACATAAAAGAAGTTTTGTTTTCAAAGATTCTGAGATGAACCACGAGAGATCTTCATCACATTCAATTTTAATAAGAGGAAATCCAACTCCGTAATACACCACCAACAATAAATCATGAGAATCTCGATTAACGTTGAATTTTATGCATAGGATGTCAGTTATCTGTGATAGTGTCACGTACTTTGACACAACCATTATTGTACCCTTGGAACCCCTAAAGAAACACTCTTTACCGTCCCATTCCCATTTTCCATCGTGCGCGACAAATATCCTGACATGATCTAGAAGAGGAAATGATGCATGTAAATAATAATCATACATGGTGTGAATTTAATCCTTTAGAGCATTAAAGCATGTGAATATGGCATGTGACATAAAGTGATTAATAGCGTGAAATATATGTTTGACATGATAGAATTTGGTATTCCTGTATGGATTATACTTGCGTGTTCTTTATTTTTTGGCATGGTTTATCTATATATGGTCACTTTTATCATGTATGCATGAGAAGACATGGATCAGAAACTGGAAGTATAAATCGTAAAAAAAAAAGTTTACTTTTGTAAATAAATAAATAAAATATGTCTTAACGAGTAATTCTAAACTTCTGGCAATTTATAAAATAATCTATAGAATTTGTATATAGCACAACATCAAAGTTGATTTCAAAGTAATTCTAAACACATAACTTACACATGTTAATTTCATAAGTGTGAGATAACCATCCTCGTAGTGAGAATCACAAGCAAAATATCGACTATTATCAAATAAACAATAAGGTGAAAGTATGCTTTCTTAATCTATAAGCTTTTAATAAATATTTGTATTCTCAATCATTAGAGATGTCTCGCATGAACAATGGGTATCAAAAATCGTATCTGAGATGAAACTTATTTGTATAGATTTAATGAGTCACAAAGGGTTTTTTTTTTACCTCCCGTTCAAGCTTGAAACTTGCTTGAAGTATAAGCAATCTCATGAAATGTGTAATGTGTATAAAGTATAAACGTTTTTAAAAGTTTATAAATAAGACCCAAAATGTGCATTCCGTTCTCACTTACGCATGAGCACTACTATATCATTTGTGTATTTATTTTATGACAATGAATTTGTTTTAATTTTGGTTTGGAGGACATTCACAAATGATGATAACTATATTCGTAAAGCATCATGTTGATAGCATATTGACCCAAAATGACTTCATGTTTTTAAAGTTTTAAAAATTTATATCATAATGTTTTTTATTTAATGTACAATTAAGCAGAAAGTAAATGCCAGATATTTCATATTAGTCAAATTTTACATATCAAATTGATAGCATTACTTAAACATAATAACTAAGGCAAAATATCACGATGGATTATAACGAAGGGAGTGTTTTATTAGCTTTTTTTTTGGCTGTATGAGCTTCAATGTTTTTTATTTATTTTAGATTTATGTTCTATATGTTTACTTTTATAGTTTATTTTAAAATAAACTTTTATAAAATTATTAAGTCATGATAAACTAAATAAACAGTAAGCTTCAAAATAAACTAAAAAGATAAACTTATATAAAGGTTATGTTATCCCGACCTTCTTGATGTGACCCAAGTTTATAAATAGCGCGAGACGTGGCGTGACGGCATGACCAAGCTTCATGTCTTAACGGCTAATGCGAAGCTTTTACGTTTATAAGACGTGGTATAAGACGGCACAAAATATGAAAAATATTTATATGTTTATATCATCGTTCATATATATCGAGTTTACAAAAAAGACGTGGCATAAGACGATATAAGGCTTGGCGTGGCTGCATGACCAAGTCTCATGCCTTTGTGAGGCCTTTGCAAAGTTTTTGCGCGCCTTTTAGAACCATGATGTGACCTAAGGGGAGTTAAAGTACAAAAGATTTTTTTTTGTCCCCCAGTTTAGAGTACAACACAATTTTTTTATCAGTTTTTTTTTGCCTTTTCTGTCAGTTTTTTACTTATTAAACTTTATATTTTTTGTTATGTACTTTCAGTTAAAAAAAAAAAAAAAAAGGGAAGGAAGGGTGTCACTTGTAAAAAAAAGGTGGGAATAACCTCTCCCAATTATGTGGGTCAATATAATTATGTGATGTGATACATTATGGGTAGGGCCGAGCATTCTGACCAGACCGATCGATAAAACCGATCGGATCGAAGGACCGGCGGTCCGATCTCGGCCTCGATTTTTACTTTATTTCAGTTTCGGTCCGACAAAAAAAACCAAAAATCTTGCTATTTAAGACTGAGACGGACCAAAAACGGATGGACGGAACCGGACAGACCACATTCGGTCTCAGTATCGGTCCCGGTTATTACTTTAATTCGGTCTTCGGTTTTGTCGGTCAGGGCGGACCGGACCGATGCTCACCCTTAATTATGGGTATGTTTGGCGCAAGGGGCTAGGCTGAGGCTTGAGCTGGATTGGGGCTTATATTATAAGCCGTAACTAGAATTTTTATTTTTATAAACTTGTTTAGCAAATTAATTTAAGTTGAGGCTTATTATTGTAAAATTACGAAAAAAGACATATAACTAAATTAAAATATGTATATATTAGATATTGTTGTGGGTAATTAAGTAATTTAGTACCAATGAGCCTTATATTTGAGGCTTATAAATATTGTAGCCTCATTTTTGGGGTTGAGGCTGGGACTGAAGCTTATAATTTCAAAAGCCCCCTATAAGCCTCTACGCCAAACGACACTTATAGAGGGCTTTTGAAATAAGCCCTATAAGCCCTTTAATCAAACACAACCTATATGTATCAGTTTAGCGTAAGGTATTATGTTTGTTTGAATCATTTTTGGTCCTCTATTTATTTGTATTTTGAACTTTTGGGTCATTTCTTCATTTTTAATTTACTTGATTAATTAATTTAGGATATTTTTTCTTTGTAGTTTTACTTTTTTTGTTGGGTTCTATAAAATTTTTAGCTTTCTAAAAAAAACTACAAAAACTTAACATTAAGTTATGGTTAAAATAAAAATCGATGAAAATCACAAATAAACTGTAGTCCGGGTTGGTTCTAACTGGTTAAACGGACGCATATCATTTGATGTCGTATAGGTGCTTAGCAGGGCACCTGGTTGGGGCGAATAAACAAATTAACTGTCAAGGCTTCGGTGTCATGAGCTTAGTGCAATAGTAATATTTTTCATAAACTCGTACTTAATACAATAGTTGTAGAAATCTTGTGGTCCACACTAGTTTTACTTAAACATATGAGCTAACCTACTTTATATTGATATTTTAGCATGTATTTCTCATAATCTTATTTTCACTAGCTTGTACTGCATGGAGCATAGCATAGAATCGCATATTGAGATTTCATTATGACAAAGATTGATGCATTACTTACCGTTTGATGGCAAAACAAAAACTTCATTTCATTTTCTAAAACTCTTTGGCTATGTATCATAAAATATTATTTCCTTGACCAAACGTGTACTTTTTCAATCGACTCATGTAGAGGTCGTCCTTGATATCTTGTGACTTTGTGCCATAAAGTCACGTCTCCGGTTATCCTTTCACTGCGATATTTTGGGGGTGACATAATTGAAGTGTTATTAATATTTGATGTGGTGTTAAGCACATTTTAACTATTAAAAGTGAGAACGGTTCAGTTTTAATCGATTTTTGGCCAAAATCAAAACCGACCTAAAATCTTGAATGTAAAAAAAAATGAAACCAATTGGTATTTGCTGGTTTGATTTTTTCGGTTTTTTATAAATTCGATTTTGTTGTCGGTTATACGTTTTCAAACTGTCATATTTTAGCTTCAAGTCTTCTTATCATTAACACATATTTTCATTTATATAGAAAAATGTATTTAATAAATATTAATTAAATATTTAAAATATTGTGATTAAATAAATGGCATGATTTAATTAAGTAAGACTTTTCTATTAAACATGCCTTAAGATTAGGTGTGAGCAAGAAAACCGAAAAACAGAAAACAAACCAAAAACCGGAAAAAGCCTATAATTGAAATAACTGATCGAAACAAAAAATGATCGTTCGCTTATTACTTTAACAATATTAAATTATGATTCCTTCAACTATATTACTCCGTAGCTGAATTTTGTTTGAAGGTTTCATTTTTTTAGATTGACTTTTTAGTTGAACGTTATAGTTAGTTTATCAGTTTTATCGTATGTATAATAGATTCTTATAGTTATGTTAGGGAAAATGACCCAGCTTTTTAATTTTGGTTCTTACAAACCTTCATAAACATGTGATTGTATTGTGCCATATGGCAAAATGAATGGAGAAGATGAAAGAGATATAGTGGAATCCAAATGTCACCATCTTTGTTGTTAGGAGGATGAATTAGACACATATATTAGAAGCCTGTAGCATTGCTCTTATTTTATTGTAACTAGGTAAATTATGAAGGCCTATTGATGGCGTTGTTTTAATGTTTTCGCATACCAGTAACAATTTTATTTGTGTAATACTAGAGGATGATTTTATATATTACTAAGATTCAAGTGTTAAGTGTTCGAATGCCAATAGTAGGCCAACGTATGGTAAGTGGACAATCACACACTAGCTAAGAAAGGTGTTTCTTGATTTTATCTTTAAAACTAGACACCTAGATCTTTCTAGGTATATATGAAATATAGATTTTGGGCAACAAAATCATTACAAAACATCAGACGGATACTCGCAATACGTTTCTGGTTTCCTTGCAACATTACCCGGACCTGTCTAGACACTAACCCATCTAGACCCGTGACCAACCTGACCGACACATTTTGCCACTTATAAATCATAGCAAGAAACAACCCTTTTGAGTAGCACAAAAGAATGTTTGAGTTCTATTTTTTATTTCTTTCGGCACGTATATATATTTTTTACTTTTAATTTGTTACATCAATTTGGGATTTTGATTTAAGATAGCTATACTATGTTGGGAGTATCATTGTGTGAGTATCACATTTTAAACCAATATTTATAATTGGGAGATTGAATATTTCGTAATGGCTTAGACATATATAATTGGATCCTTCATGAAGGATGCTCAGAGAATCTCGATATGGTCAAAGAGGTTCGGTTTAAATTTGTAGTTAGTAGTATGTATTTGATCGAATGTGTCAATGAAAGTAGTACTCCAGTTTTAAGCAAACTGTGTACATTGAACTTTTATTGTTTGACGATGACATAAAGTTTCAATTTTAAGTACTTTTTATTGGAGCTATGTACATGCAAATTTGAGCTTTGTGTTTATAGCTCTTTGAAGTTGAAAGACAGGAAGATGGTGATCAATGACTAACTAGTAATACCAAATTCTTGGATCCTAGTTCCTTGCTAGTGGTCCTTTTTTATATTTTTATATATTCTTTTTGTCGTTCAAAAAAAAAAAAACTAGTAATATCAAATTGCCTAGATATAGAAGAAGTTATCAAAATTCTTGAGTTGATTTAGTGTCATTGTCTTCATAAAGCATAAGAAAACACATGTCAATGCACATTCGGATCTTCGGATCTGTGGAAAGCAAAAATAGAATTGTTGGCAAGAGCATGTTGCCTTTGGTTTGAACTTTGAAGAGATATTGTGATATTGTACATATGACAAGGCTTTAAATTTCCTACTTGTGGTTATTTGTTATTTTGTTTTGATCTTTATAAAAATGTTAGAAACTATATATTTGGTTGAATAGTAATAATATATTGTGCAACTCTTTTTTTCTTCTTTTTTTTTCCCTTCTTTATTTCAATCTTAATTTCATTACTTATGTCAGAACCTTTTGTGTGCAAGGTGTCCAATTCACATGTAAAAATAATGAAACAAAGTTCCTAATTGCTTATAAAATACACTAATAACATAACATACCAACATACGTAAATAATAAAATTATTCCCTAAAATTATACTATGTAGTGTGACTTACGTGAGGATTTGTACACGTACCTTGTGGCTGATATCCAAAGTATAGTTGAGTATTGATGTGTCTATCAAAGTAAGGGTCCGTCTGCTGTGAGTGTGTGCTATACTGAATGGGTATTGAAAAGGCTTGTCCTTGCTGAAATTGCTGTTGATACTGAGCTTGATCTCCTTCAAATCGTCCTTGCTTAAATTGGTGTTGATCTCCTTCAAGTTCAGAAGGTAATATTATAAATTTATAAGTTCAATGTACACAGTTTGCTGAAAAGGGAGAAGATTACACAATCACACATTTTAGAATGTATATATAATTAAAATGAAAAAAGGAAAAAGATTCCATAACCACACATTCTAGATTTCTACATGTTTGACTCCTCCTTAATGTTATCATTAATATTTGATTGTGTGGTAAAATACATACATATATATACCATGCATGTACATATACTATATATATATATATATATATATATATATATATATATATATATATATATATATATATATATATATATATATATATATATATATATATATATATATATATACAAAATGCATGAAGAACATGTACCTTGTGGCGGATATGGAAAGTATGGTTGAGTAGTGTTGTATCCGTCAAAGTAAGGGGTTGTTTACTGTCGTTGCGGCTGTGTGTTATACTGAATGGGTGTTGAGAAGGTTTGTCCTTGCTGAAATTGTTGCTGATACTGAGCTTGATCTCCTTCAAATTCAGAGCGTAATATTATATATTTATAAGTTATTTTCTTTATATATATATATATATATATATATACACACATTCAAATTCATGTAAAATAAGTTTTATTTTCGTTTTATCTTTAATTTCACAGGTACACAACGATTTGCAACAATAAAAAAAGCAAAAAAAAAAACTATATATATATATACCTTCCTATTTTAAAAATTAACTTAGTTCAAGCAGAAAGATTATGAAGTAGATGTATGATTAAAATCTGTTTAGATTCAAAAGAATGAACAAGATGAAAACAATAAAGTTACAAAGAAATGAAAACTTCATGAGGTCTCGATGTTAGTTACCAATATGTTTTTTTAGTTACCTGAATTATATTATGCATCATAGAAGTTTATGCTTCATAAATATCATTACAAGTTAGATTATATTTACAAATACTTATTATTAGACATACTTCATGTTTTTCTTTAGTCCTGTTCGGTTCAATCTGCGAAAAGAAATCTAACATGTACAAATTCTTACTAAACAATAGAATATTAATATTGCAACTAAACACTTATCGAACATTTAAAAATACTTTAGCAAAAATCTATCCAAAAAAGCCGTGCATCCACAACGATCTAAAAAATATAAAAACACATTTATCATCCTATAAAAAACACATCCATCATCCTATTTTATTCATTCAAATAAATTTAGAACTAATTTGATTGTTTATTTTTCCCACCAATAAAACAAATCCGAAAAAATTCATAATTTTTGTCAGAATATCATTTAAGAAAATTTTCAAGAAAAGCACGTTTAGCATGCGTAATGTCTTTACATTTCATATATGCTTCAATTATATGTGTTTTAGCTTTGATTGATATTTGGAATATCAAAGTCGTTACAATTATATGTGACTTCTGAAATTCACATGTGATTAGATTAAATCATATGTGATTTGTAAAAATCATATATGATTTGATTTTTACAAATCACATGTGATTTTTAAAAAATGATTTTACAAATCATATGTAATTTTTCTGGTCGGAATTTTTGGAAAAAAATTTGTGAAAAATATAGAGAAGTGCATATTTATAGAAAGATAATTTAATTCTCGTCGCGATGGTGTATTTTTTGTAGTTTGGAGATTTACCGTTTGCAAGATACGTTATTTTAAAAAAAAATGTGGAAAATGGTTTTTTTTATTAATTTTGATAAAAAAAAAATGAATGGCTAAGATTGATTTATAAGATATATGGTAAATATGAGATCTATATTGATCTCAACTCGCGTACAATTTGATCCAAACTAAATACGTCATCTTTAAATAACTTATGTAAAAAAGTGTCAAATAAGATAAGAGCAATGTTAATTAAAATGGTGCTATAAAAAAAACACATATCATGAAAAAAAATCTCTCCTTAGCAAGAAATAACAAAGATAATAAAATAATACAGAACTTTATGTTGCAAATAATTATATGTTGCAAACTTTATGTTGTTAGTGCTAGTACTGTTTGACGAAGCCGGTATCAAGACTTCTGATTAAAGATTAAATTGCTGAATCAGATGTTTAGTTATAAGAAGCAATAAGTTAGATAAGAGCAATGATAATAAAAATGGTACGTGAAAAGAAAATGTGTCATGAAAAAAATCCCTTGTTAGCAATAAATAACAAAGAAAATAAAACAATATTAGGTTCATACCTTCTTCAGTGATCTCGTTGTTGCTGCTGGTAGTGCCTAAGGAAGAAGCCATTAGAGTGGCAGGTAATTAAGAATTCTAATGAGGATTCATCTATAAGTGTATTTATAAGATGGAAGCTACCTAATTACATTTACATTTTGTCATTTTGTGATGAGAAAACAATTATTATTAGTTGACATTTGTGTATATATTTATAAAATATAAGCAAGTTGATGATATCTCTGTACAAAATATTGTCAACTTATGTTATATCATGCAATAAACATTAACTTTTTTTACGTGGCTACATATATTTCATCTACGTGGTTTACACACAATCGTACATTTTGTCCTTTTTCAAGTTGATTGCACCATTCTTCCATGTGGTTGCAAAATTTTGCATTGTTAGTCCTTTTGACCAACGACCGTTTGTTTTTGTCGTTAAATCCCTCACGTGCTGAAAACACGAAGGTATTTTGTTCGTTTTGCTTCTCATCTAACATTATTGTGTGGGTTAAGATTTACCTTGATCCCTATGATTCTCATTTACTTTTATCCAGCTAAACACACATATTAACTTTGCCCAATCTAGTCCTACATGCAATCCATGTAATTTGGTCTTTGATTAACACCATGGTTCAAGTAATGCAGCGTTGGTATGTTCGTGAAGAAGGTCCAAATTTGATTATGAGTTTGTTTATGGTAGTAGTTTATGTATCTCTTACTGTCATTTTATTCCAAAATGAAACTTAAAAATTCATTTTTACTTGCTTATTATGAAGAGTTTTCTAACCAAAATTAAGATAAGAGCTCCAATCATGAGATGACATGTGTCTTCTTAACATTCAAGTCTAACTTCTAACAAACTCCAAACCTAACTCCTAACCACTAAAAATTAAGATAAAGCGCTCCAATTATAAAATGACATGTGTCATTTCTCAACTAAAATTCATCTTTATTTTTAAATTAAAATATCTTTTAGCTACTTATTTTTTATAATCTAATTTCACCATATTTTCTAAAAATTTATTTTTCAACATCCATTTTAATATATTTTTATGAGTTTTTAGTTTTTATATTTTTAATAGGTTTATTTTATTTTAATTCAAATTTTTACAACCTAACCTTTTAATTTCAAATCAATATAATCTTGATTCGTAAAATCATATACTTTTGGGTTAGTGTTGACAAGAGTCAGGGTATTTATCTTAGGAATAATGATGTGAGGAAAGGAAAGTTAAACCAAACAAACACTTACCAACTAACATATATCATTCAGTGTGTTGACAGGCAATTCACTAAGGTAACAAACACATATAACTATACTTATCATGATAAAATTGTGGGTCTGCATTCAAGTTTGACTAATATATACATTTTTCTAAAGATTTTCCTGCGTTGTCATTGTTGTTTTGGAAATTATATGATTAAAACTTCATGTTTAAGTGATGTACATTGCTTTTTTTTTAATTATTATTATTATTATTATTATTATTATTATTTGCAGACATTTATAAAAAGTAGTTTTCAATGAGAGTTCATCATAGTGGTAGATTTACTAAAAAACCTGGAAGGCAATATGTTCTTAGTAATATTGATTTGTTGGATATTGATGATTTCTCAGTTCATGTACTTGATGACGCTAGGGTATAATCCAACTGACCATATGTACTACCATTTCATGATACTCGAAACCAACCCAAATAATGTAGTAGCATGTTCGGCAGTCTTCCATTGCGGGCGGGTCTTTTTGAGGTTGGCATCCTTAGGATGATTTGGGACCAGGGTGATCCCACCGATCTTCACCTTTTGGAGAATGGCATGTTAGCAGTAGGTAGTGAGCAAGATGTGTTAGAGTTGTTAAAATATATGCCAAACCATAAGGTTATTGATGTATATACATAGAACATGATGCCAATACCTTAGACATAGAAGAACGTAATGAAGATAGACCTCCATCACCTAGTAAATTGGTGAATGTCTTGAAGTAACTAAGCTGCCAAGTCAAGTATCTATTAGAGATTTAGTAAAGTGTTGTTTATTTGATTAGATGAAAAAAATAGAAACAGTGGGGGTCCAAGGGGTGCATCATGGCACCACATTCTAGTGTGATAGGAGAGATGTGTTTTGTGTGGTGTGTTGGATTATGAGAAAAAATGATAATGTGACATCCCTTTATCTACGTCACTAGAGGGTACCTACTACCTAGTGCTCTTTTAACATTCGGTGATGAGAAAGCAGGGTGGTCTTTGAATGTGTGTAAGGTGTATGACCGCTTAGGTACGGCATCTGTCCTTAATAATTATATCGCATGTGTACATGTTTTATGAAAAGAAAAAAAGTATTTAGATGGAGGAATATCTTAAATGTGGTAATATGTTAAACGTTTGATGTATTAATTATATATCTCTTCTATAAATGGTAATCTTTATATAATATTCTTTTTTGAAATGTCTCATTATTGAATTCGTCCAAAGCCTTCAAAATTTTCAAAAAATTCAAGGATGGCCCTGTGAGAAAGCAACATAATTATCAATGATGGACATTTGTGTATACACATAATAAACAAGTTAATTATATCTTAAAGGAAGCGTTTTGAGCTCAATTGGACTGGAAAACGAAGAAAACGACAACATGGGAAAAAACCATCACAAGAAGGTCTTGTGACGAATACGACAAATAGGTGATAAAATCCACCGGTTGGGGGGTCACCTAAATCAGTCTGCGAGCGACTACTCCCGGCTGGTAAGTGACCAAGAATTTGAAGAGGCGCGGCGGCGTGCAACCTCAACTAAAGCGTCCTGTTAACAAATGGTCAGCAAAAGCACTATAGCGAAAATGACTACTTACATTTACTTCAAGTGAAGTCATCACCTATTGGTTTAAGTGG
>OU343217.1:285813706-286192619 GCA_910596185.1 Chrysanthemum makinoi
AAAGTTGCCTCCATAGCTTCTTATAGCGATGGTCCAAACAAGTCCATATGTAATACCTTCTAGACACTTAGATGTGGACACCATAATTTTAGTTTTGTGACTACTATGTGTTTGTTTACCAATTTTGCAAGCTGCCGCAGAAAAGTGTTGGTCATATTTAAGTTTTGGTAAATTCCTAACCAATTCTTTTAAAGATAGGTTTTGTATAAGTCTCATATTAGCGTGACCTAAACGTCTATGCCAAAGGGATGAGGTATCATCTAAAGTTGTTAGGCAAAGTTTTTCATTATATGTTTTATCTATCTTCATGACATATATGTTATTTTTCCTAACTCCTTTAGCTATGGTGATACCATCTTTTAGTATTTTACTACCATTTTCATCAAATAGCACTTTATACTTTTTATCACATAGTTGGCTAATACTAAGTAGATTAAATCCTAACCTATCCACATGAGCAACATTTTCAATAGTTAGGAAGTTATGAGCGATCGTACCTTTGCCAATAATTTTGCTTTTGAGATTGCTACCAAAGGTGACATTACCTCCCTCATACTCTTGGTATGATGAGAAGAGACTTTTGTTGCCCGTCATGTGTCGTGAGCAACCACTATCTTTTATCCATTCATCATGTTCCAATCCAACTTTCAAGCATGCCTCATTTGACTCATGTGCCATTAGAGCGATTTCTTCCTTGCTTGATTCTTCATCGTCTTCACTATCACTCAAGCACCAATTTCTACAAAAAGCTTGTTGAGTTTTGCTTTTAGGTGTCTTGGGACACTCTCCTATGAGGTGAATTGCATCACCACATCTAAAACATTTTCTTTCACCTTTTCCCTTCTTGTCATCCCGATCCTTTCGAATGGCTTTTCTTCTCGAGGTTGTCTTACTTAACTTCCTCTTCTTCTAAAGAACTTTAAAATCTCTAACTTAGCGGTGGCATATTTCCTCATCTTCGCTATCGAGCAAGATTCGTCATCATCACTTGATTCCGCTTTTTGCTTTTAGAGCAACGGATTTGATCTTCTCCCTTTTTCCTTTGATGATTCCTCAATCTTTCTCCATCACCATTTCGTACTTTGAGGTTACCGACACACTCGTCTAGTGACATTATTGAGAGATCTTTTGATTCCTCAATGGAGGTCACTTTAGCTCTCCATTTGGGATGGAGTGCTCTAAGAAATTTCCTGACAAAGTTCTTACTACGAAAAGATTCATCAAGTGCTTTAAGTGATGTAATAATAGTGTTAAAGCAGCAAAGCCACAATCAATGGTTTCATCTTCAAGAATAACAAATTGTTCATATTGTTGAACAAGAAGATCAATTTGTTATCCTTGACTTGTGAATTACCTTGATGTGTAACAATTAAAGATTCCCAAATATCTTTGGCGGTTTCACACATAAAAAATTCTTTCATATTCTTTCTTAAAGCATTATAAAGCATCATTTTAGCTTCATTATTTTAGCAACTAGTTTCTTTGTTCATCAACGAAATAAAATATTCTTTCTTTTTTGTAGAACTAAAATCCCCTATAATAATAACAAACCAAAGATCTATATCTTTTGATTTTACATATGTTTCAAAACGGTTTTTCCAATAGATAAATCCATTGGTTTCAAAGAGTGGTGGTCTTTGCATAGATTGCCCTTCTTTAAAGTTTTCAGAATCCATGGATCGCTTCAAGTTTATAAAATACAAGTTATTTTAGAAATTCTTGAGCAACGAGGCTCATGTACCAATTGTAGAAAACTAGAAGGGGGGTTAAATAGTTTACTAATTAAAAACTTTGTTTTGAAACTTATTGTAAAGATCAATTGATATTGATCTTAGATATGTTAATGAAATATGCAAGCAATATGTAAGAAGTAAATAAGGAAAGAAATGATCAAACCACAACAAGTTGTTTATAGTGGTTCGGTCTACAAGGACTCTTTTCCTTGCCCTACTCCACTCCTCGAGTCTCACACTCGAGAGTTTAACTTCACTAGTTAACAAGCTCCTTTCAATCCATGGAGAAAACCTTTACACTTCGCTTACACTATTCCTCGACACTAAGCTAGATGTCGAGTTCTTTCCAAGGGTACAACCACTCCCACACACAATGTATTTTGAGGACTAAAATACTAACCACTCACACTCACAAGATTATGATGGTTTGATACAACAATGAAGTATGAATCAACACTAGATCATACAACACTAAATAAACAAGACTTCCAACTTCTCGTTGAAGCTTGAATATGACTTGATCTTCTTGGCTACAAAAGAGATCACTAATATGATATGAAACCGAGTTAGAAAGGTTAGAGAGAAGATATGTATAAGAGTATGTTAGAAAGGGATGAGAAACTACTTGACTTGGCATTGCTATTTATAGCCAAAGTGGATGTGAGCGCCACGGACCGCTGAACCCTTAAAGGGTTCCGCCTGTACCATTTTTGGTACCGTACCGCCCGACAAATAATATATCAAATCTTTGGTAAAGTCAACTCTATCTAAGTGAGATTGTGTAAGACATGAAGAGTACAAATCCAATAAAATATCTTAATGAATTCTTCTAATGATTTCCATGATGCATTACATGATGTCATAAGTTGTATTTCTATTTTTAGAAATATGCAAGTACATAAGTAGTGTTTGGTTTTAAGAACCTAACACATTCTAAAAACTACTATCATACATAATGATTAGAGTCATATCAAGATGTTACTAATCATAAATGTAAATGCTTGAATGATGAATATATTGTTTGAAAAAGCTTGTTTTAATATCTATTAAACTTGACAAGCTTTAGGCTTTTATACAAATTAAATTTACTTTTGTCGTTAACAAAACTTAGGTAAAGATCAAAAATATAAATAACGTTTAATGACGATATTTGTATTAACACACTGGTTAATGAAACACTTACAATGTTGTCAAATCCAGTGGGAGTATGGTGTATTACTGAATAAGACATTCTTGTAACGTTGTCTAATTCAGTAGGAGTTACAAGATTTGTCATCTTGGTAGTAACTCAGATTATTTCTAGATTTTCTTGAAATAATATATTACGTTCAAAAATGTAGACATTCATATTCTCAAGGATAGTCGTGAACGTTTCCTTGATAATTAAGTGGTCCTACATCTACTTGTAATGCTTAAATATCTATGACAATATCATATTGCTCACATAAACAAACGAATGTCCTGGTATTTATCTATATGATGTTTTTCTATGCACAAGTGGGAGAAGTATTTATTGTGTGCAAAGGAACAACACATACAAATATGATTAATGGATTCTCTTGAAGTAAGAGATTAACGTTCTAATAAGATTGACTTGTTTAGAACATGTGTCAAGATTATAACATAGACTACTTTTATGTCTTATGTCATTCAAATCATAGAAACACTTGAAGTTACATTTTAGTTTAAGTGAGATCTTGACTAGATTGTAATCTCAAGGTAAATCTCCACTTTGTCTAGGATCGGCGTGGATGCTTTTGCAGTTTCTTAAGTTGGACACTTCATGGAATGACATAATTAAATAAAGTAATACTATCTTAAATATTTATGTATTTTTAGAATGACATAAATAGATAGAGTAGTATATTAACTTGAAAATAAATTAATTGAAACCATGATGTGGTGTTCATAATTACTTTAAATTATAAATGTTTATGTGTTTCTTTGTAAAGTCACAAACATGAAGTCTTTTCATTATTACAAGACATATAATATAAAGTAATACGTTAACTTATTATGTCTTCTTATTAAGACATAAAGTCATTGGTAAATGACTTATAACGTATAATAAGATTATAAGTGTTTATGTTTTCTAGTTGAGACATGGACATGAAGTGACTTGATCAAAAGTACTTGAGTTATAAAGCATGCAATTGGCTTGGAATTTTATTTTACCATTAAGATGATTTAATTAGAAAATAGGTAATCCAAAAGGAATATGTTTATCTTACATATTGTTAGATTGTCTTACAATATTAATTCTAATGAAATACTGTATGTATATGGAATGTTCAGTTAGAAGAATCAAACATTTGTTACATTGTTTGATTCAAGATAACTATATCTTATTTTCTTCCAAAAGTTATCAAGGTTAGAAAATTAAGTATTGATTGGATATACTTAACTCAAAATCTAGAAGATTAATAAGACACCATTTTAGTATGGAATGTGATGAATCACATTGAGTCTTATATTGAAGTTTTGAATTGTTAAAACTACTTATGGAGTAGGTTATTAACGAACAAGATTTACGAACTGTCAATGTGTTTTGTAATATCCCAAAAGAAAACAATTTTGTGTTGTTCTACTTTAAAAGTATTTATAGATTGTCTTTAAATTACAAAAGCAAGTGGGAGTTTTGTTTAGATCTTGAAGAGATTAAATTACAATTACAAAACACATAATCTTCTAAAATACACTAGTGAATATCATGATGAGGTCAAATATGATATACCTCAAAATGATGGAATTCTCATTCATAGATCCGCAAGGATATCTCAGATATTTGATATGATGAGAAATATGAATTACAGGATCATTGTAAACCTGTTAATCATAATGATGCATTTACCTAACATTGAATTGTGGTAAATTATTCATACTATGAATGATAAGATGCTGTCCATAAAGATAATCAACTCTGAAACTTGGTTTATCTTAATAAAGATCAGTTTCTTCAAAGGAAGGAAAACCCTGGCGGTTTAAATTCTTTGTGTAGAAATCATATGGACAAAATTGTACACGTGTTTAATGCATGGCTTGTGACAAGATTATTAATCACACTTAAGCGATTAACTGTGATTGAATATTCTTTCCTTGGCACATTAAATATATAATGATTATAATTGTCATACTTATTTTCATTGATATGAAAAATGACAATTGGATATTAAAACTCTTTCTTGTGTGATTGCTTTTGCAAGGACGATAAGTAATACAAATGAGTTTTATGAATTCATATAATCTTTGGAAATGTACAAATTGCGAGAATCCATGAATGGATATATGCATGCATCTAGGAGATGATTCTTATGTTTAACTATTAAATCCAAGTTTTGGTTTAAAATTTAAAATAAGATAATTTCTAAGTATTCCTGAAAGCTAGTGGGAGTATTATGTTCATTTTCTTTAAATCTTATATGTTGTAGTAACATTCCATCTAAGCTAAATGTTAAGTTTTAGTTTGGAATGGAACTTCACATGAAAGATTTAGAAAATAAGACTTACAACCTTGGAATATATGTTTATTATTAATAAACATGTGTGGTATTAAATAAATGAGTCTAATAGAACATGATATATCATTTGGAAAATAGATATGTAGAACATGAATGAAATCTTAGTTTGACACAAGGATTTTTCATGTACATCATGTTATTGTTGTATCATGCTTGAATGCAAGATGATTTGACAACATTGATATCTAATGAAGTTATTAGATAACTAGTGTAATGAATATTCAAATGGAATATGTTTGAATTTAGAATTACATTCCTCAACCTGGATTTGCTCTCAAAATTCTATGATGGATGAGCAATACAATAATTGTTGCGTAATTGTCATAGCCAACAAACTTGAAAGTTTGGAAGGCATCAAACATTACACTATAGATATTGAAGTTTACGAAGATTTTAAAGAGCATATTGTTGTTTGTATACAATGATGTTGGTTTAATTGAGATGACACTCAATACTAGTCATGGGAGGATTTCATCCTTGTAAATGGCCATGTGAACTAGTTGTGCTCAACTAAGAGCATAGTTGCATTATACAATAAAGAATAAGAATACTTTAAACTTTAAAAATGTTTGAAAGTTTGATTGTCATAAATTGGTGCTTGAGGATGTCACACACTTTATGAAATATTATGTGGCAATATCAAGATATTTTGAATGCACACATACAAGAACTTCACTAGTTGAATTCTTAAGATAAGTATTCTCAAAATTCTGATAGATCAAAGTTAGTTGAAATTATGCCTTGTCAACAAGTATGATTGTCATTACTTGAGACATAATTCATTAACCAATATTATCATGCATTGATCTATTTAGTATTTGGATAAGGGATGTTTTGAACAAATATTGTTTAAATGAAATAAAATATTGGTTATGTTTATTTTCATTTTCTTAATATTATATCCTATATTTGCATGTTTAATCCGTGAATAACTTATGTTATTCTAAATAGTCCGTTGTTGATCAATGATGTGGGAATGTCATTGAATTAAGACAAATCTGAGTTTTGGTAGAATATACTTTTAAAGTATATTGATGCGTGGGACATACCAGATTCACATGATATTCAATGAATTGAATATAGGACTCATCCTAACTTTACATGATAATACTTTATGGATCTTTGTCATTAAGTATATCATGAAGTGTTTATCCTCGGACTTGAGATACCGATAACCTGATATGAATGTAGTGCATTTGTGTAAGATAGTCTAACGCTATCCGTGAATCGGTAGTTATAAGGGCTATTTGTGTTGCAAAGTTCATGAGTTATGTTTGTAGTCAAGAGAATTTGTTCCTTTGAATTTGTTTCAAAGCATAATACTATATTTGGGCCCCTCGTAGGGTTGGCAAGATGTTTGTATGGCCATACCCAAGATCTATCCGAATACGCTCAGATGATTTGGTAATCTTGTTCAATCGAATAAAACGAAAAGAATATTAACTTATGGAATGACTTGATCCATATTCATAGTTAATGTAGTATTAGTAACAAAAGGATAAGTAAAATGATGAATCATTAAATGGTTTTTTCCAAGAGACCATACTTGATTTGATCTGGGGGCATTGGCGTGTGAAAGCTAGACTAACCAATGTCATTACTATATTTAGTAATATCCAAGTGGGAGCTGAAAGGTTTTATGGATATTTAAATATATGTATGTCCGGATTCGAACTCGAGACTTCGGGATTGCACACATTACGTATGAGAGTTGATGTTAATAATTAATATATAAAATGTTATTATTAATTATTAGTCACTAAATAAAACATAACGATAGTTAAATATTTAACGAGGTTTGGTTAACGGTCGTTAAATGTAAACTACGAGGACTAAGAATGAAATTAGTGGACAAGAAGGATCCGGAATCCCTTTGGGATTGCTTGGCCGGTCGTGGGCTACCCAACCTAAGGAGGTGGGATTTCTTGGTCACCAAGTTTTGAGAATGTATATATACAAACCCTTGTATTCATTATTCTCCTAATCTTGGATCACCAATATACCTAATTTCTCTTCTCCTCTTCTCTTTCTTTTGTGGCCGGTCGAACACCCCTCACCATAAGGGTTTCGATTTTGCTTAACTAAAGAAACAAGTGTTTGGTTTTATTTGTGATTCAAGGAACTAGCTTTTCATATCAAATCGCTAATAGTACGTGTGTACAAGAACGAAGGACAAGCACGCTTGAGCTTGTAATCTTGGTGGTCGACTTTTTGTGTGGTCGAATTTAATAAAACCTAAAGTTAGGGTTTTGGGTTTTAGTTCTTGTTCAATTACCGTTTGATTCTTGAATTGCTAAAAGGTACGAGTTTTCTTATTCGGTTAATTACTTACATATATTATTCCTATTTACTTCCGCTTCATGCTTTGATGATGTTATTTGATTTTATATAATTGTTATGAGTATTAAATCCCAACAATATATATATATATATATATATATATATATATATAGAGAGAGAGAGAGAGAGAATCTAGATCAAATAAGATCAAACTTAAAGTTGTTAAAATGAGATCCAACTAAAATTTGACAAGCGTCACTCTCCTTACAATAAAAATAAATCTTTTATTAACTACAACTAAAATTGTTAAAGTTTCGATAGATTTCTTTTTAAAATTTACGAAACCTAGGTGATACACTTTGATTAGAAGTATAATGTGTATGTGTTTTGTATCGCGGTATTGTGTTTTGGAATATTTGTTACTGTAATGTGTATCAGGTGTATCACTAATCCAAACTCATGTATCATTTGGTTATTAGTTTCTAAAATATTAATTTGTATTAAAATATTATTTTTATGTGTATTATTGCTAAAATTGTTATTTATAAATTTAATAGTGGTTTTTTAGACTTGATCTTATTTTTACAACTTTAAGTTTGATCTCACGTTAACTCTCCCCTATATATATATATATATATATATAAAGACTTTATTTTCAGAACCCTATTAAGTGCAAGAACCTTCTCTACACCCATCATACTTTTTTAAATATTAAATACTTTCATTTAATCCAAAAGGGTATAATTGTAAAAGAGACTTTAATATTATTTTTGATTTTTTTTAAATAAATCCTGTTTTTTTAAGAATCCTTAAATTTTGGATTTTTTATATATTTTTTTAAAATGATTTGGTGCATAAATGTTTTTAGGAATTAATTTTTTTATTTTAGTTTTTGGAATAACTTTTTCTACATACATGTTTACATGTTTTTCAAATAGTAAGATGCATGTTTGTTTTTTTGATAATGTAAAATTTATAATAATTCAAGAACATTAATGTTAAACACAAAAGTCAATTGAAATACAATTAAAGTACAAATTTCTAAAAAGTAAAAATACATATACATATGCACGCCTTTCAATAACATATGTGCACAGAACAACGTATTTGAAGTTTTTCATCATATTCTTTTGAACATGTGTGCACGCCTTCCAAGAATATACATGCACGTCTTCAAAGAACATATTTTTACTTCGAGTTTGTTATCAAATTCTTTAGAACATATGTGCACGATTTCAAGGAACATATATGCACGCCTTCAATAATCTTATTTCTTCAAACGCCGCATATTATCATTATTTATCTATGTGTGCATCAACTTCTCGATCTTTATTGATATCACCATCTTCATTAATCTGGTACAAACATATCCAAAAACAATTAAACCACAAACAAATAAAAAACAACTAGCATAACACATATGCACAAGTTTAAACATATATACATCCATTTATCATTGGTTTTATATTAACCTTAAAACACTAATCAACAACGATCAATACATATATAAATATATGTCAACGCACACAACATGACAAATCAAATGCATAATTAACATTTATAACACATGACCTGTTGTTCTTCTTGTTGTGAACCACCATCCAAATCGATTAAATAATTATAAAATAATTAATCTATTATCTATTATATATAATAAAATAAGCTTTTGTACAAGCCTACTAAGTATGTTGCATTAAAAATTGGTTTAATGCACTACCTTATTTAGCTTCTAAGTACAATTATATTATGCAGGAGGTTTTTGTAAACACATAGAAGAAAGTCAATGCCTCGATTTTTTGTAAAGTAGTAAACTCAAATCAAAACATCACTTCAATTATCATTGTTCACCCTTCCTCTACACGCTCCATTACTCTTTGATTGAAACTTCCGATATAATGATTCAAATATGTTATGCTTTTTATTTAATCTCGATTCCATACAGTTTCTCAATCGGTCTCCTTACCCTAAGAGGTCAATCTATGCCAGTGGGTTTTATATATTACAATCCTTAAAATCGGTAATTATCGCTTTAGCTTTAATACATTTGCTTTGATTAAGTTCAATAAAATCATTATTGTATCAAAACCCTAATTTTTTTTGGAAAACTGTTTGTATGAACCGGTTTTTCATAAGGAATGATTTGAAATAACCATTTCCGCTTATTTGTAAATTTCGTGTTCAAGACAATTAGATGATGATGGTTAATTGAATAAAATTATTTGTAAAATGATAGCATGTTTGGATGATGGTGAGGTGTTTATGATTATCTTATTATTTAATGTATATTTTGTTTTAACAGTTCCATTGGGTTAAGCTTAAGGATTAAACAAAAGAGGAATCAGTTGTTAATGCATATCTCATATAATTTAGCCAAACACAATCTATATCTTATATCTTTGCTCATTTGTTTCGTGGATTGCATCGATATCTTGATCCTACGATTTGTTTTCGATGTCATTTAAAGGCAAAGGAGAAAAACACGATCTTGCCCGAATGGTATTGTTTTAGCCGATCATATGTATTTCAGGACTACTAATTTATTGTGAAAATTTTGGAGATTTACCCTGATAATCTTCTGGTGATTAGGAATCATGGCGTCTTTGTCACTGGTACCAATGATGGTTAGGTCACCATATGGAATGCTCAAAGTAAAAAGAGAGTTTATGTGAGGTATTTAAGCTAAATTCTTTGTAGCATTTAGTATTGATGTAACTCTTAATATGAAAATTTGAAATGATTTTTTTCTTGAATGTGTTGAAATTTTCTTATGGGATAGTGGATTTGTTTCATTGTTTATATGTAGCATCGCCTCTATGTATAAAAATCTTATTGAATATGTTTCTTGTTGTACTTTCCATGAGTATGCCAGAATCTATGTTAGTTTGCACATTTTCATGACTAAAGTTAGGGCCTTCCATATGGAAATATGAAGCCGAAGGTGTTAACTTTGAAAACTATTCTTTATAGTTGTTGATTGGTTACATTAATAGAGAAGTGGTTCTCATGCAGGAGTATCTAGGATTTGGAGTTTGCTGAATACAAGGTCGATTGGGTTCAACAGTTCAATGGTAATATTGTCAACCTATCATATGTAATATATCAACATCTAAGTTTCAATGCTAATTATTTCTCTTATTCATACTAATAGAAGTTCATTTAAATATAATCTTTTAATAGTATATACATTATTCATACTAATAGAAAGATCATATTGGATCGTGATTGATGTATGACTGTTGCTACATTGCAGTTAACTATTTAGGCTGAATAGTTATATGTTTTTGTTAGGTTGAGTAGTTATATGCTTCGTTTCACAATTGTGTCGCTTAGATAAGAGGTTGAAAAGTAAACATTTGTTAGGTTGGATTGTTATATGCATTGTTGCATTTAACTATAAGTATTTCCTCTCGTGGTTCGCATGTAAGCTACTGATGAGAAAATAAGGAACTTGCAATGATGGCTGAGGATTGACACTCAAACGAAATTTTGACATGTTTTTCCTCTTCGCATGATAATGGTATGGCTTTCCTTAATTGATAGAAAAAATTGTTGTACCAAAGAAAAAAGGTAGGATAGAATCGTCTTAAAAGGCCAAAATAGAATCATCGATGTTCCGTTTTAATGGGGTGTGTGGTTGTGCAAAACATGTAACTTAGATCCTAAACTGTTCAAGTTTTGTTACCACCTCCATTACTTTGCACCACGTCGCTAATTGTCGATTTGTTTGTTATTAATGTTTGTGTCAATTCAAACATGTTATGGATTCGAGATAGAGTAAAATCTTATAAGAAAACCATATTAAGCTCTAAAACTAATATATTAGCTTTGATTATATGGCGTTGCCTCAGATAGTTGTCCGATCTTCGTGATATTTGTCCTGATCCTAAACTAATATAAATCATTCGTTCTTGATCTTGGCACAAGATTTTGTATTCTTATAGTGACTTTTTTAAAAATTTTAGCAGTGTGATCATTACCTAAGAGACCTCCAAAAACATGTCAAGTCTGTGGACTTCAAGATTACTTTCCAAAGATCGGTATTAGCATTTAATGAAGAGGCAATCATTGAATTATATTCGTGTCATTTTTCGCTTTATCCACTTTCAAGAGTTAACTCTGCATCTCAAAGTGGGTCATGTCGGTTGGGTTGATCTATTGAATTTCATAGATATTTACTATGTCAAATAGGAAGGCGTAAACACATTGTAAGTTCAAATTGTAAAGCCTCTTTTCCCTTTTTTGCCAACTTCTATAGACACACAATACATTTATAAAAGTATTCAAACGGGTGGATCATTTATAAACTACTATATGGTAACTCTAATGTTTGGTTTGTTAGATTTAATATTGGACTTGCTTGGTAATGTCATCTAAAACATTTTATTTTCATTAATTTTAGACGTATTCATGGAGGAACCATTTTGGTAGGACTGCTGGTGGTCCGCTTATTGCCACAAGCTACTAACTATGATGCCCCTTAGATGAATTTGGTACGTTCAAGATTTAATAATATTGATCGGTGCCTAAAGTAGTATGTAAAGGTGAAAATGGACGGGTTGTGTAAAATGGGTCAAATGGGTAAATCTTTTGTCGGGTCACAAGTCAAAACAAATTGGGCCGTTGGATTCACCCGAAACACCTTTGTATGACCAAATGATTGTAACATATAGTAATAATTAACACCAAAAGGCCAAAAACATAATATTATGATGACAATACATTTTGAACATTTGGATTATTGGAGCATTTAAATGTAACTAAAGATGCTTATGACTACTTGTGGTACATGACTCAGTAATGCATGACGATCTCACAAATAATCTTCAATCAAGTTCATTTTGCGATGTTGCAAGGGTTCATTGTATGATATGTTTGCTTATTTTTCTATAATTTTTTTAACTGTTCAGAGTTGGGAATTGGGCTTTGGCAAAATGATTTTTAGTTATGTGATATGTGGAACTCAGATAATTGTTTATCTTGTGCTACTCAGGTGTTGACATACGCACAACAGTCTCATGAAATTGGTAGAAGTTTCCATAAAATGATCGAGGTAGTTATGCAATCCGCTTCAAAGGGGGAGGTAGGAACTCAATACCAATTTTCCTCTTTTTAGTTGGGGCTCCTTTCATTTAGACCATAAACATGAGTTTCTCTTATGTGTATATCAGGTTCAAACAATAAGGCAAGGATATCTTTCAAAGCGCTCTTCAAACTTGAGGGGTGACTGGAAAAGAAGGTTTTTTGTTCTTGACAGCCGAGGAATGTTATATTTTTTCATTGTGTGTGTTAACATATGGTTCCTGTGGGTCAGATGGTAGAGTATGGTAAGAGTGGCCTTGCTTCAAGAGATGTAAATATTGTTGCGTCTGCCATGTGCTTTAGGTGTAATCAATCGGGTTGGACACGAGGTGGTAAAAATTCACGATTAAGAGGTCAGTCCAAGTGGTAAAATTTGTGATTGTCCGCCTGCTTAGATGTTGGGGTGTGTCCAAACACTCCAAATTTGATTTGATGAAACATATGTCTTTTCTATAATTCTAACCAAGCTTTTCCTTTTCGACGGCAGTGAAAGTATTAAGAATGAGGAATTATTGATGGTCGAAAAGCTAAGAATAAAGTATGTTGAAATAAAAAAATTGTACCTTCCAGTCTCTGTCATATATCTGACATCATTTAACAGTTAATAACTACTTATTGTGACTATTTATCAGGCTGTTTTCTAATCAAGATGGTCAGAAATCTGAAAATCCAGCATCCCGTATTTCAGCGAATGAAAAACACTCCACCAGAGATGAATTTATGAACAAGTGGAAGATAAAAAACATTGTGGAGCTTCTTGATGTTGACCAGGTTAAGTAATTGATCTCTACACAAATTTACGATATCATAAACTGCTGTCATAAACTAAATATGGGAATTTGTGAATTTACAGGGTAAACCAAGCGTTATCGTTGGAACTGTAATTGCGATTCATGAGGAGGAGGGCTGGTGGTACCTCGGTTGCAGGAAGTGTAACAAAAAAGTTGTAAAGGAAAGTCAGTTTGTTGATCTTGAGAACGAAACAAAAAGTAAGTTTGGATATCAACCAGCTAATGAGTGGAGATGCACGAATTTCAAGGCATCTTATAAATATTTTAATTCTATTTTCTGTTTATATATCGACTTCTAATTCGGGGTTCAGGATGAATCAGGGACAATATCTTTGTCTCTCTTTAATGAAGAAGTGAATGCAATGGTTGGTACATCTGCGTTTAAGCTTTGTGAAAAGTATGGATGCAAGGTATGTAGAATATTTGAGGTACTGAAATTGTAAATTTTAAGGTTAATAAGTGTTAATGTTTGTCACAAAATTATCGTTATCATGTAGAATGCTGAAGATTAGATTTTCCCATCAGAAATCAGTAATTTGGTTGGCAAGAGGTATGCCTTCAAAGTGAAAATGGATGAGGTAAACGCGAAAATGCTACTGCCTGTTTTCACTGTGCTACGTCTCTCTTACGATTCTGAGATTCTCAACTCTCTCATTCCACGGTAACACCAGTTAAGGTAATTATTGTACAACATTTGTTTTATAATGCATTGTTTATTGTGGAACGTTTTGTGCATGCTTCAACATTTGTCTCCACGTTGTATAGGAGAATGAGGCTACCAGTTCAGTATTACCTGAAATCACTCCATTCGTAAGTTTAAACGCCTCTTTAGTAAGATCTGAAATCTCAAACTCATGAAGATACTACACCCGTGGAGAAAAATAAGAGTGTTAAACGTGCATCAGATTTGGAACCAACCAGTGATTCTGCATTAAAAGACAGCTTTTGGTGATGAAGGTGGAGAAAGACGATTGAAGAATGTGCACTTCCTGCAATGCGATGGTCGGATGAAAATCATGCAAGGAGCTTGCATTACATACACTATTTTAAGCCATTATTATGGTTTCTTTGTTTGTGTTTGGGTAGTCCGAATAATTTTGAATTTGGCATTTTGACATTGCTTTTAGACAATATTCATGTTCCCATGGATTATTTATCCAATGCAAATGGCCACTTTTAGACTTTTTTCTCCAATATAATATTTGATTTGTTATGTGGTTTTTGGATGATGATGATTTTAGTATTAACATATCTTAGTGTTGACATAATCAAATCAACTCAAGTTATCAACATGTTAGTTGTTCACGAAATACACATGCACTATTTAAGTGTTTAACGTCGGTCGCATAGCTTTCCCTTTTAAGACTATCCACCAATTGAAATAGATGACACGTGTGCGTTTATTTACAAACCACATTGTTTATCGTATCATTGACATATTACTTATTAATTCTTTTCATAAAATAATGTAATATATTTACATTCTTTGATGTTTGTTAATTTATTCACACACTTATCTCCCTTGATGAATATTTTTTTCAAAAATTCCCGTGATTCTGCGGGTTTAATAAGCTATATCAATATATTCATCACTAAATGGGCTGAAATTATTACTTTATCAATATGTTCTTCAATCTTATTCTCGCCTTCACGTAATTATATGTGTTCTATTTAAGTATAACAACCTAACGACTTAATTTAAATGGGACATATGACCTCTCACTATTCCAGGTTGATGTTGATTGGAATTAGAATCAAAGGTTCGTCATATTCTATATTTTTACTTGGAGGTCATAATATTCTAACATGTACTTTCTTATAAACTGTTGTTACTTAGCATGTCCCCATGCTTTTGATTCTGCAGAATACTCTAAAAAGCTTAAATGTGGGATATAATTGATCAACCAACATTTTGTCTTTTTAAATGTACAAATAAAAAATTTAGAAAAAAAGTAGTTAGTGAAGTCAAAATTTGTTGGTTTGTCAAGATTTGTTGGTTTTTGTAACCTTAAATTTGATCAAACATGTGTGTATATTAGGGGTGTCAAAAAAACAGAGGAACCAAAAGAACCGAAAAACCTTACTGGTACCGACCGGGAATAGGACCATATATTAGAACCATGGTATAGTTTTTGGTTCCTAAAATTCCAAAATTTCGGTTCTCGGGATGGTTCAGGTCGGAACCGTTCGGTTCCGGTACTTTCCCGAAAGAACCGACTTTTATAAAAATATGTAAATTTATAGGCTTTGTTTGGGACATTGTGTACGTGCAAGTATTTGGCCTTTTAAGAAAGTAGAAAAAACCTTACCTAAATATAAAAACCCATTAACCTTAACATTTAATCCATTGATTCCATTCAAAGATTCAAACATCATTTATCAACATTAAAGTAAGTTTTTCTAAACCGGAATATCGAGTATGCACATAGCCGCATATTGAACAATTTTATGTTGCTCAGTAACAACTAACAAGAAGTTGTAGTGAAATGTAGGTATTTATTGTTCATTAAATGTAATGATAAAATTCGAGAAATAATGAACGATTATGGCATCACTGCATGATGTTATATCAAAGTTTTACTTTTTAGAACTATAATGTCATATGAGATAATTATTCACTTTGTAAGTATAAGTAAATCCTCTTGAAATGGAGAAGAAGTACACATCAAATACCATCATTAGAGAGGTATTTAAATTATACTATATAAACTATATTGCAATAATGTCATTTGAGTATAGTATTCACTATGCTCTGGCTAAACAATAAGTACCAGGCGTCGACATTGAAACCATTGGTAATTTAGATAATATATAAACGAATTTGTTATCAATGACCTTAGCCAGGGCAGTTGGGCCAACGGTGATAATTGATATTATCAAAAAAAAAAAAAAAAAAAAAAAAAATTATTATTATTATGCCTATTGAAGCTCATTACTAATACTATCATGCCTATGGATATATATTAGGATGGATTGAAATTCTCAGGTGTTCGAAACCACAGGCTTGCTTTAAAAGTCGGAGTGTCGATTATGTTGTTAAGAAACATAGACCAATCAAATGGTTTATGTAATGGTACAAGACTTCAAGTACTTAAATTAACAAGAACCTCTATTCAGGCGCAGATCATTAACGGAACCAACTTCGGATTGTCAGGAAACAATATCCGATATTAGTATCTTTTGCCATGACAATTAACAAAAGCCAAGGGCAATCGCTTTCTAAAGTTGGTTTGTACTTGCCCCGTCCTGTGTTCACACATGGACAACTGTACGCTGTCAGATCAAGAGTAAAAGCAAGCGGGGTTTGAAGGTTGTCGCTTGTGATCAGGATGGTAATCTCTCCAAAACCACAACAAATGTCGTGTATAAAGAAGTACTTGAAAGTCTTTGAACAAGTTTCATGTTATATCATGTATGTATCATTGGTGTAATCACGTTATATTATACTATGATTCATTATTTTTAATGTTACAAGGTTTGTTAGCAACTCAATTGATCATTGAAATCACACATCATTTTATGTTCGAGTCAATCTATTTTAGATTGGCAACGCGATGGTTGTAAATCGATTGTGACTCAAACATATTTTACATTTAACAAATTTACGTTATTACTTTTATTATCATCTCATTTATCTATTTTTTTAAAAACTAACCCGGTGTCAACGGGTCTCTAAGCTAGTTACATTTATAAAACATCCCACTTCAAATTGCCAACCATCCAAATTGATTAAACAATTAAAACCATGGATCAAAGCCAAGTTGAAAATAAAAAGATTACATACTCGTTTTGAAACACCAAAAAGCTATGTCGTCTTTATCCAATATTGCTTTAATATATACAGTAATGAGTTATTCGGGGAACTTTCACATCTCCACCACAATCTTTTTGATAACGAAATAAATAAACTAAAATAAACAAGTCAAACATACCAGCGCCTTGAATTGCAGATCCATCATTCTTTATGTTATTAATTGGCAGTCCAGTCACTGCATATCCATCTTGACATTAATTTGCACGTCAACAATATTCCAATCCTGAGACATAAGAAATAAAAAACCTAAAAACAAGTTGCTTTTTATTATCATAAAGAAAAATTTAAACAAACCATTTTTCAAACAACCAAGGCAGCTAGATTTTTGTATGTTTAGTATTTTTTTTTTTATTATTGATGATTCGGCTATAGGTAGGTTTGGGTGAGGGAGAAGATTCGGCTATAGGCCGCAGTTAGGGATGGAGAGATGAATCTGTGTTTTTTTACCTAGTTAGAACACAAGGTACGCAAGATACCAATAACACGTTATTAGTATGCCTTCAGCGTCACATCATACACTTTCAAATAACACACTAATAACTCAAACACCCCTCCCTTATAACACACAAATAACATGTTATTGGGTCTCACTTTTTTTCATTTTATTTAAAAATAAACACTTTTTATTAAACATAAAATAAAATTACAAATACATAAAAACGATTAAAAAAAAAGGATATATTACACACCAAAAAAGAGATTACAAAAAAAATAAAAAATAAATAAAATATAAAACAACTACATGATTAAATTGGAAAATATGGTTCATTTACATGATTAAGCTGGCCTGCATTGAAGACTATGCACATTAACTAAATTGGAAAATAAAATAAAAATTAAAAGCATCAAAAAAGCAAAAAACCAAACAATGTATTTATTGTGTTGGGAATATGCACCACCAATTCTAATACACACTCTCTCTTCCTTTATTACATCTTCTTGACCCTCCTTTCTTCTTCACCAATTTTCTGTGCAACTACCAATTTTCACCCACAACCTAAAAAAAAAAATGGCACCAGCCATTTGAATGGCGGAGGAGCGTTTGGCATCTAATGGCGAAGTTAGGCGGTAGGGGTTTGGCGGCGCCATTGATACAAAGGGGTGTGTTTGCTGCGTTATTCGTCCCCCATACCGTGTGCTCTTATCACTATTAATTCCTTAATTAGTGGAGACATTTAATTGGAATAAGATTACCATAATAACCTTTGTGCTTTACAACTAATGAACAAATCTTTTAACTAATTACATTAATGGAACAAGTCAACTCATCCATTGATCAAATAATCTAACTGTCATAGATGGATTCTCGCACTTAACATAGTTCTAAAAATAAAGATACACTATATATATATATATATATATATATATATATATATATATATATATATATATATATATATATATATATATATATATATATAAAGAAAATAACTTATAAATATATAATATTACGCTCTGAATTTGAAGGAGATCAAGCTTAGTATCAGCAACAATTTCAGCAAGGACAAACCTTCTCAACACCCATTCAGTATAACACACAGCCGCAACGACAGTCAACAGCCCCTTACTTTGACGGATACAACACTACTCAACCATACTTTCCATATCCGCCACAAGGTACATGTTCTTCACGCGTTTTGTATATGTATATGTATATGTATAGTTATAGTATTGGTTTTAGCCTTTTCAGTTAGTTTGCTATATTTTGCTTGTGGCTTCAGGGAAGAGTATTTCTATTGTGGGTCACCATATGTTTTTGATGGGATTGGTTTCTAGAGTTTTTTTGTGTTTGGTGTTATGTTTTATGTTACTTCATGGGATAGTATAACAGGTCAATAGGTTTCGTTTGGTTTAGATTAGGTTCTTTATGTATGGTTATTTCGAACTTTAGGGTCCTATCTTCCTTTTAATTTCCTTGATTAATTGGGGTCGGATGCCTTCTCTTTGTTTTGTTTTTGGTGGTTTTATAAATTGTTGTCTTTCTAAAAAAAATTATGTATATGTATATGTATATATATATATATGTATTTTAGCCACACAATTCAAATAAGAATGATAATATTAAGAGGCGGTGCATCTACTTTTGTAGATGAATCTAAAATGTTTAATTGTGAAATCTTCTTCATTTTTTTTATTTTAATTATATATATATATTCTAAAATGTGTGATTGTGGAATCTTCTCCCTTTTAAGCAGGGCCGTCTCCGAGAATGCCTAAAAAAGACGAGGCCCGAGGCAAATGGAAAAAAATAGGCCCCCAAAACTCAAGCATACACCAATAAAAATTGTTATCAGTATAGCGTATGGTGTCATTCATTTAATATCAATGTTTTAATGCTCATCTTTGCCTTAGTAATATTGCTAAGAAAATTTGGACCTTAAGTTCTCTTGGTCCCCCAGCTCAGCTCAAAGTCAATAATCAATTTTTGGGCCCCTATACAAGTTGGGCCCTAGGCTTGGGCCTTGCCTGCCTACCCCAAGAGCCGGCCCTGCTTTTAAGCAAATTGTGTACATTGAACTTATAAATTTATAATACTACCTTCTGAACTTGAAGGAGATCAACACCAATTTCAGCAAGGACGATTTGAAGGAGATCAAGCTCAGTATCAACAGCAATTTCAGCAAGCTCAGTATCAACAACAATTTCAGCAAGCTCAGTATCAACAGCAATTTCAGCAAAGACGATTTGAAGGAGATTAACCTCAGTATCAACAGCAATTTCAGCAAGGACAAGCCTTTTCAATGCCCATTCAGTATAGCACACAGTCGCAACGGACAACCCCTTACTTTGATGGACACATCAATACTCAACCATGCTTTGGATGTCCGCCACAAGGTACAAGTACAAATCCTCGCGTAATTCACACTACATAGTATAATTTTAGGGAATAATTTTATTATTTACGTATGTTGGTCTATTATGTTTTTAGTATATTTTATAAGCAATTAGGAACTTTGCTTTATTATTTTTACATGTTAATTGGACACCTTGCACGCAAAAGGTTATGACATAAGTAATGAAATTAAGATTGTTTTTATCAATTTAATTAAACAATAAAGAAGAAAAAAGAGTTGCACTAAATTAAGATTGTTTCTAAAATTTTTATAAAGATCAAAACAAAATAACAAAGAACCGCAATTAGGAAATTTAAAGCCTTGTCATATGTACAATATCACAATATCCTTTCAAAGTTCAAACCAAAGGCAACATGCTCTTGCCAACAATTCTATTTTTGCTTTTCACATATCCGAAGATCCGAATGTGCATTGACATGTTGTGTTTTCTTATGCTTTATGAAGACAATGACACTAAATCAACTCAAGAATTTTGATAACTTCTTCTATATCTAGACAATTTGATATGACTAGCTAGTCATTGATCACCATCTTTCTATCTTTCAACTACAATGAGCTAAACACAAAGCTCAAATTTACATGTACATAGCTTTCATAAGGAGTACTTAAAATAGAAACTTTATGTCATCATCAAACAATAAAAGTTCAATGTACATAGTTTTCTTGAAACTGGAGTACTATGATTGACACATTCGATCAAATACATACTACTAATCACAAATTTAAACTGAACCTCTTTGACCATAATGAGATTCTCTGAGCATCCTTCATGAAGGATCTAATTATATATGTCTACTATACGCATTTATGAAATATCCAATCTCCTACAATAAATATTGATATAAAATGTGATACTCACACAATAATACTCCCAAAATAGCTAACCTTAATCAAAATCCCAAGTTGATGTACCAAATTAAAGTAACTATATATATGTGTGTGTGTGACGAAAGAAACAAAAAATAGAACTCAAACATTCGTTTGTGCTACACAAAAGGGTTGTTTCTTGTTATGAATTATATGTGGCAAAATGTGTGGGTTGGGTTGGTCACGGGTCTAGATGGGGGTTAGTGTCTAAACGGGTCCGGGTAATGTTGCAAGGAAATCAAAAACGTATTGCCATTATTCGTGTGATGTTTTGGAATGATTTTGATGTCCAAAATCTATATTTCATATATACTTAGAAAGATCTAGTGTCTAGTTTTAAAGATAAAATCTAAATACACCTTTCTTAGCTAGTGTGTGATTTTGGCCAAAAATCGACTAAGACCGAACCGTTCTCACCCCTACTAGTTAAAATGTGCTTAGTGATCGAATATTAACAACACTTCAATTATATACTCCCAGGGCCGGCTTTAGAGGAGTGCAAGAGGTGCGCTTGCACAGGGCCACCGCTTGACGAGGGCCACCAAATTTCATGCACTTCTATTATATGTATGAACGCAATATGAGACTCGAGCTTAATTATTTCATGCACTACTTATACATATGTATATTATGTGTATGTTTGAGGGCCTCTTTGTGGTAAAAGCACGGGGCCACTGAAATCCATGAGACGGCCCTGTATACTCCATTCATCCACATTGCATAGTCTTATTGGTCATTGCGTACATGGCACGTGTCAATGTGTGTCTCGCAAGTGTATAAAACATCTACTGTGCCATTTTTCTTTCATTTTCAGATTATAAAACATTAAGGCGCCGTTTAGTTAGAGAGAAATACTCTATTTTTCCAAAAAAAAATTCATATGAAAAGGGAAAAACAGAAAATCCGTTTAGTCGCACTTTTTTCCAATAATTTTCCAAAAATATGAAATTCTCATTTTTCAATTTTTAATAGAAAAAATGAAAATATCATTACATCCTTCTCACTTTTTTCATTTCCCAAATAATAACATCATTTCCTTTCACCCTACACTTTTATCATGTCTCTTCCATCCTCCACTTTTCATTTAAAAATATATATATATATATCTATACATATATATAAGACTAAGAATGACACGTCACTAATGCTTACATGGCATTATAATAGTGACATGGAACATCTATGATGACATGGAAATGCTTACATGGCATAACTCCCGACCACATATTTAAAAAAAAATTGTAACTTGCAAGGTTCGAACACAAGTCTAGACATTCACATACATGTGCCTCTACCAGTGGAGCAATCCACAAGTTGTTACATGAAGTGCATTTCCAAAATAGATATACCAACAAAACACTACCATCTTCCATCAATCCATCTTATCAAAAAGCAATAACAGAATCCTCACACATTCCGCTCCTAAATTAATTTATGCTTCAATGCCAGTTAAAACAATAATCACTCTCCCCAATTCAATCGCTCTTTCCTTAACAAATTAGTTTAAGTTGTATTTTGGAAGCTATGCTTTGAACACTAAGTGTTTGATTAAATGCCTAAAATGTTATTAGAACATCTGAAGTGATATGTAATAATGTTTTAAAATCGAATCAAATTAACAATTCGATTTCTCAGTGTGTTTGTGTTTTTGTTTTGTGTTTACATTAGGTAGTTTAATCATGAATCCCATGTCGGAGCTTCATCACAATCGATTTTTTAGGTTTGTTTATATATTATTGATTCATATATTAATGGGTCAATTGCATATATACCCACTAAAACTTAGATATTTGCATATATACCCAAAACATGCTTAAAATGCATTGTACATCATGCAACAAAAACTTATACTATGGGGAAATATGCAAGTTTTTAAGTTTTAGTGGGTATATATGCAATTCCCCCTATATTAATTGGATTCTGAATTGCGAAATCCTATTTTTCGTTTCAAGCTTAATAAATATATTTAAGAATATGTTTTTCTTTTAAAATGATGGTTAGACTTTGTAGGTACTAGCCATTTTGGGCAACGGGAAGCCAAGATTCTAATCCACTCCAGAGATTATTGCATTTTGCACAAAATGGCCGGTACCTACAAATCATATTTGGTTGTTCTCACCAAGGTAACTTCATTTTGCACGTCTCTTTCATTTGAAACATGTTTCACTTTTGGTCAATCTTGGTATAAGACACAAAATCATGGAGCATTTGGAATGGCAGAATGCATGCGTAACTGAAATCTGGTATGTTTCTAGGATCAATTTTGCTTCATATACTTGACGAACATGCATAAAATAATTTTACAGGGACATAAAAATGAAATATAGAAGGGAAACATATAAGTATAAACTGCTTGAGACTAATGTTGATGCGATTAATATGTGCTATAATATGGTAAACATGTGTCTCAGTGTCTAATGTTGTGATTATGATTACACTATCATATAAATTAGAAGTTCAATTTGTTTTGTTCATTTGCAAGTAAGATAATAATTATTCAGGGAAAATACGACCTTATTGTTTATATTACATATTTGCATGAGGACTTGATGTTACTCAATTCAAGACATTCGGAAAACTTAAGGTGTGAAATATAACTTTAAACTTAATATCATCATTGTTCATGCTAATAGATGATCCTAAATTTGGTTTTAAATTCAGATGTTTCCCATCCTGAATCTGTTAATGTTGGCGTGGACCAAGTTGTTTTTAAAAAGCAAGCTTGCAAATAAGATTTCTAGGAAGGGAGAAATGACTTCCTTAGAAACCAGTAATTCTTCGTAGTAGAATTAGCTACATATGTAACTGATACTTTATCACATGAAACTTTTGCAAATAAATACCCGATAGTTAAAGCTGCTAAAGCTGTCATTGATGCCAATATTGGCTGCTCTAAAGTTTTTTGGAGGACTTCACCCTACTTTATGCGACGTGGTCTTAAGCAACCTTTCTCCCAGTATGGCGAGATTGTTTCATTGAAAATTCCTATCGCCAAAGGATGCGGATTTGCTCAATTTGCCAACAGGTGCACCTTTTTCTCTTTGATATTGTTTGTTCTTAAAAAGATCCTTTGAGCAACCAACCTTGCGAGCATAATGATGCGTAAAAGGGTTTTATAGCATTTTTTTCATTGCTATTCTAACATATGATTTGCACAAATAATGCAAAAGAGGCATTGCAGAAATTAAATGGGACTACATATAGTGTTCTATAAATGCTAATTGGCAATAATCGTAACTCAACACTCTTAAATGAGTAACATTTATCTATTGCATGATAGCCTATCCTACTCTTCTGTTAATTTGGGGTATAAGGCTGTTGAAAACTATTAATTTGTTGCAGGGCTATTGCAAAGTATCTCCTAATTACGTGTGACAAGGAATGAGACTATGAGAGCATGGAATAAATGTGATTCCTGTTAACAACCTGCTGACCAGAAAAACAAGCAAGGAGGTAGAAAGGATGGTCTTTGAAACACTGCTCTGCTTATCAAAACTTAAAAAAATTCGAAAAATGGTTTACTATTTTATCTCTAATTAATAATACAAACACTGTGCAGGTTCTTGAGACGAAGGATTACATCCATGTGGATTGTAAAACAGGTGGATTCTGTTGGTTTGTGGGAGTTATAAACACACGTAAACGACTAGAAGTGTGTGAGCCGATGGGGGCACACACGATAAACACGAGTGTACGTGTCGAACGTAATATAACTTGAATATATACTCGATATACATGCATGAAACTTGACCCGATTTGCATGACCCATGGACAGCTTGTTTAATTGAACTTGGGTCGGATTGGATGGACTAGCCTTGGGCCTTGATGTCTATTACTGATCGGGCAAGGAAGTTTTTGTTTGGGTTTTTGGCTTGTTGACCAAGCAATGATAACAAACAAATAGTTGGTTGCTTTGGCTATAAAAGCAAATATATCTTCCTCACATGCACGTGTTATCTATCAATCCTAAAACCTTAAAAGCCAATCCACAAATTTCTGTTATTTAAAGTCCTAGTCAACTTCTTTGTAAGTTGATTAAGTTTTAAAGGTTGTTTTGTTCGATCCTAAACTTGTACTTGATTCAAGAGATTAGGATTTGTTAGATTGGATTTGTTATCGGTTCTCCTTGTCGACAAACAGTAGCAATAAGGTTTGGGTCTTCTGGTTGTCACTTCTTTTCTCGGACAGAATGCAAACAGAATATATCGGACCGATATCGGGTATTAAGTAAAACCAGTTTCTTGGTTGTTTACTATTCACGGACTGTAATACTTTGGGCAGGAAAGGGATAATTTGTTTGAAGGTTTTCTTGTCCATATTATATTCAAGTTGGTTCAAGTGTTGATTGGTTATTACGTTCTCGACTAGCCTTATATCGAATGTATACGTTATCGGGTTTGTGTGTGATACTCTTCGAGGTATCTATTTTAGATACTTAAGGTTTCGGGTTGGTTTCTTGTTCCGTTAATAGAGATCAATTGCCAAGCAAGGTTAGCTTTTCTATATCTCTTTTAATTAATTAATATTGTATTAATTATTTGTTTATTAAATACGTGCTTAACATAATTGCATTAATTAGATCCTTATCCGCTGCGTACTCGTAGAGGTTACTGGTTAACTTGTTCTAAAATCCCAACAGTGGCATCACGAGTCAACTTTTTTTGCGATTATGGGTTACAGGTTTCTTATTAATAAACATGTTTAAAAGGCTGCATGAAACCTAATTTAGTTATTTGTTTTATTTTATTTTGACAATTACATGCATACTTGTCAAATTTTTAATAAATAATAACTAGTCACACACAAATTAAAATTATATTGATAATTAGAATTAATTTGTTAATTAGAATTTAATTTACATGTTAATTAATTTACCTTGTTAATTGAAATTAAATTGTTAATTAGAATTTACATGTTAATTAAAATTACTTGCTAATTAGAATTAAAAGTTAATTTGAATTTAATTAATTGTTAATTAGAATTATTATGATAATTAGAATTACATATTGGATTTTAAATACATAAATTGCTTTTCTAAGTGATGTATGGGGCGATCTAGGTATTACATCCTAGTGACGGTCTTATGGTTCTCCGTTTGGGGAAGACTCGCAAGAGAACTCGGAACAATATGTGGTTTTAATATTGATGTTTATGCTTATATGTTTGTGATTCCTATATGTGCATTATTGTTACTTGCTTTGACATCTAATTGTATGCAATATGGAATAATACATATCGTAACCATAACATTAATATTGGTCTTTATTTACACGCCTAAATACCATGCTCATTGTGACCTGCTATTTGATTCGTGGAAAATTGTTTTTGTAAAATAAAGTGACCTAATATATGAAACACGTTTTCAAGAATTTAAAAACTAGACGCTATGGACACTTGGGATGTACGGCTCACCCACTAGAACAAACTCAAAGGGGGTTCAAAGAGGTGCGCAGTCGCACCGAAAGGATGTCTAAGGTTATGCTTCAGACTTACCTGGTCCTCTGCCTCCCCTGTGCGTTCGATTAGAGCTACCGTGAACCATGATGATCACTACAATGTCATTACCAAAGTTTTTAAAATTAGTGTTACAAAGTTGTTTTGCATGCTTCTTTGTACACGACTTTTACCACATTTATGTGTGCATACCTATTTGTTAATATTAAGTCTATGCCACCCAACTATGGACACGTGCACTTGGATTGACTTCTCTGGTCGGACCTAAGGGCCTTTCCAACCCATGGTAATTATTTCTCACGGGTCAGACCTCTGGTTATTTTTACACGTTCATAATTGGTCGACTTATATCGAGTTAACCTGGTCAGACCTCGGACCCGAGGCATAAGATGAGAACTAAACATGCTTTTGACATTATTACTTGATACTAATGCCTTAAACAGTCTCATAAATCTAAGAGTTGCATTTTACAATTAACGCTCGTCGCTTACCTCTTGTCCTATTTTTTTACACGCTGGTCAGACCTATGGTAATTAAGTGGGGTTGCAAGATGGATCTTAGTCTTAATTAGTAATTAATTGGGTAGTTAATTCTTTTAAGAATGTAATTATCGAAAATACTAGAATTGAACTTTTTATGTTCTGATTAATTGTGTTATTGCAACATATCGTAAACACAGTTGTTTTTTTTTCGAAAGACAAACTTAGTCTCTTTTTCTAGTAAAAAGAGTGAGACTTATTCCTATCTTTTCTCCTTAGTTGACTAACTAAGATAGGATTCCAAAATTGATAAACTCGTTTATGATCTTTCATTACCCTTTCGTGGTCTAGAGTTAAAATGAAAGATAGAATATTTTGTGTAACTGGAAACATTGTGTTTAGAGCTACCAAAATAAATAACATCCTGCACTTGTCACGATGTATGAGTTTAAACCGCAAAGAGTAAAGGAATTACTAGCATATTTGCTAGGTAATCTTCTTGGACTCTTATTATTCCTAAAGTGCTAAATACCCTTGGGGCATTGTAGACGATAAAGGAGGAATTGCATGCTAAATATTCAAGTCAATTGAATAAAAGAATGGCTAGTCCATTGTCTACATAAGTAGAACTTCATATACTCTGCTCAATACCTAAGTACATGCTACTCGTAGGCAATTGAAGAGAATAGGAAAGTATATAAAACTGCTATATGCTTTCTACTGGAAATGTAACACTTACAATGTTGACAAATCCAGTGGGAGCAATTGCATTTTATTACTGAAATATCATTCATGTAATGTTGTCAATTTCAGTGGGAGCTACGGGATTTATTTCCTGTTAGTCACTCATATCATTTCAAACTTGCTTTGAAATAATTCATTACTTTCATAATATGAACAACCATTGCTTAAAGGAAAACTGCATTTTATTTTATAAGATAACACGTTACCTTCCTGCTATCGCTTCCTGAAATGTTATCTATAGAATAATAATCCACAATTCCTTATTAAAGGTTATGGTTCTAAAACTACTTATGATATCTATGACATTATCATATCGTTTGAACAATCAATCACGTGTTATTTGTTTTCATAATATGATGTTGTACCTTACACAAGTGGGAGAAATCTCAAAATGTGTGCAAGGAACAACAATATTATTGGTATCTCTTGACCGCAAGGTAAAGGAAACTTATAAATCTACTAGGACTTAAACACGTTAGTTGTTTAATGCCCTACTACATGTAAATAAGAATTCTACAGGGACTTAAACACACGAGATGTTTATTGCCCTACTACATTCTAATAATGATTCTACTAGGACTTGAACACGCTAGATGTTTGTTGCCCTACTACATTCAAATGTCATGATATTGTGTTAAGATACTTCAACATTTGACTACATGTTTTAGTCAACATAATTATGGTTATATGATAATGATCATAATTATAAGATATAAAATTAACTTGAAATTACTATAGAACTCAAGAGTTTGCGTTCATGATTACTTTTGTTAGTATAATTATGCTTACATGTTAAGACATAATTATAAAATCGTTGAATTAATCAATGACTTATAACCTAAAGTATATATAGTAAATGTGTTATGTCTTCTAGTTAACACATAAACATAAGGCTTTGAATTATTCAAAGACTTATAATGTATTATTGAAATGTTATGTTTTCTAGTTAACACATGAACATATAATTCTTGAACAGTTCTGTCTTCTTGTGAACACGTGAACATAAGGTTCTTGTATTGTTCAATAAAGATACATTATTGCATGCACTTGGTTCGTAAATACTTTATATGCAATTTGGCTCGACCCAATTGACAAGTATTTGGTCCTAAGAGAATTAAGTTATCTATAGAATTCTGATATAGTTTCACAATTCTAATAACTCATAGGATACTACTTCATTATGGTATGTCTAATGTGTTGGATCAAACCTTATTCATATTGTTTGGTTCATGATAGCTTTAATTGCTCTACCTCCAAAATATATCAAGGTTAGAAATTGCGTGTGTCGTGGATACACTCAATTGAGTTCAAACCTAGAAGGTATTCAAGACAACCTATAACTGAAAACCCTAATTCATTAGGGATTTGAGGTTTTACCACTCAAACTAGTTGAATCGTAAACCCGTTTGGATTTTGATTTTTCTACACTTCCTAGCTTGAAGATTGTAGTTTTGGTGTTCTTCCTAGCTTGACGAAACACAAAACTGTTGCTAGAGCTTTTGGTTAAAGAGTGATACTAAATTAGAGTTTTTCTATAAACCATAATTTGAGTTGCTGGAAGGAATTCCATTATGTCTTGATTTAAGTTCTGAATTTGTTAAAATCTTATGAAGCATTTTATTAACAAATCTAAAGATGAGAACTTAAAATGTATTTTGTGGTTCCCGATAAAGAACAATTTATTGTTGCTTAAATACTAAGTATTTAGAGAGTTGTCTCTACTTACAAAAGTAAGTGGGAGCATATACAAATCTCAAAGTTTTTGAGAACAAAATACTTAACCTTCTAAAATGCACTTATTAATGTCATACTAAGGTTAAACATGAAAATGTCAACCGAAGTATAATGATTAATCTCATTCATAAATCCGAAAGGATGCTTCATCACTTGAGTGATATTTTATATCAATGCTGAGGGATATAAGTTAGAAGATTATTGTAAATCAGCTAACTACTAGAACATTATCACATCTTGAATCTGATAAATGTTTTAGAACTATGAATGACAAGATGCAGTTCTTAAAAGGCAAATCAAGTTTTGTGATTGATTGTTATTTAGCCTAACAAGTTAACCTATGAGGTTGGAATGAGTTTCTTTTGAAGAAAGACTCACAAGGACAAAATTATATACATATTAATGTTTGGCATTTTATAAAAAGTTTTTAATCATACTTAAGCAATTGACTGTGATTAAATTTTCTTATATAATACATGCATTAATTATATAAAGATATTTAATTGTCATACATGTGATTTGTATGTTGAATATGACAATTAGATTTTATAACTCTTTCTTTATGATTACCTTTTGCGAGGACGGTGTGTAATCAAAAGGGTTATGAATCTATATTATCTTTATGTTGTATACAAAATTTGAGCAATCCATATTTTGGATTGGATCATGCATCTAAGAGCTGAGATCTGGAATTTAATTACAATATGATTCTGATTGAATTAAGATATCTCTTGAGTATATCTGACATTGAATGGGAGCATTGTGTTTTTCCTTAAAATTTACATGTTGAAGATATCATTCTATTTAAGCTAGATATTGATCCTTAAGCTTGGAATGAAACTTCAATTGAAATTTAGGGAATAAAACAAACAACCATGAAATAGATGTTTATATGGAATAAACAAATGCGGAAAATAAAGTCTAACACAAATGCAATATATTATTCAATCAAGTCTTCAATGATATATTTCACTTGAACTAATTTACATGGATGGAAACCTTGTGTTTTTAAACTAAGGGTTTATCATGTATATATTATATTGTGTATAAGACTAATTGTTGCTTTTGTACAAGAACAAATGAGCTGACAACAATATCTAATTGAGAGTGTTTAGATTATTGTTAATATTAATGTTTACGAATTATAAAGCATAGTGTTGTATAAGTACAAATGATGCTAGAGGATTATTTATACTAGTTGTAGTAGGATTTTATCTTTTATGATAAATCTGCTAACTAGCTATGCTCAACATAGAGCATTGTTGCATTACACATTAATGAATGAGAATACTTTACACTTTTAGAAACTGTAAAGATGACTGTCAGTATGTCGTTGATTTCTAATACCTCATGCAAGGTAAGACGACATCTCCATACTATAATTCTTGCAATAGTATGTGCATATGAGATAAGACACTCATCTTATATTTCAAATCACTCACTACATGTGAAATTTGAAACAAGTATTCGGAAAGTTTACTCAGATAACTATTTAGTTTTTCTTGTAAAAGAAATATTGAAAATGTTGGAAACATTAGCGTTCAACTTACTAAATGAGTTTCATGCATATCTGTTTTAGTATTTGGATAATTGGGATTGAAAGACAATTTTTACTTTATGATGAATAAAGATACTTGGTATTTGTTATTTATTCATATAATAATTGTTATCCTATATTTGCATGTTTAATCCTTGAGTAATTTTATTATTCTAAATATATCCATTGTCGGTTAACAATATGGGAATATTGTTATGTAAGGCAAATGTGAGTGTTGGTTATATTCTAACGAGAATTTGGATTGTTCCGGCCAAACTCATATGTATTCACTAGAGATGCATATTGGATTCCCCAACTTTCAAATATTTACTTTTGGATCCTTGTCATAAGTAAAATATTGAAAATGGTTTGTTATCTTCATCCTTAGACTTGAGATACAAGCAAGTTCTGTATGTGTGGATATCATTTTTTGTAAGTATACGCAAAACGCTATCTGAACAAGGTAGTTATAAAAGCTATATTTCGGAGTGATGTGAAGCAAAGATCCACAACACTTGTAATTAATAAAGGATTTGTTACTCCACTTGATATGTGCAGAAAGATACCATGGCGCCTCTCCAGATTTAATAAGATAATTGTTCGGCCGAACCCAAAGGGTAATGCAAGATGATACTTGATTACATTTGGTATATCTAATTAAATTCTATAACGAGATTCTAAATGGTTAAACTATATGGAATGATTTGAGATCCATAATCCATGGTTTAACGGTATCTATAACAAAGGATGATTAGAGCAAGACATTGAATGACCATGCTACTGAGAAACTTTTACGAAACTATTCTCTCGGACACTTTTAGTTAAAAAGCGAGTGAGAGCGTTTGCTAGGCGTTTCCGTCGTTAGTTTTGTGTGCCATTCGACACACCAACTCCCAAGTGGGAGCTGTTGGTTTGTGGGAGTTATAAACACACGTAAACGACTAGAAGTGTGTGAGACGATGGGGGCACACACGATAAACACGAGTGTACGTGTCGAACGTAATATAACTTGAATATATACTCGATATACATGCATGAAACTTGACCCGATTTGCATGACCCATGGACAGCTTGTTTAATTGAACTTGGGTCGGATTGGATGGACTAGCCTTGGGCCTTGATGTCTATTACTGATCGGGCAAGGAAGTTTTTGTTTGGGTTTTTGGCTTGTTGACCAAGCAATGATAACAAACAAATAGTTGGTTGCTTTGGCTATAAAAGCAAATATATCTTCCTCACATGCACGTGTTATCTATCTATCCTAAAACCTTAAAAGCCAATCCACAAATTTCTGTTATTTAAAGTCCTAGTCAACTTCTTTGTAAGTTGATTAAGTTTTAAAGGTTGTTTTGTTCGATCCTAAACTTGTACTTGATTCAAGAGATTAGGATTTGTTAGATTGGATTTGTTACTGGTTCTCCTTGTCGACAAACAGTAGCAATAAGGTTTGGGTCTTCTGGTTGTCACTTCTTTTCTCGGACATAATGCAAACAGAATATATCGGACCGATATCGGGTATTAAGTAAAACCAGTTTCTTGGTTGTTTACTATTCACGGACTGTAATACTTTGGGCAGGAAAGGGATAATTTGTTTGAAGGTTTTCTTGTCCATATTATATTCAAGTTGGTTCAAGTGTTGATTGGTTATTACGTTCTCGACTAGCCTTATATCGAACGTATACGTTATCGGGTTTGTGTGTGATACTCTTCGAGGTATCTATTTTAGATACTTAAGGTTTCGGGTTGGTTTCTTGTTCCGTTAATAGAGATCAATTGCCAAGCAAGGTTAGCTTTTCTATATCTCTTTTAATTAATTAATATTGTATTAATTATTTGTTTATTAAATACGTGCTTAACATAATTGCATTAATTAGATCCTTATCCGCTGCGTACTCGTAGAGGTTACTGGTTAACTTGTTCTAAAATCCCAACAGATTCCTATGAAAACATTAATGTATTTCCTCGAGCAAAGCTTTTGAAATCGGACTTTTATGTAATTTGTAAGATAATATTTATTTCGTAGTTTTCTATTGCTAATGTTCTTAAACATACCACTTAAAATGTTTATTTCATTTTTCTATTACAGGTAGCATGACTGGTCATATAATTGTGATTCCAATAACGAGGTTAGATCATTCGGAAACATTACCACTCAAGGTTAATAGTAACTCTTTCCGGTCGACGTAAGCTTTATGGTAGCAATTATCAAGAGTAAAGGTCAATCTTTTGCACCCTTTAGTTTGCTTTTGACTCATCCAGTTTTTAACCATGAATTATATGTCGACATGTCTACATTAAAAACCCAAAACTATATATGAAGAAAACTTTAATTCGTAAAATTGTATATCACCATTTCTACAAAAAAAGAGTATTAGTTAGTGATGCATGTGTGGTCCTAAAAACGTTTGGGTATGTGAAGCAACTTTTAACCATAAATTCAGGGGATATGATTCCTAGAACCATTCGCACACTATGAGTGGTATCTTGCAACAATTTACAAACTGAAGTAGTGCTTATCATGGTAGATGCATAAGATACGTGCATTTTGTAAAATTTTAACTTGTAAAACACATATATATTGTTTAGTTTTATTCATCCTCTTATGTAGTTTTTGACCATGATATGGTACCATAGTTCAAGATATACACATAACTATTACCCAATTAATTCATATTATATGTTTTTAATCAAGATTAAACATGCAACTATATTTTAAAAATAATATAATGAAAAGCAAAGGATTGTTTCTACAACGGCCGGTCTTTTCCCGCATACATTTCTGCTTCGTCGTTTCACCGGTCAAAAAGCTTAAAAGGATTAAAGATTCTATGTTGCGACAAACTAGCTACTTTCATATTGTAGTTTTATTATGTTATTCCTATCATTTTACGACTGATTTACATACATTTACACTAAAAAATTTGTTACTTATAGTTTATATGTTTGAAGGTTCTTTCTTTAGACAAAGACGACGAATACATGGAGTACACAACAATCGTTGTGTACAAAGAAGTTTTATTTTTTCTATGAATAAGTACCATGTAATTTCTCATACTTTTCATTCTTTTTTTTACATATAAAATATTATGAACTCTCTCTTTTTTATTATAATTTTGGTGTCTAAGATATTTTCCCTCATTAAATATTTATTTACGTTCATCTAAACTTCGTCAAGTAATCTTAAAAAGCTAGCCCGCCCATCCAGGCGGGCTATGAAGCTAGTATATATATATAACTCCAACTAAACGGATTTTCAAATTTCTCAACTCTTCTCTAGAGGAGAAAAACCATTCCCTTCTCTAGGAATTTAGAAACGGAAAAACAGGAAAATTTTTCACCAACTAAACGGACCATAAGTTAAGGGTTTTTTTCCTTTCTCTTTTCGAGTTCAAACGTGTGTTATATAGATAAGTTACACCTATAATCTATTATTGTCTAAAATACTTTTGGAAAGTAATATCCTTTATTTGTGATTCTCATTGTTTTTTTTATTTTATTTTAACATTAACTTAATGTTTTAAGTTTATATAATGAATTTTTGTTTTTAAAAAAGACAACAATTTTATAGAACCCATAAAAAAACATAAAAATATAAAGAAAAGACATCCTTCACTAATTAATCTAAGTAAATTAAAAAGGAAGAAATGATCCAAGAGTTAAAAATAAAAGTACATGGAGGACTAAAAATGATCCAAACAAATCTAATGGGAGGTGATTTGCATATTTTCATAAATGATTGAGATACTCAAATTTTGAGTGTTTTGACATTTATACCAATTAAATTTATTTTAGTTATTTTTATTCTGTAAAGTATAAATGTTCAAACACTTAAAATTTAAATATCCAATCATTTATTAAGAGAGGTGATACTCACACCACACTTTTTGATTCATGCACCACTAGTTGTGCATTACTGTATTGTACAGTACAATACAGTAATGCACAACTAGTGGTGCATGAATCAAAAAGTGTGATGTGATTATCAATTCCCATTTATATAAGGGTACAAAATCATCTCTCAAACATAATATACCCTGGGGTGATCTAATCTTGCACCCCATTTTTTCCTTCCCTTGCACCTCACTAGGCCAATCATTGGCCCAATGATTGGTTTGTCTCACTTTTTTTTTTTTTTTTTTTTTTTTGTATAGTTTTTTGTTTTTTTGTTTTGTTTTGTGTTTGTGTATAATTTTATTTGTGTAATGTATATATATATAGTGTTTTTATTTGTAGAGTATATATAGTGTGTATTTATTTGTGTAGTGTTTTTATATGTAAAGTATATTTATTTGTGTAGTGTTTTTACGTTAAAACATTAGATATTAAAATATTAAACAAGTACAACAACAAATATATTCAATATTACAACGAAATCTACTCCACATGAAGATTATTAATGTCATCTATAAGCTCGTAGAGTATTCCACTGACCGACATGCGTTGATCAACTGGATTTTTTTGCCAATTCCAGTGATGCCTCCAACGCCTTTATTTTTGCCTGCAACAAATTGTTTTCAACCAATAGCATGTTGATCGTTGTATCTTTAGTTTCATTGTTTGAGCAATCAATTGAAGAAGAAGTTTCACCAAAGTACTTTTGTTGAAATATTTCCTTCCACATGAAGTATCGACACCCATAGTCTTTAGTCCCCGGTTACATGACGAAACAATTATAAGAAATGTATTCTAAACAAACAAGTTATATTTACGCAAATAAGCAAACGTTTAATTATTTACCTTTAACAAAGGACATGCATAATACTTCAGACCACAAGTTTTGGGCTTGTGAGATGTTCTTTCAATTATAAATCCACGTTGACAACGACACAAGAAAGGATTTTCTTGTTGCATCTGGCCAAAAGAATTTGTATAATTATTCACAACATAAATTAGTAATATCATGGTTCACAAAAGATGAGGAAGAATCGGAGCAGGAGCAGAAATCTGTAACAAAAGATGACGAGTCATTTGGTATATGATATGGGGTGCAAGATTAGATTGTTCTATATGGAATTATGCATTGTACTGTATATGATATCGTACTTGTATTGCTTTCTGGGTTAGCTTCAAAAAACACTTGTTAGTTTGCAGAAAATATTGGGATCCATGATTGGTTGAAACGTATGATATTATGTCATTCTCTTTGTACATTTGTGGTTTAATGATTGTTAGGCACTATAGATTCCGTGGGAGATTCATTTTGTTTGTAAGTTTGACTTCTTTATGGGCTTAATAAGTCTAACCATGCAACTTTGTTCTTTTTTTTTTGAGCCATGGCAGTTGGAAATTTTTTTTGAGCCATGGTTGTTGGAAATTTTTGAGCCATGGCAGTTGGAAATTTTTGAGTCATGGCAGTTGGAAATTTTTCTATGGTATTTTTGAGCCATGGCAGTTGGAATTTTTTTTTGAGCCATGGCAGTTGGATTTTTTTTTTGAGCCATATCTGTTTTTGGTTCTTGAGGCAGTTGGTTACATATCTGAAACTGCTTATGTAATAAGCAGTTTCTAATGGTTGCTTATCTAAACTTGGTTTTTTTTTTAAATGGTCAAAAAACTTGGTTTTTACCGAAACCGAATGGACGGTAAAGTGAGATTTTATCACTTTGCAACCTTCGGGTTTGAGCCTAAAAATTTTCCGAGGCAATGATGAAAACCGAATGGACGGCAAAGTGAGATAAAATCTCACTTTTACAACCTTCGAACTGAGCCTCAAAAAATTTCCGACTACGTTTTTTTTTAAGTTTTAAAACTGATTCATAAAAAAATAAAAAACTTGTAAAAAAGTTAATACTTTATTTAGTAATAGTGTCTTTACTTGTAAAAAAGAAATAAAAGAGTAAAAGAAAAAAAAAAAAAGACTTGTAAAAAAACTAATACAAAAACTTGTAAAAAAAATAGTGTAAAAGTGACAAAAAAAAAACAATTTTTTTCAATGATAGGCACGGAAACCAATATCCCAATGATTGGGAGGAGAGGGAAACCCTAACACCCTCTAAAATTTTTCTAAGGGGTGCAAGGGTAGTAGGACCCTATACCCTACACTAAACTGACACATAACGTATAACTTAAAACATAGTACCAAACAAATCTCTAGTACCAATCACAACACTAAACTGACACATAACGTATAACTTAAAACATAGTACCAAACAAATCTCTAGTACCAATCACATCACATAAATATTAGACTGCGACTTGCATTTCTTTACTTAAACCTTCGGTTGACATTTACAGACTACCTTACTGACGAAACTCACTAACTATTTGAAACATGTAAACAAAATTGGAGGTGATTTTCACCTCTTTAAATTGGCACATTCTAATTTAAAATATTTTGATATTTATACTTTCACGTCAATTTTATATATTTTTACCTTATAAAAATATAAATAACAAAACACTTTAAATTAAAATGTCTTAATTAATTTAAAAAGCATGCAAATCACATGTCACCGAAATATATCCCAGGCCCAAAGGGATTTGGGAACCAAGATAAACTGTCGTGGAAACAAAAGTGGTCAAAGTCTCTAGCTATAATACTTGTTTTACCGGTGAGAGAAAAAATGTGATTCAACGTAATTACTATTTCCTGATATGACAATAACTTTTCGTAACTTTGACGTTATAAATTAAAGAGTTATGACATCCGAGCTTTAAATATGGGTGCCACGCGTCGGTCTCACACATTTTATCATGTCAAACATATATTGCACGTTTACATGCCATATTATATGGTTTAATACTTTAATGCTCTTAAGGATTAATTAGTTCACACCATGTATGCTTATTATTTACATGCATTGTTTCCTTTTCTAGAACGTGTTACAGTATTTATCGCATACGGTGGAAAATGGGAATGGGACGGTAAAGAGTGGTCTTTCAAGGATTCCACCGGAATATTAATGGAATTGCCTAAGAACGTGACGGTATCACAGCTAACTGACATCCTATGCTCAAGATTCGCCGTTAAGAAAAGTTGTTGGGATTTAAAGTTCGAGGTTCATTATAGAGTTGGATCTCCTTGGTTTCCAATTATTCGTATTAATAATGATCATGATCTCTCGGTGTTCATCTCAGAATCTTGGAAAACAAAACTTCCTTTATGTGTCACACGTTTGGAAAAAGACATGGCTGTTGGAGAAGTTGACCATGGGCACAAAGGTAGTTCTCTGAGTAATTCTTTAATCAAAACAAACGTAGATCGTATAATATGTTCATAAAGAGTATCATTTTTTTTAAAGGCAACATATTATTTAGAACTCCGAAAAATAAAAAATAAAATACAATGCAAGACGCCCTACCTCAATTAAACAAGATAATTAAAAGAGAGTAGGACCCAAAAAGAATAGACGAAAAACAATACAACTAAAACCAGCCTAAGAAGCTAAACTAAAGCTACAGCTCAATACCGATACAAAGAAAAATGTAAAAACAAAAAACTAGAAAACTAACAACTATCGCATTTGACTTATATTAGGACAAAGGAGTGTCCCACCACACAATTTGTGTCTAAGGGTGAGGGAGTGATACCCTAATACCCTGGGTGTCACCTCACCTCTATCTAATAAAAACCTTCCAACTCAAAATTACCCCAATTCTACCCTAAGACTACCCTAGGTGGAGGGAGTGGTACCCTAGTACCCGAATTCCATTTTTTTTAAATACATAAAATCACATACAATATTTAAAATAAAAACATACCATTTCATTAAAAATAAAAACATTACATAATACTTAAAAAAAAAACATAACATAATACTTAAAAATAACTAGATTAAAATAAAAAAAACCCACTAATCATCGAGATGCGGCAAGTATTCACGTGCTACGTGCTCCGTGAGATCATATCGAAGACGGTCATGGAGAAATTCGTCTAGTAACTCCGCTACCACACTGTCGTTGAACACTGGCTGGACCGGCGCATCCATTATATGAACCGGTGAGATTGCCCTCCCCTCGCGTTTTATAACCATATTGTGCAAAATAACACACGCATGAACCTGATTGGCAATCTTCGCTTTGGTCATAGCTCGGAGAGGTCGATCGAGAATTTTCCATTTTCCTTTGAGAGCACCAAAAGCTCGCTCGACATCCTTTCTCGCCCCCTCTTGTAACTTCATAAATCTCTTTTCTTTTGGGTCGGTTGGATACGGGTATGCTTTAACAAGTGTGGACCACTTAGGATAGATTCCATCTGCCAAATAGTAGCCGCGTTTGTAAAAGTGTCCATTCACGTGGAATGAACTATTCATCGCCGTTCCATTTCGATCTGTAAGATACAAGTCAGACTGATTCAATACGTTGATATCGTTGTTTGACCCCGGTGGACCAAAAAAAGCATGCCAAATCCACATATCTTGTGACGCGGTGACTTCAAGCATAATAGTGGGAACACCATAGTCACCTCTCGTATATTGCCCTCTCAAATGTCTAGGACAATTTTTCCATCTGACGTGTGTACAGTCGAGGCTACCAAGCATCCCATGGAGGTGATGCTTCGCATCATGGGCCTGGAAAATGCGAGAAAGGGCGTGTGCTGTCGGCCTACGTAGGTACTCTCGACCGTACAACTCAATGATGGCCTCACAAAATAATCAAGACTTTCACGTGACGTTCTTGCAGACATGCATAAATATTCATCATACTCATCGGGCGGATTGCCGGTTGCGATTTGCCTAACGGCCGATGTGATTTTCTGTTTCGCCGTGAAACTTTTTTTCAATCGCGCGTCATAACCTTCTTGAAAATATGGGTATCTCGCTTCAATGTCACCCACTATTTGCAAAAACATGCTTTTCTCCATTCGATTTTTTTAAAGTAATTGTCGTTGTACTTTGGTGTTTCAACGAACCAATCATTCTCTAAAGTTTCAAGACCGATTTCCCGATGACGATTTACGCTAGTTCGGCTAGAGCTTGCCGTGTCTTCATAATACTGAGCCGCTAGTTGAAGCATATTTTGCAACGAGCTACCCGTGGATAGCTCGTCGGACGAAGACGGAATAACGTAATCGGAAGAATCGGAAGACATTTTTTTGGAGAGATTAGTGTGTGTTTTTTTTGAAAGGTGGGGGTAATTATTTTTTTGTTGGAGAGATTAGTGTATGTTTTTTGAAAGAAATGAGTGTATGTTATTTGGTTTTAAAGGGAAAATTTTTTATTTATTTTTAGTTGGTGCATGTTACCGTTTGAGTATTGCAACGGTCGAATTATCAAAGAGAATCACGGGTACTCGCTCGAGCTCGGAGCTCGATTTCCCTAGCCGAACCATGTACCCGAGCTAGGCGGGGCGGTGTACCCGCTCGGGTACTTGGTACCCGCACCACTACCCGCTCTCCACTCCGTCATGCCTAAGCAATCAGACACTCAAACCAAAAATTTCCTCACTTGTACTCACAAACAAGAGCTATAGCAGAGGACAAAAAGTCTTTACATAGGATTGGATACTTCAACAAAACCCAAGTAAAATCCTTTTACTACAACCCAGGACCCAATCACGATTCAATAAACTATCGATCCTGAGTACACTAAGATAATACCTGAGATCAAATTGAATAAATCAATACTTACTGTACTATCTGATATATACTGTAACAGCCTTGAGATACTGTAACAGCACATAAACTACCGAATGCTACTATATTCGAATATTCCGGGGGTCACGAAGCCATTGTTGCCAATCTATCGCTTTATATTTCTTTGATCTTCTCACAATCCATTCGAAGCTTTTGAGTTGAATATCTTGTAAAATCTTATTAACACTTGATATTTTATTGCCAAACACATGAGCGTTTCTCTCCTTCCAAATAAAGTATATAAAGTAACCGAAAGTCCATATTACCGCTTGCCAAATATACGATAGAGAGGTAGGAACATTAACATTTCCGCTACGAGATAAAATATCATCAATAGTAAAAGTGTTAAGTTAACACTACCCACCTTCCACCAATTAAATAGTTTGGACCACACACTCATTGCTAAATCACAAGTGACTAAACAATGAACACATGACTCTACACTATCATTACATGATGCACAAAGTACCGAATCCAAATCAATGTCTCTTCTATCTAGTTCTACACGAATCGGAAGTCTTCCTCTTAAAGCCCTCCACACGAACACGTTAACTTTCTTAGGCACCAACTTGTTCCAAAGAGTTTCTCGACCTTCATTATCTAAACGTATAATCTTTTCCTCGATCATTCTTGACAAATCCTTAACTGTGAACTCACCATCTCCATCGAGCACCCACATGTTGCAAAACGCCTAGAAGATTTTCGAACTCCTTACATAATCTACCCTTTACATCTCTCACTCAATCCCATACCCATAACCATCTATTATCTACCCATTCCCCTATTTCCATCACACTAGCCTCCTTCCGCCTATCTAAATGATATAATCTATCACATAGCCTCCGAGAATCCATCCACCGATCCAGCCAAAATCTAATAACCCTCCCATCCCCCAAAATCCCAACACAAGACGAAGAAAACTCTACCCCTAATCCATCAATCTCCCCCCACCCCCGACACCCCCCATCCCAATGCCCTAAAATCCCCCAAACCCCCACCATCCCCATGAATACTTTTGATTATCCTAACCCATAAACTCTCGCCCTCCTTCCTAAACCTCCACCACCATTTACCTAACAACGGCAAGTTTTTTGCCCTTAAAGACCCAATATTGAGCCCCCTCCCCGAAGGACGAAACAACCACCCCCCATTTAACCCGCGAGATTTTATTACCCTCTCCCGACCCACCCCAAAAGAAATTTTTTCTAATGCTCTCAAGATTTTTTATGACACTCAAAGGCACACGGAACATCGAAAAGTAATACAATGGCAAGCTACCAAGAACCGATTTAACCAATGTTAGACGACCCCCAAACGACATCGTTTTAGCTTTCCAATCAGCCAACCTCTTTTTGAATTTCTCCACCACCAGATTCCAAGCATTTACATGTCTCATGTTCTCCCCAATCGGTAAGCCTAAATAAGTAAATGGAAACTCCCCAATATTACACCCCATCCACCTCGCCATATCTGCCATTTCACCCTTGTTTACTCCTATACCATATAACTTACTTTTATTATAATTAACCCTTAAACCAAAAACTTCTTCAAAACATTTGAGAATGCACATAAGAGATTTGGCGTTCTCTTTACTCCATTCTCCAAAGAAAATGGTATCATCTGCATATTGGAGGTGAGACAATGTAACGTTGTTTGCGCCAACTGTCACACCTCTAAAAATGCCTTTTTCCACCGCTTCGTTTATTATCGCGTTTAACCCTTCCGTTGCCAAAATAAAAAGAAAAGGCAATAAAGGATCTCCTTGTCTAACACCCCTTTCAAGACCGAATTCTTCCAATGGCGAACCATTAACTAGAATGGACATAGAAGAAGATCTAAGACAAGAATCCACCCACTTACACCACTTATCATCGAAACCCAATTTCTTCATGATATCTATTAAAAATCTCCAATTGATACTATCGTAAGCTTTCTCGAAGTCTACTTTGAAAATTAAACTCTTACATTTTGTTTGCTCAAGTAATCCATCACCTCATTTGCTATTAAAACACCGTCAAGAATAAACCTTCCTTTAATAAATGCATTTTGAGTTTCCCCAACCACGACCCCCACCATTCGTTTAACCCTTTCCGCTAACATTTTTGCAATAATCTTATAATAACACCCAATAAGGCTAATAGGCCGAAAATCGCCAAGCCCTATGGGATCCGCCACCTTAGGAATAATGGTGACAAAGGAGGCATTACACCCCCTCGAAATCTCCATTTTAACCCAAAACCACCCGATCGCACTTTATAACTCTGTTTTGATGGTCTTTCACATGTTTCGAATGAACTTGAAGTAACAACCATCAGGCCCCGGGTCTTTATCACCCCCACACCCCAGTATCGCCTCCCACACCTCTTTCTCATCAAAAACTCTCTCAAGCACTCTAGCAGCCTCGATTGAAAATTTCTCAATTCTATTACTAGCAAAAATCGGACGAGTTGCCACCCCTTCGGAAAATAACTTTTTATAATGCCTGGCCATCTCCGCTTTGATTACTTTAGGGTCCTCACTCCAAACACCATTAACCATAAGCCCTCTTAAATTACGTTTATTGTTCCTCCTTTTCACGAAAGAGTGGAAGAACTTTGAGTTTTAATCGCCTTCCGCGTCTCATTGAATTCTACTTTTTTGTCGAATCATATTGGAAACTTCCCTCTCCTTTTCCTCCCACCCATTCCTCGCCTCTAACCACTCCCCCCTTTCACTATCACTAAGGATTTTCTTTTTCGCTTCCAGCTCCCATTTCATTGCTTCTTTTCATAACGATTCAATTTTCCTTTATTCTCGCCGAACCTCTCCTTACTCCACAATCTAAGACTTGATTTGAAATTTTTTAATCTATCCCGAAAAACACAATCTGCCCGAAAGCTCCTAACCTCTTTCTTCCAAGCCTCCTCAACAATGTGATGAAAATCCGGTTCGTCCATCCACACTTGAAGAACTGGAAAGGCTTTGGCCCAAAATCTAAGTCCACATCTTTCAGCACAATCGGACAATGATCCGATAAGTTCCTATCTAAAGCAACGACCGAAAGATTACCCCAAATATTATTGAACACATCATTCAGCAAGAATCGATCAAGTTTACTAAACTTTACCCCATCATCGCTAACTTTAGTGAATTTCCTCCCTCCCATTGGAATCTCGACGAGCCTCCTTTCATTAATAAAATCGTTGAATTCTATCATTTCCTTAAAGTTCACCTGAGAATTGAGTCTATCGTCATTACTTCTAACCACGTTTAAATCCCCGAAAATACACCATACCCCATTCCATCTATTCATCAATCTAGTTAACCTTTCCCATAACAATGTCTTTTGCCTACTCACGTGTGGCCCATAAATGCATACTAAAAACACCTCCTCGACCTTCCCTTTCCTTGCCCCCTTAACCGCAACAAATCTTTCATCGCCTATCGCTTCTTTGCAAGTAAATACTCTCGAATCCTATATTAAAATTATACCCCCTGAGTTCCCGACTGCCGGCAATTGGGAATATCCGAACCCTTTACTCCCCCATATGTCCTCAATCCAGAAGACATCAACTACACCGCTTTTTGTTTCTTGTAAACCTATAACATCCTGTTGTTCGCCCCTAATAATCGATCTAATCCATCCTTTTTTCCCACTTCCCCCATTCCCCTCGCATTTATAGAAATCATCTTCATGAAAAAAGAATTAAAACGAAAACAAGAACCATACCAAAATGTAGTATTTTTAGCATATTTGCTTATGAATAATCATGGGTTGTATAATACATTCACTAAGAATATGTTGATAAAATCTAAAACATTTCACAAGATAAAGATTAAAATAATATAATATCATGTTAAAAAGGCTAAATTCATTTTACGTCTAGTTCAGATGGATTTTTTTCTTCTGACAACTAAAAAGATTTTGATCATCAAATTTTTTTTCTTTTTTTGAAACGAGGTGAACGTTGTCTATGTATTGCAACAAAATTAATTTATCTTCAAATTGAATTTGATTAATACCATTTATAAAAATGTTTCTTCAGATGACACAGTAGAAGACAGACTATGGAGAGCTATTCACGAGGATAACTGGGTAAAAGCCCGAGATATCGTTAATACAGAGGAAGTTACATGGACTTCTAAAATAGATTCAAACGAAAATTCCGCACTCCACTATGCTGTCAATAGACATAAAGATAATGAGATTGTTAGGCATATCGTAATGGGAAAAAACAGTGACTTACTTGTAACCACTGTAAATATTCATGGAGAGACTCCAGCGCACCTTGCTGCAGCTTGTGGCAACACAGAAGCTTTGAAGATAATGGTGGACTCTAACCCAGATTGTTTAATCACGCCTGATATTAGCCATCATTTACCGATCCATAACAGTTTTGACAGTCCAGTGATAGAAACCTTTCTCTATTTGTTTAACCAAATGAAGAGTAATAAAGATCAATATGAAAAAAAATTTAGAGGCAAGCCTGGTGTTGGCCTTTTACATGATGTAATTAGTGCCGGATTAATCGGTATGTATGCTTTGTAACCCTTTTTTTTTCAAATTTTAGCGAAGGATGAAAATATACAATCGATAACAACATCTAGCTAGCGTCTGAAAGTACCCAAGTTCACACAAATTAACTATGTTATACTTCTATTTGATTACAGATATAGCATATGAGTTTGTCAACAAATGCCCAAGCTAGGCTACAACAGTGGCCTACTACAGTCCCGTATTAGAGAGTATCATCAGAAAGCCAGAGTTATTTCATAGTGGAACATCTTACAGCTTTTACTCAAGATTTGTTTACCACAGTATGTCTTTTCACTAATAGTTTATAGCTTGATCCCTTAATAACTATCTCTTTAATTAAATATCCATTCGTCATTCACCAATCAACTGGATTTTAATCCATTTAACTAATCGTGGATCATGATAAATTATCTCAAATATATACTTAAATTTTGATCCAAATTGTATAACTCAAAATAAATTGGTGACTGATTTTGGTCGATGTTTTATCTATTTCTACATAACTAATTAATGCTTATATTTGTATTGAAGTTGTTCCAATCAAGAATAACAGCTTGGGTAGTACTGATACGGCAGACGTGTTGGATGTAAATGACAAAACCAGAAACTTAGTAGTATGTTTAATATAGTTAAGGGTAGTTTAATGTAATTTTATGTTATATATTCTGTAAGGTTTAGTATAAACCGACCCATACTAATGGGCTGGGTTTTTTAGATAAGTTACAACGTTTAGAAACGGTATAACCGTTTTAGGGATTGCAACGTTTACTTGTAAAGAACCGGTATGCCTCATGTTCTTGGCACCGATTTAACAAGTATAAATAGGTTTAGATTTTCTGTAAACAATTCATTCCATATCAATACAATTTAGTTTTTACGTTTTGATAATTCTATCTCTATTTTTCTGCACTTTTTCTGTCGCATCAACCTGTCCCAAACAGCAGATTTATTCGAACCTATAACAGTTGTGAATGAAGGCCGAACAACAGTGGCATCAGAGCAAAAAGAATCCAAGAAAGAACGAGCAAGAGTAGGCCATCGATTTGCAGCAAGAAAGAAAGAAGGGATCGAATTTTTGCTTTTATTGCGCAAAGAAGAAACACACGCAGAAACTGATCAGAAGCAAGTTGTTTTGGAATCACGAATCTGGAAAGCATCTTGAACCTGTAAACAAAACACGTTCCCAGGTTTTCACTAATCAATCGTTTTTTTCTTTTAATTCTTTCAATTTTCTCTTACTTTTCTACCATATAAAGTAAGAAATATTTTGTTAGTAAGATAGAAATCCCATTAGCGAAGAACCCCGATTGATTAGAATAGCAAATACCGTTTTCCCTTTAGATTCATAGCAAGATAACCCGAACCCTTTGTGGTTCATAGCAAGATAACCCGAACCCTTGTGGTTCATAGCAAGATAACCCGAACCCTTGTGGTTCATAGCAAGATAACCTGAGCCCTTTGTGGTTCATAGCAAGTCAAACCGAACCCTTTGTGGTTCATAGCAAGATTATTCCGAATCCTCGTGATTCATAGCAAGATTAACTGAACCCTTGTGGTTCATAGCAAGAGAAAACCTAGTGTTTTCAAGCAAGAAGAAACCTTAGAGTTTCAAGCAAGATAGCAAGAAGAAACCTTAGAGTTTCAAGCAAGAATTTTGATCTTTTGATCACAAAAGCAAGAACTTTTGATCTTTTCGATCAAACACAAAAAGCAAGAAAATCAGAAACATTTCGGTTCTGATTATAAGCAAGCAAGCAAGCATGGTAGAAGGAGACAAGAATGCTAGCACATCGAACAATACATCAGTTCGAGAACTAGGAAATGTTTCACTACAATGTCCAAAATTGACCGAAACAAACTACACGACATGGGCATTGATGATGGAGACAATATTGAAGGCATATGGCATATGGGAAATGATAGTTGCGAAAGACGGAACAACAACAAATGAGAAGAAAGAAAACACGTCAAAGGTAATAATCTTCCAATCACTGCCAGAAGATGTTTTAATGCAAGTTGCACAATACTCAACTGCAAAGGAAGTATGGGACTCAATCAAAGTCAAGCACTTGGGAGCCGATCTTGTTCAAAAGGCACGACTACAAACATTGAGAAGTGAACTAGAGACGCTAAGGATAAAACCAAACGAAAAAGTAAGTGACTATGGAGGAAAATTAAGTAGTATAAAGGCCAAGTTTAGAGGACTTGGTGAAACCTTGGAAGAAAAGGTGCTAGTAAGGAAACTACTTAACTCTGCTCCAAAGAAGTTTTTACCGATCGTGGCAACTATAGAACAATATCAAGATCTAGACGAAATGTCGTTTGAAGAAGCCATTGGAAGGTTAACAGCCTATGAAGAACGAATTAAGAGTCAAGACATACTAGAGGCAAATGATCAAGACAAGCTTCTCATGGCAAATTCAAACAACAAAACTTATGGTAAATGGCGAAGTAAAGATTTCAACAAAGAAGGCAAGGAATGGAAGAATAATTCGAATGTACACAATACAAGTACGAGTCAAGGAACTAACGACAAAAGCAAGCTCAGATGTTATGAATGTGGCAAGCATGGACACTTTGCGAAAGAATGAACGAAATGGAAATACAACAAGCAAGAAGAGTCACATCTCACCTATGACACTGACACCGAACCTACATTGCTGTGAAGACTCGTCAAGAAAGAAAGAATAAAGGAAGCACTGATTTTGTCATTATGGGGGAATGTTGGATGTAAATGACAAAACCAGAAACTTAGTAGTATGTTTAATATAGTTAAGGGTAGTTTAATGTAATTTTATGTTATATATTCTGTAAGGTTTAGTATAAACCGACCCATACTAATGGGCTGGGTTTTTTAGATAAGTTACAACGTTTAGAAACGGTATAACCGTTTTAGGGATTGCAACGTTTACTTGTAAAGAACCGGTATGCCTCATGTTCTTGGCACCGATTCAACAAGTATAAATAGGTTTAGATTTTCTGTAAACAATTCATTCCATATCAATACAATTTAGTTTTTACGTTTTGATAATTCTATCTCTATTTTTCTGCACTTTTTCTGTCGCATCAACCTGTCCCAAACAGCAGATTTATTCGAACCTATAACAGTTGTGAATGAAGGCCGAACAACAAGACGTAGAGACACCCAAGACGGATAAGTTTGTTACCAAGCACACGAGGAGGCGCCTCCATGACGGTATGCTATACATGAACTATGTGTTTCCAAAACTCTAATAAAACTCAACCATATATATCACGAGTGATTTGTTTATCGTTAAGAAACATTTTAACTTTTATGCATTGACATATCATGGAATAATATTGTGCATGCAATTCTCTTTTATAACATTTTATGTTATTGACAAATCATATCTGATTTCTTGTGTAGTCATCTCGAGGACTTGTTTCAAATTATGGGAGACAACACTGATGCTTGGTAAGCACAAGCTTCCACCGAACTAATCTGTCTTAGAAACATAGATCTTATGACAACAAAAGAACTCATTATGGGGAAAATGGGCTACACTGATAGCCAGATGTGTTGCTAATACGTCAGTAATGGTTGTTATCGACGGATCACTAATGTAAAAATTTTATGCGGGTAATATCGCCGTAAATAACTTTTATTGACTAATTCCTAAAATCGGCGACAAAATTGTCTATCGGAAATCTATGACATTAGTATCTATAAATGACAAAAGAAGAAGTAGCATTTCTGAAAAGTCGAATCAGATTAGTATTATTTTCTCAAAAATAGCTAGTTTATTAAATAAACTAAGCTAATTTGAGCTTGGGCTCGTTTATGCTAAACTCAATTTGAGGTGTTGGTGAGTCAATCCCGGTTAGCTTACTTGCGGCTTGGCTCGTTTACACCCTTAACATATAATAATTGAAGGGCATTTACATCATAGGATCATAAATATTTGTGTGCCTTATTTTTGCGTAAATATCTGTGTGCCTTATTTTTGCTTGAACACGATTAATTATCAAAAACACAAAAGTAAAGACTTGCTCTCAACTTGCTCTTTAAATTTATTTATTATTATTATTTTAGCTTTGAAACATAAGACAATGTTTACTATTTGATTAATCACAGTACCGTATGTTAAGAGCCTCAAGGACGATAAAGTAAAGCACAGTACAACTATTAAGCTACTCAGACGTATATGCGAGGAAACTAATAGAACATATACAGAATATGACATTAAACGTCTTTATAGATCTTCATTTTGTTTAGCTGTGGAAAACAACACCCCTGAAGCAATAGATGTGCTGACCACATATTTTCCGGGATTATATAATTCTGAAAAAGATGAGCACAATATATATCAATTGACAGTTTTGAACCGTAGCGAAAAGGTTTACAGCGTGATTATGAATCACTTTTCCAAAGAAGACATTAAGAATCACTCTTATTATGGTGATAACAATATATTGCACTTGGCTGGACGTTTGGCCCCTATGAACAAACTCAATGTCGCTTCTGGTGCCGCTCTTCAAATGCAACGAGAGTTGCAGTGGTTTGAGGTGAGCTTGTTTCTCTAGCTAGATTATTAAAGCATCCAAAGGTTTAGTAGCCTTGGGATTAGTCGGCTCGCAATGTCGAGTCAGAAACCCGGGTAAAAAAAGGTAATAAATTAATAATAGAGGATTTCAAATATATAGTTTTATTTACTTGGTTGAATATAATTTGAACTACAGGAACTAAAAAGGGTGGTAGGAATAACATACACACGAGAACAAAACGAAAATAAAGAGACACCAATGATGGTATTTAGAAGAGAGCATGAGAAGCTCAGAAAGGATGGGGAAGAGTGGATGAAAAAGACAGCTGATTCGTACACAATCACGGCGGCTCTCATCATCACTATAGTTTTTGCAGCTGCAATTACTGTACCTGGCGGAAACGATAGTGCCACTGGGAAACCAATTTATGAAACAAAAGCAAGCTTAATCATATTTGCAATCTCAGATGCAATCTCGTTGTTCACAGCCACCACTTCCTTGCTGTGGTTTCTATCCATTCTCACAGCACGTTATGCGGATGAGGATTTTCTTTACAAGTTGCCGAAGAGATTAATATATGGTCTTGTGATGCTATTTGTGTCCGTGACATCCATGTTGATAGCCTTTAGTGCATCATTATATATTATGTTTGGACAGGGAAAGGCATGGATTTTGTTTCCGATAGCTGCATTAGCATGTCTGCCAATTGCTTCGTTCGTGACATTACAGTTTCCGTTGCTTGTGGAGCTTATATCTTCGACATATGGTCATGGATACTTTGGTAAGGAAAAAGATTATAGGCAATCAGGTGCTATTGCCAACAAAAAGAAAAGGGCCAGAGAAACATGATTACCTTTATTAATATTTGCTATGTTAAAACTTTATTTTGTAATTTGAAAACTTTTTATACTATTGTGAGAAACGGTTGTTATTGATTATAACTAAGGTTTGATCACTTTATGTGTGATATTGCGAATAATCCACATTTTGTCTTATACATGTTTTACAATGGCATCATCATGTTCTGTTTTGGCTTCTAGGATTCCCAGCTCCTGATGGCGATACAACACCTTGTGCCTGTCGTTGCATAGGAGAGATTGAGGATTCCAGTATTTGACTAACTAGTAAGCAAAAGTACAAAGTTTGCCTGGTCAGGCACGTTTTGGTTACTAGTCTGGGTTGAAACTGTGATTTTAAGTATGGGTCGATTTTAAGTTGCCTTTTTATCTGTTTTATTCTATCTGAACAAGAGGATTGAGGTTGTATGCGTTACAGTGGGTCAACTTTTAACCCGTTCAACAAGTGCCTATACAACAAATCCTAATTTTTAAAACACAAGCCAAATCGGCACATTCATAGGCTGAAGTTCACATCTGCTGGTTAATCTGCATTACGCGTGTTCATGTATATGATACTTAACGTTCACATGCTACTTATTGTTCACTTGTTGGTTTTCAGCTTCAACCTAATAAGCCAAGAACAGTAGACATAATTCGCCAAAACATTACTTCAATCATTAACAAAACGCAACAAGTATAATAAGTTTCAGGTTCCAATCACGCTCAGTACAAACAAATCAGTTTCAGGTTCCAATCACGCTTGGTACAAACAAATCTGAAGTGATCACGCCAACATTCTAAAATAGGATTCAAGCGATTGCTCAAACCCGTAAGTTAGTCAACCAAAATATCAGACACCATGGTTTTAAAAAACCGAAAACATAAGACTATTATTGATACCTTATAATAAGTTACCCTTACCGCTTTATTAAACATCTCACTAAGCTCTCACATTACACTACCAAAACTACACCAAACAAACAAAAACAAAGTCCACATTATACAAAGCTATCCTCTCACCAAACTGGCTGCAGAATCGTCATCGCCTTCTGAGACGGAGCAAACTTGACCAACTCTTTCTTCCTTAGCCACGCTTTCACAACCACAACCGCTTCGAAAACCTTAACTTCTCCACTTGTTTTATTAACAGCTTCTATTGTTAAATAGTATTTCATTCCTGATACCACTTGTTTCTCAGCTTCAACTACCTTTACAAACATCAAGGGACCTTCATTGTCCTTGTTACCCTTTAGTCTGTTGTACTCTTCTACTGAGTATTTGCCTACTGCTTGGACTTCTTTGTTGCTTGTTACATCTTCTACCTGTTTAACCAAAAAACAAAGTGTAATATTAAGTATTAAGTTGATTGCAAACACTCGCTAATGATACAAATAAAAAAGTGTCGTTAAAGTCCAGAAAGTGTCACTCAAATATAGTAAGTGTCGCTAGAAACTTTTTACGTGTATCACATAGACGATAAAAAGCGCAACTAAAGATGGTGTATTTATAGACACAAAAAGTGTTTTTAGTATATATCTTTGGCTTTTTGTGACTCAAATTTGTCATAAATTTAATCTTTTACTTGCACCTCTTACAAAGTTTCTCAGCTTCAACTGCCCATCATTGTCTTTAGAATCAAAGTTCAAACCAAAACCCAAAATCAAAATCAAAACTTGAATACGAACATAAACCTTAAGTCAAAATCGAAATTCAAACATAATTCCTAAATTCAAATTCAAATTGAAACACTGAATCAAAAATGGGGGACTGGTGCAAGTACGAATTCAAATCCTGCACCCTCACACAACAAATACGAATTCTGGGAATTACAGCTAACTAGTAATTTTCCTCATCATTCTTGTTCTGCTGAAATTTGTAGTATACCCAAAAATGAATATAACTAGTCACACTTTCTAACGTGACATAAGTTATACCCACAATACACAACTATCGAGTGTGCTGTGATATGGGTCAAAAAATCAGCAACATCAGCACATAACAGTCTTTCCCGCCTAAAATGTCTTTAAATACCCAGCACTTGTATTTCATTTTCTAGCTTTGATAATTCATTTCCTCTCCCAAATTTTATTTGTAATCATTTGTACCAAACTCATAACAAACTATCCTCCATTCATAATGCATTGAAGCTTTCGACTATCTGTTCTTATTTCTTGATCGTCCAGGCTCATTGTAATCCATTATCAATCTTAAGTGATCCTAGTGGTGTGTATCATGCTGACGTCATGGTTAGGAATGGTGATGTTTCTTTTGGGACACAGGTTCAGGTTTATTAATTGGGGTAGGGAGATATGTTTGATTTATTCTTATTTTAAATTTGGGTTTGATAAATGTGATGTGATTTTGTTTATTGTTCAGCTATTGGAGGAATTGGGTACGGACCAATGGCCGGTTGTGCCCGGAAATCGAGCGTTAAGGTGTACTGGTGTGGCATTGGATGTTGCTGCGGGTTTGCTTGGTGCTTGCTTGCTTGCCTGGTACTGGTGCACTGATCGTGGCGTTAGTTGGTGGTCCTTGCACAGAAGGCCCTGATTCGGTAAGCCTCTTTTGCAGCTTTTTAGTTGATCACGCTGTTAGTGAATGCTGATTGGCCGTATTAAAATAGTTTACAGTATATCTGCTAGCTAGCTAACAGTTTCCTTAAAAGCTGCATTTTGCTTCCACTCTTATTATGATTTGGTATAACGTATGAAGTACAGACACACATATATATATTTGACTCTAATTTTGGTTTATCATGTTTAAGATCATGTTATATGAATTTGCATAATTTTTTGGTCTTTGGACAGATTGTATCTAAAGATCTATCGGATCCGGTACGTTCACATAAAGATCTGGATAAAGATGCAGCACCTTATTTTAGAAAGGCAGTTCAATTTTACGAGGAACTTGCAAAGCAGTTGGTCAGCCAAGGTCATGTCTTGGATCTATTTGCTTCTGCCCTCGATCAGGTAAATCACTCGTTATCTTGACCCTGTTCTATCTGTTTGTAAATTTAGATATATCACGTTGTTTTTTATGTCTTCCATAAATTATACGTCATGTTTCTGTAACTGTTCATATATTTATACCGTCATAATTTTTTAAAGTTAGCTCTTTTATTGTTTTTCTTCTAAGGGGGTGTTTGGATATGCGTTGGGGAAAATGATTATGCATATCGAATAATCAGAATTATATTATCAACCGTAATTAAACCGATGCAGGAGAGATTGGGTTTGAATGTGCTTGATATGTTAAGTTGCGATAATCAGATAATTGGCTAAACAGTTAGTGTTTTGATCATTTAAGGTGCAAATACATAACAACAACCACAACAAAAATACCCAATCCCGCTGGAGCGGGGTGTGTGAGAGGTAAAATGTAGATAGTCATACCCCAGCCCGAGGGTAGCCGCAAATACATAACATAACCTAAAAGGAGGATAGGACAATCTTATGATAATAAGCGTAATTTGTTGTACTAATCTACTAATCCAATAGTCTATTGTGATATAGGAGTAGAAGTCTCTCAATTTAGGTTACAAGAATGGACAAATAGGAATGTTTTTTGGAAGCGCGTACTGAACTGATTATCAGAACTCAAAAGTGATTATATGACCCCTAAATAATACTGTAGTTTGATCTTATAGAACTTTTATGTCTTTAGGTTGGTGTAGCGGAGATGAAAGTCATCATTGAAAGAACCGGTGGCCTTGTTGTTCTAGCAGAAAGTTTTGGTCATTCAGTCTTTAAAGACTCATTTAAGCGTGTGTTTGAGAATGGGGAAGAGTCTATTGGCCTTGCTCATAAGTAAGTATCAGCATGTCCATTTCTTTACTTATAAATCACAGCTTATTATCTTTGTCTAACTCATCGCTTGTTTACTGTTTTCAGTGGCACACATGAGATTAACTGTTCAAAGGATATTAAAATTCAGGGGATCATTGGACCTTGTACATCCTTGGAGAAGGTCGTTAACTAAATCTTAATACATTGTTGATTAGAATCATTATTGGTGTTCTTTTGGTAGCTATTTTTTTTATTTGAAATGCTATTGACGGACACTTCCTTTGCAGAAAGGACCTGCGGTTGCGAGTACGCCAATTGGACAGGGGAACACTACAGCTTGGAAGTTGTGTGGGCTGGAAAAAGATACTTGCCTGACTGTTTTCTTTGATATATCATCAACTGATAAAGACCCTTCGGGCAATGTAAATCCACAGTTGTATATACAGACTGTTACAAGGTAAACTATACATTTTTGTGTGTTTTTCGTCTTGAGAAGGTGGTATAAATTTCATTCTTAGTTGTGAATGTTCTTGAAATCGCATAATGTACACTAAGGGGACAAGGTGGTATTTAGATTCATGTTTTGCAAGTTGCAACTGATTATCGGATTACATATACTTGAAGTAGCAAGAATCAGTTTTTGGATAAAAAGAACTCTACTTCTGTCTTCCTGATTATCTAGGGGCAGTAATCAGTTTGGAGATAACTAGTTTCATAACAGTTGCAACGTAACCAATTATTTAAGGTCAATGTAAATCCACAGTTGTCTATTTAACCGAATTAAGTGATTTTATTCTCTGTGGGTTGTTGTCTCGTACACCACCTTTTTCGGCCTTTAAGTTTTTTATGGGGCATTTGCCCATGAATTTTAATGCAGTTATCAGAGCGCTGATGGGCAATTTAAATTGCGAGTTACTACCGTTACTAGAAGAAGGGTAGAGACGGCTGATGTTTCAGAGGTTAGTTAAAAATCCAAATGATTAATGATAAAATAATTTTCCAGTAAACGTAACATTTTGATATATACATAAATTGCTTGTATATCTTGTTGCACAGACGATAATTCATTACTCGTCAATATAACGCAATGCATAATGTGGTTAAGATTATTGGGTTAATCCCAATCGACCCAACCCAGCGACCCAAGTCAACACCCATTATGACCCGGTCAACAAAAGTCAACCATACGAAAAGTCAAAGAAGCAGTTACAACGGTTACATAGCAGTTACCAATAACTGCTCCATATGATATGTATTGAACCGACACAATGCTTCAAACATACCGTTTCATTATGTATAAATACTAGAAACTCTGTAACAAACATATATGACTGAAATAATAAGAAAAGTTTCTTGATTCTAATTGTTTATTGTTATTACGGTATATTTTGATTAAAGATCCATTAAAACTGGGCCAACAATTGGTATCAGAGCCACAATCATCATATACCAATCTATTCGTTATAGTTTCAGAATCAAAGAAAAAAAAACTGTTTCGGAACCTTTTGCAAAATAAATTCGGACACAAATCATAACATCATTTCTGTGTTCCTATTTCTGTCGCAACAGGGGAACAATCACAACCGTGATTACTCTCACCCGGCATCAGAGAAAGTAGAAGGGGCGGTCAAAAACCACAGCCATCAGAAAGGGCCGGTTAACCGTCGTTAAAATTGGAGAAGGAGAAGACAAAGAAATCTTCCAAGAGAGAGAGAGAAACTGGATAGTATCTTAGAAAGATAAGAAGGATACGGTCTATATTATCTCAGCCCAAAGAGATAAGAGCCAAAAGAGGCGCATGTATAAGTAAAAAAAGGGGGGGCCAGACAAGGATATTTTTTATTAGGGCATCGGGTTAAACCATCAACCCCTCCAGGTTCCAAAAAAATTTCAAAAACCACCTTTCATTTTTTTACTTTATATTTTTGATATATATTGTTTTAGTTTGATAAGTTATTTTAAAAAAAAATTATTAAAATCTTATCATATTTTTTGGATAGTATATTAACCTAGTATACTGATTAGGAATAACATTTAAAGTGGAAGTAACTTTAGGTTATTCGCTTTTAAAATATAATAATCTCCAAGGATAGTTTTGGATTTAAAAACCAGTCCTATAAAGTTTTATAACCTATAAGGAAAAATAAAACATTTTTTCAACACACCTCGTGTTAGATTTTTGGAGATATTTTTTAATTGTCAACATTTTAAGATATGACGAAAGGAAAGGAACCTAGTACTAACATTTTAAATAGTACACCCCAATTTCAATGCCCAATCCTAAAGCCCGCGAATTACTCATTATGGGCAATTCGCATGAAAATCATTCTCGAAGCAAATAACTTATGGGAAACAATAGAGCCGACTGAGTCGACTCAACCCAATAAGACAAAAGAGAAAACCACTATTGCTTTCCTTTATCAAGCCTTACCCGAGGAACAATTACTTCAAATAACAAAGCACAAAACCGCGAAGGACATTTGGAATGCTTTGAAAACTAGACACGTTGGCGAAGACAGAGTTCAACAAGCAAGACTACAAACACTCAAATCTGATTTTGAGATGTTACAAATGAATGAAGACGAGACAATTGATACCTTTGCTACAAAACTTACAACTCTCGTAAATAAAGCCGCTAGTCTAGGACACACCATAGAAGATGAAACCTTAGTACGGAAACTATTAAATGCTGTACCCGATAGGTATCTGCAAATAGTTGCATCAATCGAGCAATACTCCGACCTAAGTGAAATGACGATGGAAGAAGCAATTGGGAGACTCAAGACGTACGAGGAAAGAATAAAGTTTAAGAAGAATAAGGACAATAACGATCAATATAAGTTATTGTTTACACATCACAAGAATAACATTACTCACAGAAGACATTGTGAAAAATGTGGACATGATTTGTTGCAAGGCCAAGAAAATAATTTCAAGGAAAAATCAAACAGCAACTCAAATAAATTTACTCATGATAAGAGTAAGGTGATGTGTTTTAAATGCAAGGAGTATGGGCATTTTGCAAACAAATGTCCATCAAAGAAAGAAGAAGAATCTAATCTCATTGAAGAAGATTTAGAACCAACATTGCTTATGGCAACTGTTGAAGAAGAACCAATAAAATATGATCAGCCCGGAATTAAGGAAGATCACAACAACAAAGGTGGAAATAACCAGAAGAAGATGATCAACTTGGACTTAAGGAAGATCACATAAGAAAAGGTGGAAATAACCGGATCAACATGGACATAATGAAGATCACAGAAGAAAAGGTGAAAATAACCAAGATCAACATGGACATAATGAAGATCACAGAAGAAAAAGTGGAAATAACCAGATCAACATGGACATAATGAAGATCACAGAAGAAGGTGGAAATAACCGAAGGAAAATTGATCTACCTGGACATAAGGATGATCACAAAAAATTAAAAGCTCAGATGGTGGACTTAACCAGAAGATGAATCAAGAAGACTTAAAGACCCACGTCGCAGCGATTGTGATTAAGGGGGAGAATATTGGGTTAATCCCAATCGACCCAACCCAGCGACCCAAGTCAACACCCATTATGACCCGGTCAACAAAAGTCAACCATACGAAAAGTCAAAGAAGCAGTTACAACGGTTACATAGCAGTTACCAATAACTGCTCCATATGTATTGAACCGACACAATGCTTCAAACATACCGTTTCATTATGTATAAATACTAGAAACTCTGTAACAAACATATATGACTGAAATAATAAGAAAAGTTTCTTGATTCTAATTGTTTATTGTTATTACGGTATATTTTGATTAAAGATCCATTAAAACTGGGCCAACAAAGATCAGCTGAAAATTGTTTTCCACAGGAATTGATGCAAGGTTTTGATCAAGAAACTGCTGCTGTAGTAATGGCTAGATTAACTTCTTATAAAATGGAAACGGAGGTAGAAATGGAATTTCCAACATCAATTGTGTATCTTCTTTTCGTTTTGTGTTTTTCTGTTATGATTTTTTAATAATCTATTAATGGTTTATTAAAAATTTCAGGAAGCATTTGATGCAACAAGGTGGATAGATAGAAACCTCATTCGTCTCTGTTCTAAATTTGGTGACTACCGTAAAGATGATCCATCCTCATTTTCTCTAAATCCTAGCTTCTCGTTGTTCCCTCAGTTTATGTTCAATCTTCGGAGATCGCAGTTTGTTCAGGTAAAACTTGTTTGTAATCTTTAGTTTGGGTTAAAAAAAAGTATCACCTTTTATATATTATGTTTGTTTTTCTGTTGCAGGTGTTTAATAACAGTCCTGATGAAACTGCTTATTTTCGCATGATGCTAAACCGAGAGAGTATTACAAACGCTACTGTCATGATTCAACCTTCATTAATATCATATTCATTTAACTCACTTCCTGCACCAGCATTACTTGACGTAGCATCCATTGCTCCTGATCGAATCCTATTACTAGATTCATACTTTAGTGTAGTTATTTTCCATGGCATGACAATCGCTCAATGGAGGAACCTGGGTTACCAGAATCAGCCAGAACATCAGGTACATTTTCCTTGATTTCATTCTTTAAAAATTGAAATAAGTTTAAGTTTATCTTTTTATCCTTAGCGTTAACCAACTACTATCTCTTGAATAAAACTCTTCCAAAACACACATCCAAACGCCCCCTAGAATCTATACCGAGAATGAAGTGTTTATTCTAGAGCCCAAGCTCATTGTCTTCATACATGTAATGCAAAGTAGAGGTGGCAATTCGTATGTTTGTGTGATATCATAATGCGAAAACGTTTTATTTCTTTCAACAGCGTTTACAGTTATTGCAAGCTCCACATGATGATGCTGAACTGATATCGTGAGCGATTTCCTGTCCCAAGATTGGTGGTGTGTGATCAACATGGTTCTCAGGTCAGAATTCAAACTTTTATCTTTTTTGGGTCAATTTGAAGCACCTCGAATGACTTTTACATATACTCTATACCAGTTATTTCCATGCAAAACTCGCGCCTAATCAAAAAAATAAATAAAAGAAACCTCGTTTCTAATTGAAGTCCTGACAGCAACAAGAACTGTAATATTTTGTGCTAAACAGGCAAGATTCTTACTGGCCAAGTTGAACCCATCAGCAACATACAATAATGAAGTGGCTGCAGGAATGGACGTTATCTTCACAGATGACGTGAACCTCCAAGTATTCTTTGAACATCTACAAAAGCTGGCAGTACAATCTTCTTGACCCCACATCAAACGAACCCGTTTACATAGATTCGAAACCCATGGGTGATCGGTTGTGCAGCATAAACCTAATATTTTCTCTCTGATAACATGGTTCTATTCTAATATGCACGAGACAACCCCTTACATGAACCAATTACTTAATTAAGGGGTTTACAGTATGAATGGGGCCATGAGCATTGAGAAAATGGTTATTTTGAGGATACAAGTTAACGAGGGAGGAGTATGATATTTACAGTTTGACGGTTTTGTAAGTTATTTGTGAGATTATAGTATGTTTATTGTGTATCGGACTTTAAAGTTATATATCGGAGTGATTCTGCTCCCAATGAGCTAGAAGAGCGAAAAATACTTGGGTTTTGGCATTTTCGTGCTCAGTTATTGATACATGAACTTTGCACCTCTGATTCTTGTTTTAAAATGTATGATACTCTCTGTTTGAAGTTTATCATTTGTCAACCATTAACTTGTGTTTGTGAAGGAGTCTATCTTGCGAAAATTAACATGTATGCGTATGGAATCAGGATCAAATGAGAAACGGGAAATCTTAAAGTGAGAAATCTAGAGAAAATTATGAGAAATGAATTTTCTCTTGTTAATTCACATTTTTTAATTTTGTTAAAGTTATTCTAATATAAACTCGTAAAAAAAATAGGGGTAGATTAACTAAATTTGTAGAATGTCCAAACATTTTTTACATATTCATAAGATTTTACAAAAAGTGTGAATAGCGTATCAATTAAACCAACAATTTTACAATAAAATGTTGTGAAACAATATTACACATTACATTTCTTTTTCACGTTAAGATTTTGCGCAAGAGATATTAATAAAATTTTTTTGTAGAGTTTAGCTCAACAAAGATAAAATATAAAAAATAAGAAATAAAAAATAAGAAATAAAAAAATAATAAAAATCAAAGATCAGATGTGACAATCCTAACTACTTATTTTTAAAAATCACATGTGATTTTTAATTTTAAAATACATGTAATTTATAACTTAAAAATATCACATGTGAAATAACTAGAAATATATGTTTAGTTATAACTATGGTTGCATGAGTTCAGATTAGAAATTTTTCAATGTCACAAAAAAAATTTAGAAATCGATTTGCAATAAGACCTAGTCATTTTTCGAAATTTTCAATAAATTATCTAATGATACGAAAAGAAAAGTCACATAGCATATGCATACTACTATTGGAAGCTATGAACTCATGATTTCATCTGGCATACAGTAACGCATGCATGTAACTAATACATTGCATTATTTATATGTTCAAACATTTTTTATATTTTTTGGATTACTTGGGTTTCCAACTCGATACTTGTAATGACCACGTGCCATCAAAGCACACGAATTTACACAACAAACTTCATAAATCTTAAGTGAGACATAATAACTTCTTTGTTCACATATCATACATGTAAACTTTCTCAAAAAATATATTTTTTTCTTCGTAAAATGAGTTTCATAGTTTCACTTGACCCGCAATAGGATGACACAATACATAATGCATACACATAATTTTATAGAATAATATTCTAATGATTTTTTGTTACCTTTTGAAGGTATTCTATTTGTTCAATACAAAGATTTTCACCATTGTTAAACTTGTACTAAAATTTCTATAGTGGCATTGTAAAAGAATAAAATAGCTTACTTGTTATGTTCTTTCATAAAATAAAAATATTGTTATTTTCTTTATTAACTTTTCTCACATGTTAATGTCTTTGGACTTGTGTTTCTAGACTTGCACAATTTATATCTATAAATATTTCAAAAAAAAGTTAAAAAGATGATAGTTCATCCATGAAATAAATTCTAGTAACTAAAATTCTGATGTATTTGAAAACAGGATGAATTTACACTAGGGTGAATTAAAATGTTACGGAGTATAAGTTTTGTGTTCATTAACATAAAGATGTAAACACATATATTTGTAGAACTTAAAGGTAGATGGATTACTTACTTCTATAATACAAATCAAAGTGTGTTGTGCATGGAGACTAGTTTGAAGAAAAGAAAAGAAAAGAATAATTTAAGAGAAAGATTCTTTGAGAAAGAAAAAACATCAAATTAAATTCCATTCACTTCAATTTCTTCTTTTATAGAATAGCCATTTTATTTTTAATTTTTTTATTTATTTTATTATTATTATTTTTTGATCTTTCAATAACTAATTTAATGATACTAAAAGAAAGAATTAAGAGCATATGCATACTATGATCTGAAGCTAAAAGGACTATTATATCAACATATATATTTTTTGTTTCTATATGAACCCTTACATTCTAACTGTAAAAAAAGATCGGAAATTTTTACCGATTCAAAGCTATGAACTCATGATCTCATCTCGCATTCAGTTACACATGTATGTAACTAACACGTTGCGTTATTTATATGTTCAAACACTTTTGATGGCCACGTGCACACGGATTTATATAACAAACTTCTTAAAACGTGGCGAAAAATAATCACTTCTTTGTTCACAAATCATATATGTAAACTTTCTCGGAATGCATCAATCACCTATAATATATTTGTTTCACAAACTGAGTTTCACAGTTTTACTCGACCCACAATAGGATGATACAATACATATTACATACACATAACTGTATAGGATAATCTTTTAATGATTTTTTGTTACCTTTTGAAGCTATTCTATCTGTTCAACACAAAAATTGTCACTATTGTCAAACTTGTACAATAAATTATTATTGCTAGATATGCCCTCTTTATTCATAAGTCATTGTTGATACAAAAATTGGGCGTTCCTTATTTGGACTCCGGTTCTCGTATCAATTAGACCTTGATGCTTGAGACCTGCGCACTAAGAAAACAGAAAACACCGTTAGGCTTATCGTGGGATTGTCTCCCACGATTATCCTCCAGCGTGAGAGTAAGTAATCGGTTTTTAGGGTTTAGTGGAGAGTTAGGTATTGTGATCGTACCTTTAATGAGGGCCGAGATGCCCTTTATAAACACACGAAATCCTTGTTGGTTTCGTGTTCCCCAACCTTCGGCGTATCCCGTCTAAGTCGGTCAATTAATACATATCTCATAAACAAGAGATATCCGATATCCAAAACCATAAATAACTTCGGGTTTGGGCCTTCGCGATCCCAAACCGTTACCGGGTTAGCCCGTTCGTACTGGGCTCGATTGCTAGTATCGTTCATTGGTCGGGTTCATGACCCGAATGCGGACTATACGTCATCATGTCCCCCCACTCTAGTATGCGCAGGGTGAAACCAGCGGATGCTAGACTAATAACTATAGCCCATATATGCTTCAAGGCGTAGCGAAGAAGCTTCAAAGGTTTCCTGCCTAAAAGAAGATACGGTGAATCCAGTCGAATCAAGTCAAATACATCCCTCGTAAAACGTGGGAAAGTGAGTGGAAAGTGTGCCACGTCAGCAACTCCTATCCACACGTTTGGAGAAAGTGGGGTCCACGTGTCAAGCATCGCATGGATGTGGAACCCTATATAAACTTCCGCCTCCCTTTTACTGTGTTTATCACAGTAAAAATCATTTCCACCATTGTTGAAAAACTCGAAATATCAACCAAGAAAACCACAAACGTTTAAAGGTAACCGCGCGTGCGCATTTAAAAATCCCTACAAGGTTCTTGGATTAACTGATTTCTCACCCGATATAACCGAGGATGAACTTCGTGAGTTCACTTCAGACTATTATATCCCGCTTGTGCTGCATCCGGTAGTTCCGGATGCGCAGGCGTCGATAGCAGATTTCCCCGAAGGGAAAGTAGGGGTATGCACACATTTTTTCGAATTTGCAAATCAACGTGTGCCCATCTCCTTATTCTTGTGCGACGTATTAAATTACTATCGCCTGCACATATCCCAACTGTACTGTATAGGCGCAGCAAAAATAACAAACTTGAGGTTAATTGCGGTTGTTGGCGATTAACCCTACCATCTATCTCTTCCGCGTTTTACCACACGGCGTGGTCAAGCGGGTCGCGTTTCTTTGCTAAGCGCGGGGCGGATCGCGGTGTTATCTGAGAAACTAGACGCGCTTAGGAATTGGAGGAAATTTTTTTGGGTTGATGAGCGTTGTTCCCACGGGGCTTCGGCTTCTATACCCGAGTTCACTACCGAAGGATGGCGCCCACTCCTGGAGCGTCTGGCCGATGATGTGGAAGCGATAACGCCAATCGTATTCCCATCAATTCCTATCCAGAGGAATTTTTGGTGCATATGGGCATCAGTCGCAACTATTTTGATAGTCCTGACGAGGTGCCAACCTTCCTAGACGCGAATGACCAGGGTGGGTGCTCGTCCTTCCATCTCCTTTGTTTTATTAGTGTGAGCATCTCTTTTCGCCTTTGTATTTTATATAACTCGTGTTTTTGTTTGTTTCTTGCTGCGCAAGATGGATTTGTTCAGCGTTGTTCGTTTGGCCAAACCCCGCCAGGTCACAATGGGGGTGCGCCCTCTGAGAGAAGGGGAAGTTCCCATTTTGGATGCTACGGCGGGGCGCACCATGGAGATGCATCTGGAGGAATCGAGGGGTGGTTCCCCCGTTGTGCTGGAGGCGACCCCTCTGCGCAGCGTGCCCAGCCCCAGGGTACATTCCCCTGAAGTGGAGCTTTCGCGCACAGATGATTCCTTCGGGAAAGAGATCAATAATAGAGTTGTGTAGTATATGGTGGGTAACTCAAATGTGTTAGGTTTGAGCACCGAGATCGTTCCGAACGAGGGTTGAATGGAATTTCCAACTCACGTCGCGATTATCGGGATTTGAATGGGAAAGGGGGTAATTTGATGTTTTCTAAACTACGGGGCAAGGGAAGCATAAAAGGGAATTTACACTACGGGGAATCCTAAATACGCGAATAAAACTAAAATGTAATAAATGAAACGTAAATAAAATGCAACTTCATCTAATCTAAATCCTAAATATGATCTAAAATTATTTTATAAACTAAAATGATATTTAAAAACTATTTAAGAATTAAAACTAATTTTTAGGATTTTTCTTGAATTTATTTGAATTAAAATCTAATAAAAACTAATTAAATTGCTAAAAATTATAATTTTAACTAGGAAAAATAGGGAAAATTTATTTTTTTGCTTTTTGTATTTATCTTAATCTATAAAAATTGAAAAATTATTTTTTTGAAACTTTTCTGATTTAATTAGAATAAAAGCTATTTAAAAAGTCTTAAAAAAATGATTAAAAATAAGAAAAATAGTAAACAGTGGCATAAAATTATGAAAAATTCAGGGAAATTCTAAAATATTATTATGAAACTATGAAAAATGATAAAAACTACTTTGGATTACTGGAAATACTATCTACTTTGAAACTGCTAAGAAATAAGCTAACTAGAATAAGCTACAAGCTACTCTATTTAACCAGAAGCTACCAGGCACTAAAATAAGCTAAAATGAACTTAATGTAACTAAAATCTACCACTGAAACACAAGCTATAAGCACTGAGATGCAGAATCAAATTAATGATAAACAAGCTCAACCCCCTAGATTCTAGCTAATGTACCAGCTTATATAATAAGCTAAGTTGAAAACTAAAAATTATGAACTCTAACCAACCTACCAAAGACCACTTGTACCAAATCTCAGACCTAAACAAGCTTTAATGAAGCTTGTGCAAAGCTTTGAAAAGAAGGCTGAAAACACTCAGCTAATGTTGAGTCTTTGAACAGGGCAAATCATCTCTGTTCAAGAGCTTATTAGATGCTTAAAATGATCTCCAAAAATTCCACAAAATTCTCTTTTCAAAAGTAGACCAACTGAAGTTATTTTTCCCAAAGTATCAATGATTTTAACTCAAAACTGAATTCATGAAAAATCAACAAAGTTTGGGTAAAAAACTGTTTTGATAATATTTTGACTTTTACAACAGAAACTGATTTTGACTTTTATGAGTTTAAATCCTACTGAGCAGCTTGTATTTGATGTTTTAAGAGTATAAATGACCTAGTTAAGCTATCAGGATTAATCCTACTCCTATATTCAAGCTTGTGCAACTTAAATCCAACTGTTATTTATCCTATTCAACCATAAAACTGAATTTGACTTTATAGCTATTATAGATACAATGTAATCACTGAAATGGCTAAAGTGAATCTAACTGAGACTAAAACAAGTGATCTCAACCTATCTATAACCTCAATATCAAATGTAAATGCTTATGCCAAACACTATATAATAAACTGAAATGAAATCTAAACCAATCTATTCTAATCCATCACAGCTACACAACTTATGATCTAATATCAATAAACAAAATAATGCAGAAATCACAACTTATAACTATCAATTTCAGATTAAACTAACTATGCAGCAAGACAGATAAGTAAGACAAGTTATAAATGCACTTACATAAGTCCTGTCACAGTGACATGCTTATGAGATCAATGGAGCAGTAACCTGAACTTATTATCAACTAAATTCAACCCAATCCAAGCTCCATATCAGCAAAACCCTTAGTCCAAATCAGTTATGCAGTATTTTGACTTTATTTGACTGAGGAGTAATATGAAAGTAGAATCTGAGTAGATGATAGTTAAACATTAAAAAGCTATTAATGAGCTTAACAAAACTTAAAAACTTTATTAACTCAAACTGAAATCACTTTAAGAACATAATTGATATTTTTTATTTTTTTAAAAGGTATTTTCTGATTTTTGTGATTTTTGTTAAAGAGAAATATTAAAGCTAAAATTTATGAATCATAAGCTAAAATGATTGAAAGCAGTAACAATAAGCTCATACAAGTAACAAAGCAGAAATTTAGATTAAATGAGGAATTGAACTAAAAATACTTTTATTAATAAAACTGAGTACAAGCTGGAATTTGAAATACAGAATTAAAGCTAATATTACTGAAAACAAAATTAAGCTAAAACTACTCAGAAGCTACTACTATACTACTTCTACTCTACTTGGTTACAAGATGTGAATGAAAAGGGTTTAAATAGGCGAGGCCTTAAGCTCTTGGAAGGATCCAGAATGTGTCCATTGTGCTTTCTCTGGTACGTTTGTGGCCCTTGGATTCAATCCCATCATTCATGTCATCATCTCAGCCCTTGAATCATATAATCCACGTCTCTTGCACCAATCAGAGGCCAGGAAAAGGTGAGATGACACACGGATTGCCAAGCTGGCATCCGTGTGTCAGAGGGTGTCATACGAAAGTACCCTTACTTTAGGCAGATTGTATCAATTGGGTGAAAGGGTGTTTTAGGGTTCTTGAGTCTTTGGGTTTATTTGGGGGTTCTTTTGGCGCGTGGGTTTTTTTTTCTATATTTATTTGATTTGTTTTGACCGGTTTTAAGTGGAACCGGGTAGGATAGATAAATGGAGCGGGTATGGGGTAAACCGGGTATGAACTTGGTTGGTGGACCGGGTATTAGATTGGGCTTGGTTATTTTGGGCTTTAAGTGTTATTAGTTTAGGCTTAGGACTAGAAATGGATCCAAGGTTTTAACATAGGGACCAAAACTGCAAAATCTGGAAATACAGGGACCATAAGTGCAAATATGAAAATGTGATCCAAGGGCCTTTCTTGTCAATCTTCAAATAATCAAAGGGCCACTTTTGCCAAATCTGAATCTTCAGGGACTAAAGTTGTCATTTTGAGAAGTGATTGTCCAAACTTGCAAATTCCTTTCTCAGCCTCGACTTTTTTTTTTGCATTCTTCTTTCTCTCGTGCTCGGTTTTCTTCGGTTTTGACTTCTTTTTGTCTGTTTTGTCATATCCGTACCTGCACATGCATAAACTCAAGAAACACGCAAATGTTAACAATAAACGGCTCTTTCTTGGTTATTTTGGGTCAGTTTTGATAAAGAAAAAATATGTGTTTAAGCACATATCAACAGACGTAGCGGAGAGCGTAGAGGTCCTTATGGTAGCACCAGAGGAGGCAGGCCAAGGAATAAAGCGCAAGAGAGCGCCTGGTGGTGATGGCGCAAGCTCATCCAGGAAAAAACGTCCTGTCATTCTTGATGTGGAGTCTTCATCAAACGATGTATCGCCCGTGTAACTGGCTGCTCCCCAAGTAAGTATTATCGCCGAATCGCTTATCAAATTCACTGTTTAAATAATCACTAATTCTCTTCTTTTGCGTGCAGTGTTGAAACCGTTGGGGTTCTTGTTGGCGCTCTGGGAGACGTCACCCGAGGCTAGTCCCATTCGCGCTGACTCTTCTGAGCCAAAGAACCAAAGCGCCGAGCCATTGGCATCTGGGGGCCAATGGATCATCTTGTTGAGGAGCTGGTGTTGGTTGCTGCGTACCAGGCTACACTGGTTGAGCCGTTAAAGTCAAGGTATTCTGGGGAAAGTAGCCAGAGCACGCAGAAGGATAAGGAAATTGCGCTGCTGGAGGCGCAGTTGGCCAGTCTTTCAGGCTGAAGTAGAGGCGGTGAGCTCGTATGCCTAAAAACTTGCTGAAGAAAAGATCCAGTTGCTTACCCAAGTGAGCCAGGAGCGTGCCGCATTAGAGGATTATAAGGCTACGTGCTTCTGGGCTCTTAAGTATTTGGAGAGTGGGAAGAACGAGCACTTCTCTCGGTTGGAGGAGTTTCGTTACAACGTGGGGGCTTCTTTGGAGAAGCGGGAGATGAAGCTACGCAAGCTTCGGCATCGAATCACGATGAAGAGCTATATCCTCACCGGTTTCCACAATTCTTTGGCCTTGGTGGCTCATCAGCCATGGTTTGCGCCTTGCTGTCCTCAATACTTTGGAATCTCGAGAGGTGATAGACACCTTCGGGGCTGTTGTTCAGTGCGCGTTGGCGTGTGGCAAGGCGAAGGCCATATAAGAGCTCCATGAGAGCGGCCTGTTGACAGTGCCTGCCGCACAGGTGCCCGGGTATAATGAGCGTGCCTACGATGATATGGTCGCTGCGATGGAGAAGATGAAGCTGTTGGAGCTTCCGCAGATTGCTTAGTTGGAGCGCGACTATGATTATCCCATAGGTTTGATTATGGAGGGATTAACCTTGGCCTGCCACCGTCGATGATCTGAGGCTCGGCTGACTATTTTTGAAGCCTGATGAGTCACAGCTGCAAGTGCCTATCTTTGCGCGCCCACGCGATATCCTGAACCCCTTTGCTCTTGAGAAGGAAATTCCTTTGAAAGAATCCTTAGAATCCCATGCCATGAGGCTTGCAAAGAAGAAGGGCGTGAAGGGAAAGGCCATTTTGTGTGGTCTTGGCGCAGCGCATCTCCTGAGATCCGACGGGGTACCTGTTAGTGTGGCAACGGTATCACGCCAGGATTCTGATCTATTGAAGAAACTGAAAGAGGCCGGGGATGCTGCAAACCGTGTTGAGAGCTCACATCTTAGGCGTTGTAATAGTATATAGGCCATAGCTTCTTTTGTAAATATCCTTTTGTAAGAACTCGTGGTTCATAATAAAATTTCTCTTTTGTTGAAGGTGTGTTGATCCATATGTGGTTGCGATTATAACGTTTATACTTAGTTATCTGTATTTGCCTAAGTAAAACAGAATTTAAATACACGGATATTTATTGAGCACTTTACTAAAGTGCGGGGGTGTCCGTGCGCTGGGCAGTAGCCGTTCCTAGAGATAACATCGCTTGAGATTGCAAATGTTCCATGTGCGTGGTAGCTCACGACCATTCATGTCACACAGCTTGTACGCGCCCTTACCTAATGCTTCAATGACCTCATAAGGTCCTTCCAACTTTGGTCCAAGTTTTCCTGTATCTTCTGCATGACTCGCATCATTGGCGCGATATACAAAGTCGCTGGTGCGAATGAGACTCTTGAACTTTAGCATCGTAGTATCCTTTCATTTTGACTTAGCTCTCGCCTCACATATAGCTGGCTCGGCGCCTTTCTTCTAACAGGTCCAAGTCAATACGCCGTTCATCGTCATTGGTTGTAGCATTAACTTTGATAGTGCGAATAGTTGGCATCCCAATTTCGGCTGGTATGACGACTTCTGTTCCATAAACAAGAGAAAATAGAGTGTCTCCCGTGCTAATTTTTATTGAAGTGCGGTGCGCCCATAAAACATGCGATGATTCCTCCACCCACCTCCCTTTGTGTTTGTCTAAGCGTGCTTTTATTCCTTCACCCAAACTACGATTTGCACGCTCGACCAAACTATTGGTTTGTGGGTGTTTGACTGACGCGAAGTCTTTGTGCAATATTTAGTTTCTCGCACCATTCCTTGAAAGGGTTGTCACGAATTGTTTTCCATTGTCGAAATGATTTCCCGGGTAATCGAAACGGCATACAATGTTCTCCCAAACAAATCGTTTTACCTGGTTACCTGTGATTGTCGCGACCGCCTTTGCCTCAATCCACTTAGTGAAATAGTCTATAGCCACAATAAGGAATTTCAGTCCTCCTGCTGCAACAGGGAAGGGACCTGCGATGTCGATACCCCATTTATAGAATGGCCACGGTGACGTAATAGGTGTTAGCTCCTGTTGTGGTCGGCGTGGTATGGGTCTATGAACTTGGCAGTTGCCACACTTTCTTATCAAATCCGCGCGTCCGCGGTGCATCGTAGGCCAATAGTATCGACCATAAGGCGTGCTACAACGGACCGTGATGCGAGTGCATACTACATGAACCGGCGTGGATCTCTCGAGATGCGTAATCGCTTGAAGGGGTCCGACACATCGAAGCCATGGTTGTAGAAAGGAGAACCAATATAATATACCATCCCGAAGTTCAAACCTCTGTGATGTGCGCCGTATTCGTCGGGCGTCCTTCGCTCTGGGGCAATACACCCTTGCTTATAAACTCGACGATTGGAGTCATCCATGTATGACCTTGTTCCTCTATCACCGTGGATATCTCCATCTCTGAGATAGACTTGCTCTTCAGAGTTTCCACCAATACTTTTTTGACAGTGCAAAGCTTGTGGATGCAATCTTGCTCGGTGCATCCGCCTTCGTTTTCCCCTCTAGGAACTTGTTTGATGGTAAACTGTCGAAACCACGGATTAGTGACTTGGTCTTGTGTAGTGAACCATGTTTTCCTCTTTAGCCACATACTCGCCTAACACATGGTTGGCTACTAGCCGGGAATCCACATTTGCTTCTAGGTTGTGTATGCCCATTCGAGCTGCAATCGTAATCTAGCAATCGGGGCTTCATACTCGGCCTCGTTGTTTGTGGTGTGAATTGAAGCATCGTAAGTGAATTCCATTCCTTCGGACTCGTGAGGATAAGGCTGCGCTGACCCGTCCACGCATGAAGATCCGTCCGTGAATAGGATCCATGGTTCTTGTAGTTCCACCTTGCTTTGTGAAGGTGCATCATCGTGTCCGGTTTTCGATAATGAAGTCGCTAGTATCGCCCTTTAACGCGGTGTGTGGTGCGTAGGATATGTTATGCTCACCTAGCAACACGCTCCACTTACGTAGTAGATCCGATCGTCGGGTTTGGAGATGATTTGCTTGATAGGTTGGTCTGTGATCACCGCTATTGGGTCCGCCTGGAAGTACCTGCGCAGCCGTTTGGCGGCGAATACTAGTGCCAAGACCAGCTTCTCCATTGCGCTATAGTTAACCTTCGTTTTCTCGAGTGCTTTGCTCACAAAATATACCGGTGTTTGTCCTGAATTTCTGCGTCAGTAGCACAGCGTTGACTTTGCTCCATGAGTCGCAGATAAGTACATAATTAATTCTTCCAGGGAGGCGCGACTAGCGTGGGGGCGCTTGCTATGTGTTGTTTAAGCTGTATGAAAGCTTCTTACGCCTCTGTAGTCCAGCGAAAATCTCCCTTTTTTGTACACTTCTTGAGCGTTTTGAAGAGAGGGAGTGACTTATATGCTGATTTGGACAAGAACCTATTCAAATCGGCCAGTTTTCCATTTAGGGACTGGACTTCTTTCAACATGCGTAGTGAAGGAAGTTGGATGACAACCTTCGTTTTTTCTGGACACGGTTTAATGCCATCGGGCTCTATCAAATATCCGAGGAACATGCCTTTTGTAGCACCAAAAGTGCATTTATTAGGATTTAGCTTCATGTTGATCTTTTGTAGTGTCTTAAATGTTTCCTCAATGTCGCGCACCAATTCGTCCTCCGTATGGCTTTTTATGACAAGGTCGTCAACATAAACCTCTAGGTTGCGGCCCACCTGTTTTTCAAATGCGTTATCTACCAATCGCTGGTAGGTGGCGCCTGCGTTCTTCAAGCCAAAGGGCATCTTAGTATAACAATAGACGCCTTGGCTTGTATGGAATGCCGTTTTTTCCTCATCTTCTTTAGCCATTTGGATTTGGTGGTATCCTTTGTATGCGTCTAAGAAGCATTTAAGTGGGTACCCGCACAAAGATTCTACCTTCCAGTCTATCTTTGGTAGTGGGTAGCAGTCTTGTGGACATGCTTTGTTGAGATCCGTGAAGTCCACGCACATCCGCCAACTACCGTCGCTCTTCTTGACCATCACTGGGTTGGAAAGCCAGTCATGGTAATAGACTTCTCGCACGATACCTGCACCCACAAGTTGGTTTACTTCTTCCAGAATTGCTTTTGCGCGCTCGGAGCACGGCGCGCTTCTTCTGTCGTACTGGGGAGTATCCTTGTCGGATTCTCAACTTGTGTTCTGTAATCGAACGTGGTACACCGGTCATGTGCTTTGGTTCCCATGCAAAGATATCCAGATTCTTTTGCAAGAGTGCGCACACGGCTGCCCTGCCGTTATCAGACATCGATCCCCTGATCGATACTTCTTGCTCTGGGTAATCAGGATGAATTGCAACCCTCAGGTTTGATACTTTAGTTGCGCGCTGTTCTGGAATGTGTGCCATCTCACATGTAATCGTGTTACATTCTCCAGGTGGTACGGTGGTATTGTAGAGAGTAACAATGCCTCCATCCACCGGGAACTTGAGCATCCCATGTGCTGTAGACGGTACTACGCGTATCGCTGATATCCCTGGCCTTCTAATAATGCCATTGTATGGCAAAGGGGATTTGATCACCATAAAGTTCATCCAGGCTGTCGTGGAGTGTTCCCTATTACCAACATTGACTAGTAGGCGTATTTTCCCCATGGGCCATATCTTTTCTCTGTAAAACAAGTAAGCGGCGTCATGGCGGGCTTAAGCGACTTCGTATCTCAGGTCGCATCGCTTGAAACAATGTTCATACATTATATATCGGATTCTCCTCCATCAACATACATGCGGTGGATATCGTGACCCCCTGCATTAATTTCAATGGTGAGGGGTTCTACCACTGCGTTGTCTGCAGCCAATTTGGGGAAAGAAATTTCGCTTCTACAGGAAAACTTTTGGATGATCTTACGTCTAGTCATTCGCTGCCATGATTATATCATGTAGATGGTATCATCCTTATCTTTGGGTGCTTCTTTCTTGTTCCCAGTCTTTTGCTTATCTTTCCCCTCCTTGATGTTCTTAACTAGATGGTCCAATCTGCCTTATTTTACTAGCTTATCAATTAGTTGGCACAATTGGACACACTCATTGGTGGTGTGGCCCTTTTTCCATGATAGTCGCAGTATCCGTTCCCCACGCGCCGCTCTTCTGGGGTGCGCATTGGTGGGGGTCTCGGGAAGTTCGCGCCTTCCGTCGCGAATATCTCCTTTGGAGTCTTGGTTAGCGGGGTATATTTTTCATTATCTCGTCCGCTCCCCTAGCCGCGGTAGTTCTTGTTGCGGTTGCTACTCTGGTCAATGGATTGTCTCCTAGGCTATTCTTGTGACCAATAGCTTGAGTAGCCTTTCTTGCTGTCTGCCGTGGCGGCTTCTCCTTGGATAAAGGACCTCGTGCGTTTCATAAGTTCATCAAAGGTTTGGGGGACCTTGTCATTCAACCTTTTGATGAGTTCTGGGTTATTGATCCCGTTCATGAACCCTGAGATATTTAGTATTTTGGGGCATGCCTTGACATGTATGCACTCATCTTTGTAGCGTTCCACATAAGCACTTGTAGATTCCCCCTTTGTTTTACCACAGCAAGTTCGACGGGTTTTGGCCGCACTTCTTCCTTTGAGTAAAGTTCAGGCGAAACGCCTTCCGCAATTCTTCAAATCCACCAATGCTTCTGCGTGGGAGCTTCTTGAACGAGGTTAGCGCATTTCCCACTAATGCGGAATTGAACATGTGGCACCACGGGTTGTGGCCAATTCGATGGTAGCGGTGATTGAAAATTTTTAGGTGATCGTCCGGATAGCCTGTTCCATCATAGGTTTTCACATTGGCGAGCATGCGCCTTTTCTTATCTTCTGAAAAATCGCTGATGCGCCGAGTGAACGCATCCACCTTTTGGAGCGCCAGGGAAGAGACATATCTTCCTCCTCCTGGTCGCGATATCTTCTCCTGGACTTCCAGTGTCCTGTTTCTCTGTCCTCGTTGTCCGAGGAGTCACCAGAGGATGAGCTTCCCCTCTTTCGGCGCTTGCACAGACTGTCCTCAGAATCCGAGCTTGAAGAGCTTTCACTTGGGGAGTGCCGTCGTCCAAGTCTGTCATGGACCCTGTGGCTACCAAGCCTAGCGTGGACATTGATACGCCGTCCGTCCTCTTCGTGTTCTTCCAGATACTGCAGGTCAGCTGCTTCATCGTTATCAACTCTCCTCCTGATCCTGGTAAACACTGGGGGCGGCGGCTATCCTTCCCGCGCCTCTCCCTCTGATGACGCGATGGGGATGTCTCATACTCTGGGTCAAAGTTGAGTCGGGCTTGCAGGCTCTGACTCGACCTCTTTTTCGCTTCCTCTTGCATAAGGGCAGCCAAGGTTTCGTAGTTTTGAGACACGAAGTCACTTGACGCTAATTCAGGCATGACTCCTTCTAGAGCGAGGGTGTCTGTTTCCACCACCGGACCCCTGTTTCGGTCAGGTGCGTCTGGCGGGTTTGTGAGGCCCATTTCTGGCACCGATTGGAGGGAGTGGTAAAAGGGTGCGATGGATCTTCTGCGCGGTGGTTGTTGTAGTGGCATGGGTTGTCCCGTCGCGTGGTTCCACTGTCGTGAAGACCGGATCGGGCACGAGCCCGGTTTCTGGTCGCCTGGCGTTCGAGCCTGCTTAGAGGCGATCCGCTTTGCGGCTTCTTCCCTTGTAGGTCGCTATGCGATCGCTGGCTTAGGTTTCTGTGCTTTGTCATTCTAGTTCTTAGTGATTGGTCCCACGGATGGCGCCACTTGTTGATACAAAAGTTGGGCGTTCCTTATTTGGACTTCGGTTCTCGTATCAATTAGACCTTGATGCTTGAGACCTGCGCACTAAGAAAACAGAAAACACCGTTAGGCTTATCGTGGGATTGTCTCCCACGATTATCCTCCGGCGTGAGAGTAAGTAATCGGTTTTTAGGGTTTAGTGAAGAGTTAGGTTTTGTGATCGTACCTTTAATGAGGGCCGAGATGCCCTTTATATACACACGAAATCCTTGTTGGTTTCGTGTTCCCAAACCTTCGGCGTATCCCGCCTAAGTCGGTCAATCAATACATATCTCATAAACAAGAGATATCTGATATCCAAAACCATAAATAACTGCGGGTTTGGGCCTTCGTGAGCCCAAACCGGTACCGGGTTAGCCTGTTCGTACTGGGCTCGATTGCTAGTAGCGTTCATTGGTCGGGTTCATGACCCAAATGCGGACTACACGTCACCAGTCATAACCAACTAGTTTCTAAGAGAATAAAATAGCTTACTTGTTATGTACTTTCATAAAATAAAGATATTATTCTTTTCTTTATCAACTTTTCATACAAGTTTTGAAGACATGATGAATTTACACTAGGGTGAACTAAAATGTTATAACTTTTATGTTCATTAACATAAAGATGTAAACACATATATTTGTAGAACTTAAAGGTATATGGATTACTTACTTCTATAATACAAATAAGAGTGTGTTGTGCATGGAGACTAGTTTATAGAAAAGAAAAGAAAAGAATAATTTAAGAGAAAGATTCTTTTAGAAAGAAAAAACATCAAATTAAATTCCATTCACTTCAATTTCTTCTTTTAAACAATAGCCATTTTATTTTTAATTTATTTATTTATTTTATTATTTTTATATTTTGATCTTTCAATAACTAATTTAATGATACTAAAAGAAAGAATTAAGAGCATATGCATACTATGATCTTAAGCTAAAAGGACTATATATATTTTTTGTTTCTATATGAACCCTTACATTCTAACTGTAAAAAAAGATCAGAAATTTTTACCGATTCAAAGCTATGAACTCATGATCTCATCCCGCATTCAGTTACACATGTATGTAACTAACACGTTGCGTTATTTATATGTTCAAACACTTTTGATGGCCACATGCACACGGATTTATATAACAAACTTCTTAAAACGTAACTGAAAAATAATCACTTCTTTGTTCACAAATCATATATGTAAACTTTCTCAGAATGCATCAATCACCTATAATATATTTGTTTCACAAACTGAGTTTCACAGTTTTAATCGACCCACAATAGGATGACACAATACATATTACATACACATAACTGTATAGGACTCATATATTAGGAATTTTTGGGACATTCCTGAGTTAAATGATGTTAGTTGGGGTTGGAAGAATATATTACAGTTTAGAAGTGTTCTGAGGGATCATATTGTTTATCATGTGGGAAATGGTACTGACATTTCTGCTTGGTTTGATAACTGGTTAAGTCTTGGGCCTTTGTGTGGTTTTTATCTAACAGGGGACATCTTTGAAGCGGGTTTTCTCTCATGCAAAGTGTCGATATTGTTTGTAATGGTGAATGGATCGGCTGATGCATGGAGGAGTAAGTTCCCTTCCTCTTTAATATCCCCCTCCCCGCTCATTAGAGATAGAAAAGATAAGGTGTTATGGAAGTCTAATGATGGTGGCTTGGGTCTTTTCTCTGTTAAGAAGGCACAGTGCGATCAATGTCGTTATTAAGCCTGTTGTGCCATGGTGTAAGCTTGCGGTTCAGCCAAAATATTCCTAGGCATGCATTCATGGTCTAGTTAGCTATTAATCAGAAATTAAAGACACAAGATAGAGTGGTTAGATGGCAGGACATTGGTAATCTCAAGTGTTCTTTGTGCAATCAGGTTCAAGATTCCCATGATCACTTATTTTTTGAGTGTGAGTTTTCAGTTAGATTATGGGACCGTTTTAAAAAACTTGTTAGATTGGATAATGCCCCGAATTCTCTTCATCAGATTGTTCTTTATCTCTATGGAAGGCCTATTAACAAGTCTGTTTGGAGTGTTCTCCAAAGGCTTGTCTTGGGTGCTTTGGTCTATTTCATATGGCAAGAGAGGAACTTGAGGCTTTTTCAGCATAATAGAAGGTCTTTTGATGAGTTATGTAGCACTGTGAGGGATGTTATTAGATGCAAAATGATGAGTTTGAAGATTAGATCATCCAAGCATTCTTTTGAAGTTGCCAATCTCGGAACATGCATATGCAAAAGAGAAATCAGTTTTATGGATTCATGCCTCTTAATGACTAGTAAGTTGGGTGTTAGAGTGGTCGTTTGTTTTATAGTTATTGGGTTGGTTTGTTTCAATCATAATGGCCTGGTTATTGTTGGGCATTTGGTTGTTATCTTCTTGATTTTGGATGGGGCCGAGTTAAAGGTGGAGGACTACTTAGGTGTTTGTGATAAGCTTTGTTTACCTCTAATGGGTTTCTTGGTGTCATGGGATAATTCTTTTGGTCCTATTAATTTTATGGTATTGGGCTTGTTGAAGACTGAAGATAATTTAGAGAGTATCAAGTGTTGGATTTCTACTACATCAGCTACATGTTTATTTGGAGGCCTAAGTAAGAGTTGTGCTCTTTTTCCTTATCCGTGGTTTTTCCCATTGGGTTTTACTCGGAAAGGTTTTTTAAGGAGGCGATCTTACTTGGCGCATTGCTCCATTCTTCACTTCATGGGTTTGTGTTCGGATTGGCTATGGAAGATGAAGACTATGCATTGGATGTTTTATTACTATAGAATTTTTATTTGTAATACTTCTAGTTATCGTAGTATTTTATCTTTTCTAGTGATTTTCCCAAAGCATGTTTTGGGGATGTCATACATGGATTGACTTATTGGGTTTGTCCTTTAAGTCTTATGTAATTATTTTTGTTTTTTAATAAATTTTGCCGGGGTTTCATCCCCTTTCCCAAAAAAAAAACTGTATAGGATAATCTTTTAATGATTTTTTGTTAACTTCTGAAGCTATTCTATCTGTTCAACACAAAAATTGTCACTATTGTCAAACTTGTACAATAAATTATTATTGCTAGATATTCCCTCTTTATTCATAAGTCATAACCAATTAGTTTCTAAAAGAATAAAATAGCTTACTTGTTATGTACTTTCATAAAATAAAGATATTATTTTTTTCTTTATCATCTTTTCTTACAAGTTAATGTGTCGGACTTGCATTTCGCTTTTGCACAATTTTATTAATGAATTTTTCACAAAAATTAAAGCTCATAGTTAGTCCATGTTATAAAATTTAGTAATTTATATCCTAGATATTTGGAACCATAATGAATTTACATTAGTGAATGAAATAATTTGATAATAGCCCATTCATATTTTATATAATAAGAGAAGATACAAAATAAAAAAGAAAACAAATTCTTTTTGTTTTTATATGAACTCTTACATTCAAACTGTAAACAAAGATCGAAAATTTGTACCGATTCAAAGCTATGAACTAATGATCTCATCTTGCATTCAGTTACTCATATATGTAACTAATACGTTGCGTTATTTATATGTTCAAACACTTTTGATGGCCACGTGCACACGGATTTATATAACAAACTTCTTAAATCATAACTGAATTTGTACCGATTCAAAGCTATGAACTAATGATCTCATCTTGCATTCAGTTACTCATGTATGTAACTAATACGTTGCGTTATTTATATGCTCAAACACTTTTGATGGCCACGTGCACACGGATTTATATAACAAACTTCTTAAATCGTAACTGAAACATAATCACTTCTTTGTTCATAAATCATATACGTAAACTTTCTTGGAATGCATCAATCACCTATAATATATTTGTTTCACAAGCTGAGTTTCACAGTTTTACTTGACCCACAATAGGATGACACAATACATATTACATACACATAACTGTAAAGGATAATCTTTTAATGATTTTTTGTTACCTTTTGAAGCTATTCTATCTGTCCTACACAAAAACTGTCACTATTGTCAAACTTGTTCAATACTTTATTTTTGCCACATATGCCCTCTTTATTCATAAGTCATAACCAACTAATTTTATAAAAGAATAAAATAGCTTGCTTATTATGTACTTTCATAAAATAAAGATATTATTTTTTTCTTTATCAAATTTTCTTAAAAGTTAATGTGTCGGACTTGCATTTCTCTTTTGCACAATTTTACTAATGATTTTTTCATAAAAATCAAAGTTGATAGTTCATCCATGTTATAAAATTTAGTAATTTATATTCTAGATATTTGGAACCATAATGAATTTACATTAATGAAGGAAATAATTTGATAATAGCCCATTCATATTTTGTATAATAAGAGAAGATACAAAATAAAAAGAAAACTAATTCTTTTTGTTTCTATATGAACCCTTACATTCTAACTATAAACAGAGATCGGAAAATTGTACCGATTCAAAGCTATGAACTCATGATCTCATCTGGCATCCAGTTACACATGTATGTAACTAATACGATGCGTTATTTATATGTTCAAACACTTTTGATGGCCACGTGCACACGGATTTATATAACAAACTTCTTAAATCGTAACTGAAAAATAATCACTTCTTTGTTTACAAATCGTATATGTATACTTTCTCGGAATGTATCAATCACCTATAATATATTTGTTTCATAAACTGAGTTTCACAGTTTTACTCGACCCACAACAGGATGACGCGATACATATTACATACACATAAATGTATAGGATAATCTTTTAATGAATTTTTGTTACCTTTTGAAGATATTCTATCTGTTCAACACAAAAATTTTCACTATTGTCAAACTTGTACAATAAATTATTTTTGCCAGATATGCCCTCTTTATTCATAAGTCATAACCTACTAGTTTTGTAAAAGAATAAAATAGCTAACTTGCTATGTACTTTCATAAAATAAAGATATTATTCTTTTCTTTATCAACTTTTCTTACAAGTTAATGTGTCGGACTTGCATTTCTCTTTTGCACAATTTTATTAATGAATTTTTCAAAAAAATCAAAGCGTATAGTTCATCCATGTTATAAAATTTAGTAAATTATATCCTAGATATTTGGAACCATAATGAATTTACATTAGTGAAGGAAATAATTTGATAATAGCCCATTCATCTTTTATATAATAAGAGATTATACAAAATAAAAAGAAAACTAATTCTTTTTGTTTCAATATGAACCCTTACATTCTAACTGTAAACAAAGATCAGAAATTTGTATCGATTGAAGGCTATGAACTCATGATCTCATATAGCATTCAGTTACACATGTATGTAACTAATACGTTGAGTTATTTATATGTTCAAACACTTTTGATGGCCACGTGCACATGGATTTTTATAACAAACTTTTTATTTCGTAACTGAAACATAATCACTTTTTTGTTCACAAATCATATATGTAAACGTTTTTGGAATTCATCAATCGCCTATAATATATTTGTTTCACAAACTGAGTTTCACAGTTTTACTCGACCACAATAGGATGACACCATACATATTACATACACATGACTGTATAGGATAATCTTTTTACCTTTTGAAGTTATTCTATTTGTTCAACATGAAAATTGTCAATATTGTCAAACTTGTACAATAAATTATTTTTGCCAGATATGCCCTCTTTATTCATAAGTCATAACCAACTAGTTTTGTAAAAGAATAAAATAGCTTACCTGTTATGTACTTTCATAAAATAAAGATATTATTCTTTTTTTTATCAACTTTTCTTACAAGTTAATGTGTCGAACTTGCATTTCTCTTTTGCACAATTATATTAATGAACTTTTCATCAAAATCAAAGCTGGTAGTTCATCCGTGTTATAAAATTTAGTAATTTATATCCTATATATTTGGAACCATAATGAATTTACATTAGTGAAGGAAATAATTTGATAATAGCCCATTCATCTTTTATATAATAAGAGATTATACAAAATAAAAAGAAAGCTAATTCTTTTTGTTTCAATATGAACCCTTACATTCTAACTGTAAACAAAGATCAGAAATTTGTATCGATTGAAGGCTATGAACTCATGATCTCATATAGCATTCAGTTACACATGTATGTAACTAATACGTTGAGTTATTTATATGTTCAAACACTTTTGATGGCCACGTGCATACGGATTTATATAACAAACTTCTTAAATCGTAACTGAAACATAATCACTTCTTTGTTCATAAATCATATATGTAAACTTTCTCGGAATGCATCAATCACCTATAATATATTTGTTTCACAAACTGAGTTTCACAGTTTTACTTGACCCACAATAGGATGACACAATACATATTACATACAAATAACTGTATATGATAATATTTTAATGATTTTTTGTTACCTTTTGAAGCTATTCTACCTGTCCTACACAAAAATTATCACTATTGTCAAACTTGTACAATACTTTATTTTTGCCACATATGCCCTCTTTATTCATAAGTCATAACCAACTAATTTTATAAAAGAATAAAATAGATTACTTGTTATGTACTTTCATAAAATAAAGATGTTATTCTTTTCTTTATCAACTTTTCTTACAAGTTAACGTGTCGGACTTGCATTTCTCTTTTGCACATTAATGAATTTTTCATAAAAATCAAAGTGGATAGTTCATCCATGTTATAAAATTTAGTAATTTGTATTCTAGATATTTGGAACCATAATGAATTTACAATAGTGAAGGAAATAATTTGATAATAGCTCATTCATCTTTTATATAATAAGAGAAGATACAAAAAAGAAAAAAAAAATCTTTTATTGACCAATGAGAGAGCTCCATTTTAAAATCGAGTCTTCTGATTGGCCAATAAGAGTCAATATTATTTCCAACTTTTTCAAACTCATCTAAATTTCATCAAGCAAATTAAATATGTATCGAAACATATGTTGATTTTAAAAAAAATATAAAAATGAATAAGTAATTAATAAAACTTTAGTTGTTAAATTTTAGATAAATTATTTGAACTTAAGTAAACTTATCAGTTTTCATATTTCTTAATAACTTTATAAATTTAATAAATGCACTCTAGGCTTTATATGTTTTTTTTTCTAAAAAATAGCATATATATCATCGTTATTTATAAATATTATTATCATTTTATATTAGTTAATGTATATATACGAAATTATAAATATCAAAATAAAATCACGAGTTATTGTGATATGTAAATTAATAACGAGAATATATATGTATACACACACACACACACATTCGAATGACTTGTGTTATTAATCTTTATGAAATAATGATATCTGGAAAATTATTTCTTTCACTATTCACATAAAATAACGACTCATATTCTTCTTTATAAGTTTAACCCACGCTTATATGGGTTTAAAAATTAAATATGGCTGAAATTATTTTTAACAGGATTATATGAATGTCAAAATGAAAGTGTGGTCCTACAAGTTACTATAAGATGAAAATAAATACACGAGATTGTACTTATAACAACGACGCATGTAATTACTCTTTGAATTTTAAATGATGATATCCAGAAAAACATTTATTTAAGACTCATTACTGGTTATTAGACAAGCATAATGTCAAGAACATGATATTAATAGTTTAATTTAGAAAACATTAACCTCAAAACTATGTCACTTAAAAAAATCAAATCTCTAGTTCAACAAAATATATACCAAATATCAATCGTTATTAATACATAATAAATATTTTATATAAAAACTTATGCATGGACAGTTAATATAATTGTATAATTATAATATATTTTACACAATTTAATAGAAAGATCATATTACCTCCGTCCCATCATAATTGTCCACTTTGACTATTTTAAGTCTTTTTTATTTAACTTTGACCATAATTATTTTTATTTGTGTAATATAATACTTGATGAAAAATATATGTATAGATTGGGTTTTAAATATATTTTCGTTTGTTATAATTTTCATCAAGTATTATATAACACAAATAAATATATTAATAGTTAAAGTTGAACAAAAAAAACTCAAAAAAATCAAAGTAGACAATTATTATGGGACGGAGGGAGTATTTAACAACCCCGTGAATGCATTAGTTAAACTAGTACCCACATTTAAAAATTGTCTTATATTATCCTAACTAGCAACTATAGAAAGATTTTGGGCATTTAACTCTTCATTAATAATGAAATAAAGTTAAATTACTAAATTAACTTTACATCTTATTCAATCAAAGATCGAAAATACTTGTTTTTTTTAAAATGAATAATTTTACAAAGCAAATACATGAATCATATTAACAAAATCAAGAACATGTAATTTACGCAACATTCAAACTTCTTTGGAAGGGAAAAATAGAATTACAAATTAAAATAAAATTATTGTCACTCTAAAGTTGTTGTCACGAAAAACGTATAATCAAATAACATTGTTTGTTAAAAAACTTAGCTATATCTTTCTTGTTGTCGCAATGCGCATGATGCTGCAATTCTCATTAACATAAATATACACAAATATTTGTTGAAGTTGAAGTTGAAGGTAGATGGATCACTTACTTCTATTATACAAATCACAATGTGTGTTTTGCATGGAGAATAGTTTGAAGGTAAGAAAAGAATAGTGTAAGAGGAAGATTTTGTGAGATAAAGAAAAAGGATCTTACATTCCCTTTGCTTCAATTCCTTTCTTAAAACACCAGTAAAGAACCCAAAGTCTCTATAAATTCTCATCCTTATCCTCTCATTTCCATGATAAAACAACTTTGAAAACATAGTGTAATGGCTTCCTCAAGCAATACAAAGAGCATCAATATCAGTTATGAAGGTATAGCTCCAATCTAATAGTATTTTTCGAAAAGATCTCAATTTATTTACTCTCTTTCGCTTTATATTTTCATTTTATTAGCCTTTTATCTAATGCATATCTTAAACTCTATAACACATGATTGAGACCAGCACTATCAGACTTATTTGCGAGATCCTATTGTGCAACAATTTAAGCAAAATATATTAAAAAATGTTATGTGTGAGACTTTTTAGCTTATATAGAGTAGTGATTGGGAGACCTAAATCATATGCCTAAAGATATGACTAACAATATGTGGCATCATCCTGATGGCTACAGCAATGGGACCCACTTTTTTATAAACCGCCAGGATCATGACACATGTTTTTAGTCACATCTTTAAGCACATAATTAGTCTTCCCAATCATTTTCCTTTATAATATAGTACTTTGAAATCAACTTTGATGTTGTGCTATATTGTATGAATTCTGTATATTATTTTATAAATTGCCAGCAGTTTAGAATTATTCTTCAAAACAGATTTTCTTACAAAAGTAAACTTTTTTTTTTTTTTTTTTCAATTCATATTTTGTCAAACATACATTTCAACACGAAAAGTATGCTGCTAATATACAATAACTTATATATTCTAATGTCAGACATATATTGCACGATACTGATCACTTCATGTCAAATGCTATTTTTATATGCTTTAATCCATTTTTATTGACTTCGGTGCCATGCATGCTTATTTGTATCTATCGTTCTGTTATAGATGATGTTAGAGTACTTGTCGCCTACAATGGAAAATGGAGATGGGACGGAGAAAAGTGGTTGTTCGAGAATTCCAAGGGTTCAATAATGGACGTGTCTAAGTATGTAACGTTATCACAAATAACGGACATCCTATGCACAAAATTCGACGTTGATCAAGATTCTTATGGTTTAAAGTTGGAGGTTCGATCATTACAGAGGTGGATCTCCTTGGTTTCCTGTTACTGAAATTCAAAATAATCAAGATCTCTCGTTGTTCATCTCAGAATCTTGGAAAACAAAACTTGCTTTATGTGTCACACGTGTAGCAAAAATGGTGTTAGTTAAAGGAGCTGAACATGGGCGCAAAGGTAGTTCTCTGTGTATTTCCTTAATTAAAACAAGCGTAGATCCTGTGATATGTTCATAAACAATATCGTTTAAATGCTCATTTTTATGATGTAGTATTGAAACAACTTTTAATTTAACATATTTGCTTCTATGTGTTGTATAATACATTCACTAAGAATATAGGTGGGGATGATATAGAGCCAAAGTAAAAAACGATTAAATGTAAAACATTTCACAAGTTAAAGATTAAAATAATATAAAGTGAGGTGAAAAAGGTTAAATTCTTTTTACGTCTATCGAAACGAGGTCAAACAAAATATGCCTGATATAAAGTCACGTGAATTTGATTAATATTTTATAAAGGGTTGTACTATTAGAACTCCTATGGGGTCACAGGGTCACATAGGGAATATTTCTTTTGTCCCCCACTTTTTTCAGTACAACACAGTTTTTTGTCAGTTTCTGTTCCGTATTTCTGACAGTTTTAAGCGTTTGACTTATTAAACTTTATATTTACTGTTCCCCTTTATAAAAATGTTTGTGCAGATGACTGGCCAGAGAAAAGACTAATCAATGCTATTAAAGAGGGTGACTGGGTGAAAGCTCGAGAAATCATTAATACAAAGGAAGTCACATGGACTTCTAAACTAAATAATGCCGGCTTTACAGCACTCCACTTTGCTGTCGGTACATATAAAGATAATGAGGTTGTTAGGGATATCGTAAAGGGGATAAACAGCGAGTTACTTATAACGACTGTAAATAATAGAGGTCAGAACCCAGCGCACGCTGCTGCAATTTTTGGCAACACAGAAGCTTTGAAGATAATGTTTGACTCTAACCCAAAATGTTTATTCATTCCTGATGAGGACGGTGATTTACCGATTCAATACGCTCTTGATGCTATAGAGATAGAAACCTTTCTCTATTTGTTTAAGCAAACGAAGATTTATAAAGTTGAATATGACATACTTTTTAGAGGCATCCGTGGTGTTCACCTCTTGCATCGAGTAATTGATACAGGATTAATCGGTATGTATGCTTTGTAACCCTTTTTTTTCAAATTTTAGTGAAAGATGAAAAAGTACTTCTATTTGATTCCAGATGTAGCATATGAGTTGATCAACGACTACCCAAGCTTGGCTACAACAGTGTATGAAGACAAAACCGCATTAGAGTGTATCATCAAAAAGCCAGAGTTATTTTATAGTGGAACATCTTACAGCTTTTACTCAAGATTTGTTTACCACGGTATGTCTTTTCACAAATAGTAGTTTATAGCTTGATCCCCTAACAATCTTTTTAATAAATCTCCATTCGTCAATTGCCTATCATGATAAATTATGTCAAACCTATACATGAAAATAACTTGTATAAGTAAGGGCACTGGCAACCATGATCCCATACCTCACTTAATTTTATTTTTTTATTTTTTAAATTCATAATTATATTAAACAATTTAATAAAAACATAATATTTCATTAATAATTAAAACAAAATTACATAAAACTTAGAAAATAACTAGTCATTGATGTATGCTAAGTCTTGAACCGCTACATGCTCCGTAAGATCATATCGGAGACGGTTATGGATATCTTCGTTGAGTAACTCCTGTAGTACACTGTTGTCATAAACTAGCGCGACCGGCTGATTCATTATATGAACTGGTGATATTGCCATCTCGTCGTCTTTTAAAATCATATTGTGAAATATAATACACGTATAAACGAGTTGTCGAATCTTTTCGACCGACATAGCCCGGAGAGGACGACTGAGAATCATCCATTTTCCCTTAAGACGCCCAAAAGCTCGTTCGACATCCTTTCTTGCAGACTCTTGTAGCTTCTTGAATCTCTTTTCCATCTGGTCAGTGGGATACTTGTATGCTTTAACAAACGTTGAATACGTAGGATAGATTCCATCGGTAAGATAATATCCACGTTTGTAAAGCCGTCCATTTAGAGAAAATGAACTGTTTGGCGCCGTTCCATTTCGCTCCGTAAGATACAATGGAGATTGATTCAAAACATAAATGTCGTTGTTTGCACCGGGAGGACCAAAAAACGAATGCCAAATCCACAAATCATTGAATAGTCGGGTATTGGTGATCACCTCTCTTATATTGGCATTTCAAATGTCTAGGACAATTTCGCCAAACGAAATGTGTACAATCAATGCTACCAAGCATTCCAGGAATGTGGTGTTTTTCTTCATGTGCCTCGAATAATCGTGCAACGTCATGGGCTGTCGGCCTACGTAAGAACTCTCGACCATATGATTCAATTATCGTATGACAAAAATGATCAAGCCATTCTCCTACAAAATATTTAATAGTAAAAAAAATACGAAAACTTTATAAAAAAACCGAATTTAAAAAAATACGAAAACTTTTTAAAAAAAACTGACGTTCTTCGTGCCATGTTTAAATGGTCATCAAATCTATTCGGAGGTTCACCCGTTGCGAGTTGCCGAATGGCCGATGTGCATTTTTGTAACGCCGTGAAACTTTTTTTCCTTCGCGTCTTGGCCCTCTTGAAACCATTCAAATCTCGCTTCAACATCACCAACAATTCTTAAAAACAAGCTTTTATTCATTCGAAATCTATCACGAAAAATATGCTCGGGAAACTTTGGTCGTTCGACGAAATAGTCATTCATTAGAGTTTGTAATGCTTCTTCACGAAATCGGGTGAGAGACTGTCGGGTTTCGGTAGTGCTTGAGCTTGCCGTGTCTTCAATGGAATTGTACACGGCAAAATAGGTTGACAGGGTACTACCGGATAACAATAGTTCGGAAGATGATTCGGGAAAAACTAACTCGTCCTCGGATGAAGAAGAGGAGGATGAAGATATTTTGTTTAGAGTGTTGTAGTTCATTTGTTTGTGTAAAAAGAATGAGATTTGGAATAAAATGTGAATTGAAATTGGTTATTATGTGTATATTTATAAAGGGAATTTTTTTTTCATTAAATGTGTAACGGTCATTTTTAAAGTCGTGTAACGGCTATATTTCACACGCTCCTCTCCACACCGATTCGGTAAAATATGCCGTGATCCCTCCATACAGCCCCATACCGCCACTATAGCGGCGGTGTTGCCGCTCGGCAAGCCCTCCAAACCACTCCAAACCGAAGCCATTGCCACCCCCCTAAAAAATTATTGCTGACTGGTTTTGGTCGATGTTTTATGGGTTAATTACTTAGAAATGTGTTATACTTGTCACTTTTTGTTATTGCGAGTATTGAACGTTTTATTTATTTTTTTATTGTGTTATGTGTAAATGAACTTTCAAATTTCGATTATTGTGTGTATTTTGCGACTATTTAGCCATCTAAAATGACCATTTTCCCTTTCGAATAAAATAGTCACAAAATACACACAATAATCGAAATTTGGAAGCTCATTACACATAATAAGAAAAAAAAAGGTTCGGTACACACAATAACAAAAGGGCTAGTGGTCTCTAAATGTATCATAGTTGTCATGATTTCTTCTATATGTATCAGACAATTTTCTTTTGCTATTCTATTTACTAAACTTGCATTTTTGGTATTTGTGTATTTTATGACCATTTTGCCCCTCCTGAGTTAATAAAATGAAGGGTTTTTAGACAGATAGATTACTCAACTTTCCAACTTTATTCGTCTAAGTTACCAAACTTTATTTTTGTGCAAACAGGGTATTGGACTATCGTTACCGGACAAATTAGAGACCGAACTATTTTTAACCTTTGCGAAATTGTTCACCTAAGTTACTAAAGTTTTTCTTGTTCAATTAGGTTACCGAACTATGCAACTTTGTTCTAAGGGCGCGTTTGGTTTGTACACGGGATTAAATTTGGATTTGGATTTGAATTTTGATTTGGATTTTGTGTAGGATTTTGGTTTAGATATTCAAATGAATATTATAACTTAATGCTAAAATATATTATTACAATAAATGAAATAAAAAACAAGAGCTAACATTGTATTTTGGTTTTAACGATCGTTATACAAACCACGGGGACGATTTATGTAATTTACTCTATAAAAAAAATAAAGTTTTTTCTTTTTAATTTTATTATTCGAAAATTTTTTAATTTTATTACGATTAAATTTTTTAATAAAAAAAAACTTTTTTTTTAAAATTTAATTTTAATTTTATTATAATAAATTAAAAAAAAAACAAAATTTAATTTTATTATAATAAATTAAAAAAATTATTTTTTTTAAATTTTATAAAAAATCAAAAATTTATAATAAAACTAAAAAAAATTAATTTTAATTTTATTATAATAATTTTTTTTTAAAAACTGCTTTTTCTTTTAAAAAAAATTAAAATAAATTAAAAAAACAAGAAAAAAACTTTTTTTAATTTTATTATAAAATGTATGAGAACGTATAAAAACGGATGATCAAGTATGAAAACAACGTACAAAAATGTGTGTTTCGTTGTAGGTATTTTTAAATTCAAGTTTTAAATTTATATTTTGCCGGACTATACCTAGTGGGGTAAGTACGAGGTCGTTATCAGGAGTAGTGTTATCTAGAATTAACCTAGTGATTTTTACAAGTTTCAAAGGGGTTTTGATTTGATTTAATTATAACTACTAATTAATCTAATTAAACTATTCTATGAGTTCCTCCCAGCTCAAATGATGTTCCTCCCAGCTCAAATGTGGACGAAACTGATGATGATGGTTTTAAGGTGGTGCAGAATCGGAAAGCCAAACCAAAAGGTACGAAGATGACTGGTGGTATTAATATGGGTAAGGGTCCTAGATTTGCACCTAGGAAGCAGGTATATGTTGCAAAGACGAAGACACCGGCTGCTGCTAGTGGTAATGCTAAAGATACACCGATTACTACGTCTAACTCTTTTGGGACTCTTGAGGTGGAAGATGATTGTAATGTGGATGATTCTTTTACTAACAAGGACAAGACTGGGAAGTCTTACGGTACTACTAAGGAAGCAGGTATTGATGGATCTCGGGGGACGGACTCTCGTATTGATATTGGTGAGGCGTCTAAGCCTCCGGAGACTGGGACTCCTTCTGCTGCCAAGCTTGTGAGTGATTCAATGGGAATAATGGATGGTGGTTCTACTCCCATAGCTGAGAAGATTGGTAAGCTTGAAAAGCTAATTATTGATGGGAAAGCTACTCTTGTGGATGATGATGGTCTTCCTATTCCGTCTACCTCTTCTACTAAGAGAGTTAACCCTTTTTCTAAAGTGGGAGAGATTGTGGTGTCTGATTCTGAAGATGAGGTTGTTGCTAACCCATTTGATGAGTCTGCTAATATTTTTGGTGGGGGCCAAGAATTTGAAGATGAGTATGATGAATATGATTTTGCTGATTATGCGAAACAGGTTCGTGATCTTCCAGGGAATTTGGATTCCTTTAATGCCATGTATGGCACAACGTTTCAAGGTCCTAGGAAGTAATGTTAGTGTTGTGTCATATAATATAATTTGAATAGTGGTTTGTTTTCTTGTTTAGAGAATTGGAAGTATCTTGTTATGTAAGCTTTATGCCTATGTAACGGGCTGAGATATGGGATTTCACTCATATCCATTGTACTTAAACGTTTATTTGGTTAATATATTTACCAGGGTGCAGGATTACTCCCCTTTACCCAAAAAAAACTATTCTATGAGTTTTGTGATCAAGCAAAGAGGAGAGTGCTAGCCATGTAAATAAATATATATTAGTAACCCAATTGAACAAAAAAAAACTTCAGTAACTTAGACGAACAAAATCGCAAAGTTGAGTAACCTATATGTTTAGTAATGGTAAGTGGATATCTGAGTTGGACAATGGGGCCCACAAAAAGCTGAGGTGGACAAGGTAAAAAGTCAATCTCCCGGTTACCAGTTTTTTGGGTAACCTAAATGAACAAGGTTCTAGTGTTCAGTAACCTGAATGTCGAACCCGTATACTCCAATACCCTGTTTGCACAAAAAAAAAGTTTGGTAACTTAGGCGAATAAAGTTTGAAAGTTAGGTAACCTATCTATCTAAAAACCCTAAAATCAAAGGCAAAATAGTCATAAGATACACAAAAAAATACCAAAAAAAAAATGTTTAGTACATAGAATAGCAAAAAAAAAGAAATTGTTCGATGCATATAAAAGAAATTTATGACAACCATCATACATTTTCAATCAATTAACCCATGTTTTATCTATTTCTAAATAACTATAATTAATGCTTATATTTGTATTGAAGTTGTTCCAATCGAGAATAACAGCTTTGGTAGTACTGATACGTCAGACGTGGAGAACCAAGAGACACCCAAGAAGGATAAGTTTGTTACCAAGTACACGACGAGGAGGTGCCTCCACGACGGTATGCTATATATGAACTTTGTGATTCCAAAACTCTAATAAACTCCAACCATGCATATTACGAGTGATTTGTTTATAGTTAAAAGAAACATTTTACCTTAGATGCACTCACATACCTTGGAATAATATTATGTATGTACGTCCCTTTTATAACATTTTATTTTATTGACACATCATATCTGCTTTTTTGTATAGTCATGTCGAGGATTTGTGTCAAATTATGGGAAATAACACTGCTGCATGGTAAGCACAAGCTTCCACCGAACTAATCTGTCTTAGAAACATATAAGCGAAAGAACTCATTAGGGAAAAAATGGGCTACACCGATAGCCAAATGTGTTGGTAATCCGTTGGTAATGGTTGTTATCTACGGATCACTAATGTAAATTTTTTCATGGGTAATATCGCCATAGGTAAATTTTATTGACTTATTTCTAAAATTGGCGAAAAATTGTACATTGGAGTTCCACACTATTAGTATTTATAAATGACAAATGAAGAAGTAACATTTCTGGAAAGTGTATTTAGATTAGTCTTAATTCTTAAAAAATAGGGCAAATGATTGAAAAAAGTGTCATACTTGCCATTATTTTTTTTGTGGGTAGCGAACAATTTTTTTTGCTTTTGTGGGTACTCTTCTTTCAAATTCTTCCTTTTTAGGGTAATATGTGACATTTTTGCCCTTCGGGAAAAAAAATTCTATTAGCTAAGAGGGGCAAAAATGTCCAAAAATGTCCAAAAATTTCGCAAAATACTCTAAAAAGGATAAATTTGAAAGAAAAGTATCCACAAAAGCAAAAAAAATTGTTCGTTACCCACAAAAAGAAATGGTGGCAAATATGATACTTTTTTCAATCATTTGCCTTAAAAAATAATTAGATTATTAAATAAACTAAGTTTGAGCTTAGGCTCGTTTATGCTAGGCTCATTTTGAGGTGTTGGTGAGTCAATCCCGATTAGCATACAAACGGCCTGGCTCATTTACACACTTAAGATAATTCACTGCTAGTGTAACACATGCTGTGTTGAAGGTATTGGTTAACATACAATGATTGAAGAGAATTTACTTGAGACGATCATAAATATCCGTTTGCCTTATTTTTGCTTGCACGTGGGTAATTATCAAATACAATAAACTGAAGACTTTCTGTCAACTTGCTCTTTAAATTTATTTATTATTAATATTTTAACTTTGAAGCTTAAAACAATGTTTACTATTTGATTAATCACAGTACCGCACATTAAGCACCTCAAGGATGATAAAGTAAAGCACAATACAACTATCAAGCTACTCGGGCGTATATGCGAGGAAGCTGCTAAAACATATACCGGAAATGATATCTTACGTCTTTATAGCTCTCCATTTTTTTTAGCTACGGAAAACGACACCGCTGAAGCAGTAGATGTGATGAGAACATATTTTGAACAATTATGTGCTTCCGATAAAGAAGGGCCAGATATAAATCAATTGACAGTCTTGAACCGTAGTGAAAAAGTTTACAACTTGATTATGAGTTTGAACAATCATCTTCTCAAAGTAATGATTAAGCAGTTCACGGATGATAATGGTAACAATATACTGCACTTGGTTGGAAGTTTGGCACCTGTACACAAACTTAATGCCGCTTCCGGTGCAGCGCTTCAAATGCAACGAGAGTTGCAGTGGTTTGAGGTGAGCTTGTTTCTCTATCTAGATTAATATAGCACAACATATGCTAATGTAGTAAACGGTCACACAACATCGCTGGAAAACATTTGCCTAGAAAAATAAATGGTGGCAAGTATGATAATTTTTAAAAACATTTGCCCAAAATCTTTCTCATTACCATATAAAAAGTACTCCCTCCGTCTCAACATTATTTTCAGGAGACAAAAAACACAAAGTTTAATAAAAGTGGGTCCATTACAATTTTTAACCACATAAATAGAATATTCTCTCACAAAATAACATTTTTATTACTAAATATGTAATGTGGACAATTATTTTGAGACATCCCAAAAGGGAAATATGGACAACAAATTTGAGACGGAGGGAGTAATAAACTAATAATAGAGGATTTCCAATATTTAGTTTTATTTACTTGGTTGAATATAATTTGAACTACAGGAACTGAAAAGAGTGTTGGGAATAGCACATACACGAGCACTGAATGCTAATAAAGAGACACCGATGATGGTATTTAGAAGAGCACACAAAGAGCTAAGAAAGGATGGGGAAGAGTGGATGAAAAAGACCGCTGATTCCTAAACAATCACGGCGGCTCTCATCATCACAATAGTTTTTGCGGCTGCAATTACTGTACCTGGCGGAAACGATAGTGCCAATGGGAAACCAATTTATGAAGCGAAAGCAAGCTTAATCATATTTGCAATCTCGGATGCAATCTCGTTGTTCACAGCCACCACTTCCTTGCTGTGGTTTCTATCCATTCTCACAGCACGTTATGCAGATGAGGATTTTCTTTACAAGTTGCCGAAGAGATTAATATATGGTCTTGTGATGCTATTTGTATCGGTGACATCCATGATGATAGCCTTTAGTGCAACACTCTATATTATGTTTGGACAGGGAAAAGCATGGATTCTGATTCCAGTAGCTGCATTAGCATGTTTGCCGATTGCTTCGTTCGTGACATTACAGTTTCCGTTGCTTGTGGAGCTTATATCTTCGACATATGGTCATGGAATCTTTGATAAGGAAAATGATTATAGGCAATCAAGTGCTAATGCCAACAAAAAGAAAAGGGCCTGAGAAACATGATTACCGTTATTAATATTTGCTATGTTAAAACTTTATTTTGTAATTTGAAATTTCTGATAAACTATTATGAGAAACTGTTGTACATTGTTTATTATAACTATAGTTTGATCACGTTATGTCTCATATTGCGACTAATCCACATTTTTCGTATATAATGTATACATGTGTTACTATGGCATCTTCGTGTTCCGTTTTGGCTTCTAGGATTCCTAGCTCCTGCTGGCGATATGACACCTTGTGCATGTAGGTGAATTAATGCTTTTCAATGGGCTATCCTCAAGTATGTTTACTCGGGTCAGTCTTTGCATTGGAGAGAATGAGGATATATTCTAGTATTCGACTACCTAGTAAGCAAAAGTACAAAGTTGGCCGGGTCAAGCACGTTTGGTTACAAGTCGATGTATTCAGGTTGAAATAGTGATTTTTAGTATGTGTTGAAATTAGTAAGTCTGACCCGCTAGCAAAATTTGACTTTTTATATGTTCTAGTCTATGTGAACAAGAGGATTGAGGTTGTATGCGTTACAATGGAGCAACTCTTAACCCGTTCAACAAGTTCTTATACAGCTAATCCAATTTTTGAGATGCAACACAAGCCAAATCGGCACATTCATAGGCTGAAGTTCCCCTCTGCTAATTATTAGGGAAACTAAATGTCAAAAACAAAATTGCTACGAACCTTAGCAAAATAAGCTAAGAACGGTCAACATAATTGCAAAAAACATCACTGCAAACAGTAGCAAAACGCAAAAATATAACAAGTTTCAGGTTCAAATCACGCTCAGTACAAACAGATCAGAAGTGATCACGTCAACCTTCTGAAATGTGATTCAAGCGATTCCTCAAACCCCGTAAGTTAGTCAACCAAAATATGAGACACCGTGGTTTAAAAGACCGCACACAAAAGACTATTATTGATACCTTATAATAAGTTACCCTTACCGCTTTATTAAACATCTCACTAAGCTCTCATATTACACTACCAAAACTACATCAAACAAATAAAAAACAAAGTCTACATAATACAAAGCTATCCCCTCCCCAAACTGGCTACAAAATCGTCATCGTCTTCTGAGACGGAGCAAACTTAACCAACTCTTTCTTCCTTAGCCACGCTTTCACAATCACAACCACTTCGAAAACCTTAACTTCTCCACTTGTTTTATTAGCAGCTTCTATTGTTAAATAGTATTTCATTCCTGATACCACTTGTTTCTTAGCTTCAACAACCTTCACAAACATTAACTGACCATCATTGTCCTTGTTACCCTTTAGTCTGTTGTACTCTTCAACTGAGTATTTGCCTATTGCTTAGACTTCTTTGTTGCTTGTTACATCTTCTACCTGTTCAAACCAAAAACAAATCGTAATTAGTGATAAATTACAAAAAAGTGTCACTAAAAATCCAAAAGTGTCGCTAAAAATTAAAGAAATGTCACTTGAAACTCTCATGTGTCTCTCTTTCCCACACTTAGTGATAGTTTTTTTGTCACTAATTAAATTTCACGTTTCTTGTAGCAAAGTGTATTAAAGCATTCAACACAGAAATTTTAAAGTTTCTTTATCTTTATTTGGCTATAAATTAAGAGCGTATCACATTGGTATGTCGTGACGTTAATCAAAACACTGGCCCCTTTGTGATGTGAAGTCATTAAACAAGCATGCTATACTAATACTTTGGGTTGATTGTCCATAATATTGACAAAATGTCACTTGAAACTCTCATGTGTCTCTCTTTCCCACACTTAGTGATACGAAATTTTAAAGTTTCTTTATCTTTATTTGGCAGACAAAGATCATTAGAGCTAGCTTTAGAAATTTTAATTTTCATAAATTAGCTTTAAAAAATAAAATATTACTTCAAGTAAAGCATAAATAATTATAGCTCAACATATAGCTCTTTAAGCCAAAGATTACAGATTATTGTAAAAAAGAAGGTGGTGTTTCCTATGTTCCAGCAGCATTGCTAGGCAAGTGATACCATAAGGATACTTTGGGAAACAATTGTTGTATCACTATTATTCTCTTAGTTGTTTTTGTTGGAAAATTTAGTGCACTTGTGGGATTAGTTCACACCTTGTAATGGGTTAGGAGGTACGGAGTGTACACCCATAAGGTCCATGAACACCCTGACTCTAATAGTGGTTTGTATTGGTAGTGCTTGGTGAAAGTACTGTTGTAGTTACCACTGATTATCAGTGTTTCCACTGAAGCAGTACTTCCACTAGATCAGTGTTTCCACTGAAGTGGTGTTTCACTGAAGTAGTGTTTACACTGAAGCAGTGGTGTATCCACTGAAGCAATGTAACCACTGATAGCACTATGAAAGTACTGATGATAGTACTGCTTGTAACGGCTTTGACCTATTCAAGTGGCAGTTTAAACTGCATTATGACCACGTTTAAGTGGTCATGTAACCACTAACGGCTATAATGGGGATAATTATGAGGCTATTAATGGGCCGATTAATACTCATAATTCCATTGACTAGCTGAGAGTATTTTCCTATAAATAGGAGATCTGTTTTATGCATGAATAGATGAGATACAACGCTTGAAAACACATAGAAAACATAAACACTTATTAGCGAAAGGGTTATAGAATTGTGCATAATTCTCTAACTGCATTTGGTCTTATCCCAAGTAGATATTCGTGATACCCAGGCATTAGGGTCGAATAGTTTACTTTGGAAAGTGATCACACGATTCCAAGTGATTTCCGGTAACCACCTAGTGGCATTTGTTACTGCTGACCGTTTGTTTGTTTCTGCTGAAGAGTTGCACATTTCTGCTGAAGTTGATTATCTTACCCTGCTGCTGGAAACTCACTCCAACAATCAAAGTAAACTATTTTGTGATAATCAATTGCAACTGCTGCAATGAAACATATGGCTTCAAACTTTGCCAAGCTTGATAAGTTTGAAGGGGTGGACTTTAGGAGGTGGCAGAAGAAGATGCACTTCTTGCTGTCAAGCATGAGTGTGGTGTATGTGCTAACCACACCAATTCCTGATGATGGTGATGATGCCACTGTAGAGCAGATCAGGAGGAGGAGCAAATGGGAGAATGATGACTACATATGAAGAGGCTTAATTCTCAATGGTATGTCTGATTCCCTGTTTGATATTTATCAGAACATTGAATCTTCCAAAGAACTGTGGGACTCATTGGATGCCAAATATATGGCTGAGGATGCATCAAGTAAGAAGTTTCTTGTTAGTAATTTCACAAATTACAAAATGACTTATTCAAGACCAGTTATGGAATAATACAATGAACTTCTTGGAATACTTGGAAGGTTTACACAACATAATATGCACATGGATGAGTCTATTTCAGTCTCTTGTGTAATTGACAAACTCCCTCCTTCTTGGAAAGATTTCAAGCATACCTTGAAACATAAGAAAGATGAGTTAACTCTAGTTGAGTTGGGCAGTCATCTGCGCATTGAGGAATCTCTCAAGGTGTAGGATAATGACAAGCCAAAGAGTAGCAATGCTACTGGTGCATCTATTGTCAATATGGTGGAGCATAATAAATCCACCAGGTACCATGACAACAAAGGCAAACGCAAATATCATGATAACATAAGGGCAGATCCTAACAAGAAGGCAACACCTACTTGTTGGAAATGTGGCAAGACTGGTCACATTAAAAGGGACTGCAAGGGTGTTAAAGTTGGTGGTAAAGCCAATGGATCAGGCACTAATGGTTCAGGGAGTGGTGGTTCTTCCAACTCACTGAAAGGTCAGAATATGGTTAATAAGTCTTTTCGGATTTATTATGTTACATATGTATCTGAATCTCATTATGTGCGGGATGATGATGTTGCGTGGTGGGTTGACTCTGGTTCAACAGTTCATGTGTGCAAAGATAGAAGCTGGTTCAAGACTTATGAGTCACTGAATGATGGTTCTATTCTTCACATGGGAAATGAGTCAACAGCCTTGGTGCATGGTCATGGTTGTGTAGATCTTAGGTTTAGTTCAGGAAAGATTGTAACTTTGTTTAATGTTATTCATGTTCCTGATATAAGGAAGAACTTGGTTTCAAGTAGTGTTTTGAATAATCATGGATATAAACAAGTTATTGAATCTGATAAATTTGTTCTTTCTAAGAATGGTGTTTTTATTGGTTTTGGTTATTTATGTAATCAAATGTTCAGGCTTAATGTTTCCACTAACAGTGTATCTGTATCTACTGATAATGTTAATTCAGCCTTTGTGACCACCACTGACCAGACTGACTCTACCCTTTGGTTTGCTAGACTTGGCCATGTACACTATAAGAGAATGCAAGATATGTCTAAGGATGGGTTAATCCCAGCATTTGACATGGACACTGAAAAATGTAAAACTTGCATGTTGACCAAGATAACTAAGAAACCTTTTCAGGGAGTTAATCGTGAGACTAAGCTCTTGGAGCTTATACACAGTGACCTGTGTGATTTGCATGCTACTCCTTCTTTGGGGAATAAGAAGTACTTTGTGACATTTATTGATGATGCTTCTAGGTTTTGTTATGTTTATTTGTTGCATACTAAGGATGAAGCTTTAAATAAATTCAAAGTGTTTAAAACTGAAGTTGAATTACAACTTGGGTCTTTGATCAAAAGATTAAGGACTGATAAGGGAGGTGAGTACATGGATATTATGTATTTTCAGTCTATTGGTATAATCCATGAAACGACTGCCCCTTATACTCCTCAGCAAAATGGTATTTCTGAAAGGAAACACAGGGTGCTGAAAGAGATGGTTAATTCCATGTTGTCCTATTCAGGACTGAGTCAAGGGTTCTAGGGTGAAGCTATGTTAACAGCTTGATATTTATTAAATAGGGTTCCCAACAAAAGGAACAAGGTTACCCCTTATGAACTCTGGACTAAAAGGAAACCCAACCTGAACTATCTCAAGGTTTGGGGTTGTAGGGCTGTTGTAAGACTCCCTGATCCAAAGTTGAAAACATTGGGTGAAAGAGGCATTGATTGCATCTTTGTTGGATATGCTGAGCATTCCAAGGCTTTTAGATTCTATGTTATAGAACCTAATGAATATGTTTCAATTAACTCCATAATTGAATCAAGGGATGCACACTTTGATGAGAATAGATTCTCATCCGTCCCTAGACCAAGTATGAGGATTCCTAATGGAGCTCATGACACTGGTGTATCAGAGGTCCCTGATGATGAACCATCAGTGGTCCCTGATGAGGTTGTGGTTCAACAACCTGAACCTATGCTTAGAAAAAGCAAAAGGATTAGGACTCCAAAGTCATTTGGACCTGAGTTTCAACTGTATTTAGTTGAAGGAACAAGGGATGAGGTCTCTGACCAATACTCCTATTGCTTCATTGTTGAGGATGATCCCAAGACATTTGAAGAAGCAATGAAGTCCCATGATATTGCTTTCTGGAAAGAAGCAATCAATGATGAGATGGATTCCATCATGGGGAACAACACTTGGGTGTTGGTTGATCTACCACCTGGTTGCAAACCTTTAGGTTGCAAATGGATTTTCAAAAGGAAAATGAAGGTAGATGGAACTATTGAAAAGTTCAAGGCTAGACTAGTCATTCAAGGCTTTAAACAAAAGTCTGGGATAGACTATTTTGATACTTATGCCCATGTGGCTCGTATGAATACCATAAGACTGCTGATTGCTATGTCATCTATTCACAATCTGATTATTCATCAGATGGATGTGAAGACAACTTTCTTGAATGGTGAATTGGATGAGGAGGTTTATATGAACCAACCTCAGGGCTTCATCATGCCTGGCAATGAAAACAAGGTGTGTAAACTGATTAAGTCTCTTTATGGACTTAAACAGGCACCTAAGCAATGGCGTCAAAAATTTGATGAAGTGGTTTTGTCTAGTGGTTATGTTCTTAACCAAGCTGACAAATGTGTATATAGCAAATTTGATGAATCTGGTAAAGGAGTCATCATTTGTCTATATGTTGATGACATGTTGATCTTTGGCACTGACCAAAATCAGGTTGACCTGACAAAGGAATTTTTGTCATCAAGGTTCTCCATAAAAGATATGGGGGAGGTTGATGATATCCTTGGTATAAGGATTAAACATGAAAGTAAAAGAATTTCTATCTCTCAGTCTCATTATATTGAGAAGGTGCTGAGAAAATTCAATTACTTTGATTGTACTCCTGTGAGTACACCTATGGATACTTGTAAGAAGCTGATGCCTAACCAATGCAAAGCTGTATCTCAACTTGAGTATTCTAGGGTAATTGGCTGTTTGATGTATGCCATGACTTGTACAAGACCTGATATTGATTTTGCAGTGGGAAAATTGAGCAGGTATACTAGTAATCCTAGTGCTCATCACGGGCAAGCAGTTCAAAGGGTACTGAAGTATTTGAAGAGAACTATGGATTATAGTCTCTCATATACTGGTTACCCATCGGTGTTGGAAGGATACACCGATGCAAGTTTGATCAGTAACACGAAGACAATTCGATCTACCAGGTGGCTGGGTATTCCAACTTAGTGGAGGTGCAATTTCTTGGGCATCCAAGAAGCAAACTTGCATCACCGGTTCAACAATGGAATCTGAATTTGTGGCCTTGGCAGCTGCTGGTAAAGAAGCTGAATGGTTGAAAAACTTGCTTCTTATGATTCCATTGTGGCCTAAACCTATAGCACCTATTTCTATCCGTTGTGATAGTGCAGCTACATTGGCTAAGGCTTATAGCCAAATGTACAATGGTAAGTCTAGACACTTAGGTGTCAGGCATAGCATGATTCGTGAGCTTATCATGAATGGGGTGGTATCTATAGAGTTTGTTAGATCTCAACAGAACTTAGCTGATCACTTGACGAAGAGATTAGCTAGAGACTTGGTTATAAAGTCTGCTAAAGGGTAGGGTTTTACTCCAACTTAGTCACTGAATGCTAGGACACCCAACTCCCTCCTAAGGAAACTTGGGAGCTGAGTTCAATGTGGAAAGCTGAACATTCAGTGGACTGGAGCACATGTTTTATTTACATCCCAAGGTTTTGCTCGGAACCTGCTGAAAAGAGGATGAAGTCTTTACTTCTTAATGTTTAATTTTCTTTGAAAAAGTGCTTGGCAGGAGCATGACTAAAGAGGAACCACCTATGTAAATGTTGAAGTTTTGCTGCTTCAAGAAGCTTTGGACTTTAGCTTCTACAACATTTATGAATTTGGATATGGACACATGGCTTGTATAGTGTCAGGAGCTGATAAGTGTTTGAAAGCTTGTGTGTAGTTATCTTCAGGTATTCAAATGGGTTGAAGGGTTCAATTCTTAGAACACCCTGATTCTCGAATATTAGAACGTGTAATTACTAAGATGGAAATTCAATCCTCAGGACATTTTCATTTATGCACATGTTTTGCTTGATGTTTGTTTTCATGCAAAGGAAGTGAACTAAATTTAGGGTTAGGAGGTACGGAGTGTACACCCATAAGGTCCATGAACACCCTGACTCTAATAGTGGTTTGTATTGGTAGTGCTTGGTGAAAGTACTGTTGTGGTTACCACTGATTATCAGTGTTTCCACTGAAGTAGTACTTCCACTGGATCAGTGTTTCCACTGAAGTGATGTTTCACTGAAGTAGTGTTTACACTGAAGCAGTGGTGTATCCACTGAAGCAATGTAACCACTGATAGCACTATGAAAGTACTGATGATAGTCTTTGCTTGTAACGGCTTTAACCTATTCAAGTGGCAGTTTAAACTGCATTATGACCACGTTTAATTGGTCATGTAACCACTGACGGCTATAATGGGGATAATTATGAGGCTATTAATGGGCCGATTAATACTCATAATTCCATTGACTAGCTGAGAGTATTTTCCAATAAATAGGAGATCTGTTTTATGCATGAATAGATGAGATACAACGCTTGAAAACACCCAGAAAATATAAACACTTATTAGCGAAAGGGTTATAGAATTGTGCCTAATTCTCTAACTGCATTTGGTCTTATCCCAAGTAGATATTCGTGATACCCAGGCATTAGGGTCGAATAGTTTACTTTGGAAAGTGATCACACGATTCCAAGTGATATCCGGTAACCACCTAGTGGTATTTGTTACTGCTGACCGTTTGTTTGTTTCTGCTGAAGAGTTGCACATTTCTGCTAAAGTTGATTATCTTACCCTGCTGCTGGGAAACTCACTCTAACAGTTTTAGCTGCACATTGCTGCTAGAGAAGTCCACCAAGGTTATTGTAATTCTTTTTATACATTTGAGTCATAAAAAGTGGTTTTTTGTCCCGTTTGAGTCATTTTGTAACCATTACGATCAATGTTTTTATATTAAAGTCATCATATTTAATATCTGGTTCTTAAGGATTTTTTGGCTGCAAACTGACCCAAACGGGAATCAAAGCCATCTTACTCAAATGTGTTTAGTAGGTAGAATTTTGCACCACTTTACTTATTATTGAGTCGATTCGAGTTGTGTTTATCTCAAACAAATCAAATGGGTCAAACGGGTCAAATAGATTGAAAGTGACCCAAAAACAATTTTGTTATCATAATGAGTAAATCAACTGTTTATAAAATACATGTACTAAAAGATAGTGTTTTTACCCTTTATCCAACCAGCCCGAAAACCCATCTTGCTATATATATATTCTGGTATTTGAACATTGTAACAGCTAACTTATTACAATATGCAGAGATTGTCATGATCTTTTTGGACCACAATCCTGAGCTAAAGTGGAATCGCCAAATAGCTTTGAAAACTCCATCGTGAAGGGATCAACAATGCCACAAACTCTGTCACTATGGTGTCTGTTCACTTCGCCACAGTGGTATTGCAGCCATATTCACGTAACCTGGTGGTGTTTACAAGCATAACAGGACATCTATCATGGTTAGCAATGTGGCTTCTTAGGTGTTTTTTGTAACTTCAATGCTATCACAATGTTTACATTGCTAGCGGTAGTGCAGATCAGGGTGGTTAGGGGTGATATTAAGTTCGAAAGACGGGTTGTTAAGGTGATATATGAGTTGATGTGGTTGGCATCCAGTTGCACAACAGTGGCGTTTTCTCAAGCATCTATATCTATATCTATATCTATACTACTTATAATAGAGGAATGAATCTCTCTCCTCATGGTCTTAAAATTAAGACTTACAACATAAAAAGACTATTGTACAATACACAATCCACTATTAATGATCTTTCTCATCAATCTTAATTTTAAGACTTACAAGTCTTAAAGCTTAATGTACAAAATACAAAGCAATATTAATATGATCAAGATATTTAACATAGTCAATTAATTAACTCTTCAATAAATACAATTAATGCAGTCATTAAAACACCCCTTACACAAGAAATACAAATTATCAAGCATATTGTACAACCAACTTAGACACAATTCCTGCATTAAATGTCACTAATATAAATAATAAAGCACATTATACAAATATTCAAGCCCGAACGGGCAACGGGCCAAATAAGCCCGAGCCCGAACGGGTACAGTCCAAACGAGGTTGAGCCCGAACAGGCACGGGCCAAATGGGGTCGAGCCCAAACGGGCACGGGCCAAACGGGGTCGAGCCCAAACGGGCACGGGCCAAACGGACTCGAGCCCAAACGGGCATGGGTTAAACAAAATTCTTGATATCCGTAAATTTATTGTCAAAAACAACATAATAAACTAAAATACATGATTCACCGAAAACTTTTACTTCAGGGTACCCGCCGCTGCAATGCACGGGTACCCTGCTAGTAACATATAACTAGCTCGTCCAACGCAAATGTCTTATTTAAGTATTTATATGATTTTTCTAAGCAGATAAGCAGTTTCAAGTGTTTGGATAAAACTTTTTTGTGCATGATTTTCTTTTAAACATTTAAGTAGTTTCAAGTGTTTAGTAGCTACCTGCTAATTTTTTGGTGCTAATGATGGATATGGAAAAAGAGTAAGGGTACTTGGAAAAAGAGTAAGGCTACTTTTTGTGAAAAAATGGCTACTGCGATTAAACATTGCTTGTGTTCTAATGTTCTTTTTGCCGTGTAAATAGGCTTTTTTTCTGAATATAGTTAAAACACATGGTTTTGGACTGTGTTACCAGGTAAAGCTGTATATTGCCATCCAATATATTCTTTCCGTGAATGACAGTGGCCGTGTGGCCGTACATATGGTAAGATCCTAATGTTGTTAGTACTAGTTATAATGCTTGCGCACGCGTGGGTTTATTTTATATTTTTTTAATAATGTATTTTTATTTATTTAAAAACAAATAATTTAATTTTTGTTTTGTTTTGTATAAGGTTTTTAATTTTGTATTATACGATTATGAGAGCTCGTGTATGTGTAGTTATAATGCTCGTAAACACGTGAGAGTTTTTTTAATTCTTGAATAATGTATTTTTATATATTAAAAAACCAAAATGTTGATTATAAAACCCAAAACCCGGTTGGACCGTCGGCTAAACATGTTGAACCGTGACCCCGGTGGCTCGATCGGGTCAATTAAAAAACCTATTTTAAAATATCGGTTTTTCATGTTGGTGTCATTCTTGTTATCGTTCCGTATCAATTATAAGATGACTGATCATTTGTGGACTCCAACAAATTCTACAAATTTCTATCTCTAGGATATTTCATCAACACTTAACAAAACTGAAAAAGGTACATATTTCAAATGTTAAGAACTTCAATATAAACACATATTGAAGATGACATAAACAATGATTAGTATAAAAGCTGACCCTTAGGTCCACCCTGTTGATCTTTGATGAATGTAGTGCAGCAGCATCTTTTCCAAGACACATAATTCTCTTGTAGGTCACAAATTTTGATGTATTATTTGTTTGTAGATTTATGGAACACATACATGACCATCTTCAGGAGCTGAATCAAGCGCATCTTAAAAAGTGTCTTATCAAGATTACCAGGTGCAACCATCCTGTATCCATGTAAGATACGGAGTATATAATAGAAAACCTCACTGAGAGGGACTAATATTGAAATTAAAGCTAAAAACACCTAGCAACAACGATATCTTTGACTTTTAAATAAGAAAGGCTTGGAACAATTTTGGTGACTCCAAAGTACGATCCACGTATATTCATAAGAGCCTTGATGTGTTTACTGTTTAGCACACCAATTTGATTCGCCGCCGCTACCTAACGGAGGGGGTGCTTCAACCCATTTCATACAATGCAAGAAGTAAAAAGTGCCCATTGAATGTGGAATCAGAACCACCTTCTCACCACTTCATACTCAACCTCCTCTATAATATCGCTATAAAAAATGCCCACAAACATCAGATTTTGGAAGTTTAGAAGTCTTCTCATGATATCTTAACTGAGAATCGATCACCACCGGAAAGAAAATCATCTCAACAAAATTTTTATGAGAAGTTATGCATGACGAAAGCTCTAATTCTAAAGTTAAATTAATAATGAGTCATTTACACTAAATTCAGGCTCACATGCGCACTAATTAGTCAAGAAAGTCAAATGTTATCATAACTTGGGAACACATATGACTAATTTTTAAATTCATACGTTCGCAAGCTGTCATCAGAAAGTTTAGTTATAGATTTGGTAAAAAAAGCATACCTTAGATCTCCTGGAACTCAAATGGACCAGACACCATGTCGATGTTTCATAGCTTCCAATGAGAAAATAAGCGAAACCTTTTTGACCCAAAATCAAGGTAATCAGTGACACTAAAATGACTAACTTATTAAGATTCCATCCTTGCCATCTATCATATGATACTTCATTATAATCCGAAATTTGTGACTCTACATCAGGTTAAACCTTCTGAATCATATAAGTTACGTATCCCATTATTGGTTCAAGTGTTTTATTTAATCAAACATGCATAAAAAAAACCAAAACCTGTTATCTACTCCACTAAATAATTACAGCCTCTTACAATGGCACTTACATTGTTCTTCATCTATCTAGTACAAAGAATCTTATAATCATAGTATGTAATAAGTATGTTAATAGTATCGTGCTTTACAGAAAATGTTTAGTACACGCATTATAAAAGAAAGAACCTTACTGAGGGCTTGTTGATATCCTCTTAATTGGTCATTAAGAGTCATGTGTTGAATCGGTAAGAGGTGATGAGTGTTTGTTAAATTTTTGCATGCCTCTGTATCATTCTATTTAGCTTTGAATGGAGCAGCATCCAAGGCATACAAATTCATTCAGTAGCAATATGTTGTGCGCTCCTCTTGCATATCTTTTTATATTTTAACTATTATTAATACATCAATTAACAAAGGGTCACGTGGTAAAACTTCATACATCTATCATTTATATTGACATGATACATTTTTTTCGTCCATTCTTTTATTCCCTTTCATTGAAGACATATTGATATTTATTATGCATGGCATACATATGAACAAATAGCAATTTTAAAATACTTGAAATTCACAAGAATAAACATGTTGAGTAATAGTTAAATTTAACAAACATAAATTTATATTAAAAATAACTAATAACGGGAAAAAAATGATATTTGTACGAAAGGTTGTTGGGAATTCTACTAAGTAAGAATTATGCTGAAGTTACTGCTGATGATTCTGCTGAAGTGTTGGAATCTGCTGAAGAAGTAATTCTGCTGAAGTACTAAAACCGTTTGGTTTTTTTCTGCGGAGATAGATATTCCGCGTATTTTAATAGTTAGTTAGGATATGCATGAGATTTATTAAAAAGTGATAATGTATATCTCTTTTAGTTTTATGATTATACGTTTCTTGGGAAACGGTTTAGGGTTCCTTGTCTATAAAAGGAACACATTAGTATGAATGAGGTACGAGTTTTGAAAAACAAGTTTTAGTATTATTCAAAGATCCATAGAGGATCAAAGTATTCTTAGTTATTTGTGTTTATACTTGTGTTTGATTTCCGCTTTAGAATACAAGTATTAGAGACTGTCTATTAGTGTGTTTGTGATTACATAAGCATTACTAACGATCCACGAGCGCTCAAAGATCTATCAAGGTCTAAGGTTCAACAAGTGGTATCAGAGCCTCGGGAGAGTCTCTGTGATACTAAGAACATTCTTTTCTTTTCACCCACACAACCATAACAACCTTAACCATGCCTGGGTCAGATGATGAAATAGAAGTCACTAACAATCAAAACACCACATCTTTGCAACAACTCAATCTCACAAACAGCAATGCAAAGTTCCCATACCTAAAGAATGAGGAGTATGATTTGTGGGCTATGAAGATGCAGAATTGGATTTCCAATATTGATTGGAATCTTTGGGAAGTTGTGAAGAAGGGTAACAGTTTGAAGAGGCATGTCACAGATCTTGATGGTGTTGTTACCATCGTTGGTCCCAAAACTACTGAAGAGATACTCGTTGTTCAGAGATAGAACAAAGTTAGAACTATTCCAGATGATCACATGGGTGACTTTCACTACATGCAGGATGCTAAGGACATCTGGATGGCTATCAAGGCTAGGTTTGGTGGGAACGAGGAGTCAAAGAGAATGAGGAAATCAATGCTAAAACAGCAGTTTCAAGAATTCCAAATCTCTGAGGAAGAAGGTATCCACAAGGGATATGACAGGTTCCATAAGATCTTGAGTCAATTGAATCAGATGAAGGCCAGGCCAGACAATGAGGACTACAATTCAAAGTTCTTACGATCTTTACCTCCATCTTGGTTGCAAGTAAGCATTGCACTCAAAGCTAAAGGTGGGCTGGATATGGTCACTTTTGATGATCTCTACAACAGGCTTAAAACTCTTGAGCCTGATGTCAGAAGTCCCTTTTGTTCATCCACTCCCAGTCACTCAACTTTTGTTGGGGCCTCCTCAAATAAGATGACTTATGCTCCAAGCCCAGTTTTCTTAGCATCATCATCCTACATCTCCACTACATCAAATTCTCAACCTAAATCTAGTGGTGTATTGGAAGATGTAATTCACTCTTTTGTTGCTGATTATGACACTCAACAACAACTAGCCTTTGAGGATTTTGAACAGGTGGATCCACTTGATATGGAAGAGATGAACTTGAAGTGGCAACTGGCCATGCTCTCAGTGGACATCAAGAGGTTTGAGCGTAAGTCTGGGAGAAAGTTTGGTTTCCAAGGAAGAGATCCAGCAAGATTTGACAGAAAGAAATTCAAGTGTTATACTTGTGGTCAGATGGGTCACTTCTCAAGAGAATGCAAGGATAGAAAGGCTGGTGATGAGGTTAGGTATTCTTCCTATCAGCAGGAAGCTGGAAATTCCAAATTTAGATCCTCAACTGCTATGGTCACTCTGGATGACCATGTCAACTGGAAGGTGCATGAGCCTGAAAATGATGAAGCTCCTGGTTCTGAGCATGGTGGATTGCTGGCAAGCTGTACTACAGAGGATAAGCATGATCAAATTACCTTAATGGGCATCTCTCAAGTACATAATTGTGTTTTTGGTTGTAGTGAAAGATATAATGAACTTAAGGAAGCCTATGATGAATTGAAACCTAAATATAATGAATGTTATGTCGAAGTTGAGGCTTATAAACAGGCTTTAAAAACATTAGAAAGACAAAAAATTTGGTTTCAAAAGAATCAACTGGCTTATGATGAAAAGATAAGGGTGTTCGAAAGTGAATTAGAATGTGCTAAAATTGATTTAAAACGTACTGAGAAAGAAAAAGCTGATGTAGTTTCAGAAAACCAAGTGTTGAAAAAGGAACTAGATGAGGAAGTCGCTAGACATAAAGAATGGTTAGTATCATGTGACAAAGTAGCTCGCTTTCTCTATGGTATTCAATCAGTAAACTCTGAGTTAGGTTTAGGTTTTAAAAAATATGTTGGCTTAGAAGCTAGGAATGATATGCGTAAATCTACTCCAGCAGGATTAGCTAATTATGTAAAAGAAAGTGAATTACATGTTGTACCTGGACCTATTAGACGAGAACATATGCCCATTGACCTTTCCATCACTGTTGACTTCGATGGATCACACCATCTTTATGGCAAAAAGTCAAGAGACTTGCGGACCTCGATTCTTCATCTACTGACTTTGTCTCTTGTGTTGACAGTGACAAGTCCTCGACCAGGGTCTACTACTTCTACCAGTTGTGATTCAAATGAAAAGTCAGACCTTCCCAAAACCTCACCCAAGCCTACACCCAAGACTCCCTACAAGCCTGTTAGAGTTGCTGCTGAGGAATCAACTTCCAAGACAGTTTCCTCTGAAGAATTGTCTTTTAATTCTTTGCAAAATAATGTCTTTAATTCTGTTAAAAACAACTCTGTTAATGTTTGTTGTTTGAATGCTTTTGCATGTAATAGAACATCGTTCACTTTGAATAAATCTTCTAACAAGAAGAAATATTTTGTTTGTGAAAGTAAATTTCATTTGATTAAGGATTGTAATTTTCATGAGCAAAGAATGGGTGTATGTGCTAGTCAAAAGAAACCTAGACTACTGTGGAAAAATGTTAATGATATACAATCTTTTGTTCCACAAGCAACTCATAAAACCATCAAACACAATTCTGCTGATAAACCTTCTTCATCTGCTTGGAGAAGATCTGATGCTAGACCATATGTGAGACCAACTAGTTCTTATTTTCAAAAGGGTTATTGGCCTGGATGTGTTGACTCAATGAATGATGGTAGGGGATATTGGGACACTGCTGTGAAGCCCTCAGCAGGTTGTTTTTAGACTAAAAAGGGGACCTAATTTTCAATTGAGGCCCAAGGAGAATGGTGGATCTTATTCATCTACATGGCCTAACTCTCATGATCCACAAGGCAGGCTCAAGTCAGTAATGACTTGAGTCTCCATAGTGTACTAATATTTTGTATATATTCTTGTTGTTGTTGTAGGATCATCCTCTGAGGAGTAAAGATGTTGGCATAGTGGATAGTGGTTGTTCCAGAAGCATATCAGGAAACAAAGAAAAGATGCATGATTTTGTACCCATAGAAGGAGGAGGCAGTGTGACTTTTAGTGGAGGAGATGGTAGAATCACAGGGAAAGGCACCATTAGAACACCTCATTTGGATTTTGAGAATGTGTACTATGTAAAGGAACTGCAACATTTCAACTTGTTCTCAGTATCACAAATTTGTGACACCAAGAACAAATTATTATTTTCTAAGGATGAATGTATTGTGCTCTCTAAAGACTTCACACTTCCAGAAGATACATCCATTCTGCTGAGAGTTCCTAGAAGCCACAATTTATACACATTCAATTTGAATGATGTTCAACCAGAAGGTGACCTAACATGTTTGGTGGCTAAAACATCCTTGGATAAGTCTACAAAATGGCATAGAAGGATGGCTCATGTGAACTTTAAGACCATTAACCAGCTTTCTAAACTGGGTCTAGTTGAAGGACTTCCTTCCAAAGTCTTCACCAATGAACACAATTGTGTTGCCTGCAACAAAGGAAAGCAACACAGAGCCTCATACAAAGCCATTACAGCTGTGAGCACAATCTCAGAACCTCTTCAGTTGCTGCATATTGATCTCTTTGGTCCAACCCAAGTCAGGAGTATTGATCACAAGTATTTCTGCCTGGTAATCACTGATGACTATAGCAGGTTTTGTTGGGTATTCTTTTTAAGAACTAAAGATGAAACATCTTAAATTTTAAAAGAGTTCATTACCACTGGTTGAAAACCTAAACAAAAGGTTAAAGGTATTAGGTGTGATAATGCGACAGAGTTCAAAAATGTTGTATTAATAGAACTCTGTAAGTCTAAAGGGATAAAAAGGGACTATAGCACTCCAAGAACCCCACAACAAAATGGGGTAGCTGAAAGAAAGAATAGGACCTTAATAGAGGCAGCAAGATTCATGCTTGCAGACTCTAAATTACCCACTATGTTCTGGACTGAAGCAGTTAGCACGACTTGCTATGTACTAAACAGGGTATCCATTACTAGACCTCATTTCAAGACACCTTATGAAATTCTCACTCGAAAAGTTCCTGATATTCATTACTTCAAACCTTATGGATGTCAAGTGACCATTTTAAACACTAGTGATCCACTGGGAAAATTTGATGAGAAAGCTGATGAGGGGTATATTGTGTGATATTCAGCTCATAGTAAGGCTTATAGGGTATATAATTTGAATGCTAAAAAGATTGAGGAGACACTTAATCTGAGATACCTAGAAGATAAGCCCAATGTTCAGGGTCAAGGTCATGTTTGGTCCTTTGACCTGGATTACTTAACTGATTACTTGGGTTATACCAGACATGTTGCTAACCAATCTACAGGTACACAAGAGTCTCCCACTGAAAATGCAGGTACCCTGGATGATAACTCAGAGAGTGAATCTGAACATGATGAACAACCAATTCTTGTACCTTCCTTCTCCCTTAACCATTTTGCAGGTGATCATTCTAAAGTAACTGCTGATGCGCATGAAGATGAGTCACACTATGCAGAGGACCTTGCTAGACTCAAGAAGCAAGAGTATGCCACCAATCTAGAAGCTGAGAGGCTTGGTGGGGAGTTTGCAAGAGAAGCAGTCAGTGGAAACCATGATTCTCGGTTATCCTGCTTCTCGACATCACCAAATCTTCTCACCCTGCTGCATCTACTCCAATTTCTACTAGTGTGTCCACAGACTTTGAAGAACCATATACACGATTTCCAAGTCCTTCAGATCTTGGCAATCATCAACCCAAAGATGGAATCTTCACCTCACCTTCCTATGACAGTGATTTTGAACCAACTGTGAACAATCTTGACACCACAATTGATGTCAACCCCTCTGCTACAAAAAGGATCAACAGTGCTCATCCTCAAGCAAATATTATTGGTGATCCTCACGCTCCTGTTCGAACTAGAAGTGCTGTGTTAAGTTCTAAGTATGGTCAAGTTGCTTTTCTTTCCTATGTCTCAAACCAGCAAAGGGACAATCACACAGACTTTAAGCATTGTCTGTTTGCTTGCTTCCTTTCTCAGGTAGAACCAACCAGTGTTACTCAAGCTCTTGAAGATTCAAGTTGGCTTGAAGCAATGCAAGATGAGATGCAACAATTCAAGAATCAACAGGTTTGAATATTGGTAGGGGTGGAAACGAGCCGAGCCGAGCTCGAGCTCGTTAAGGCTCGAGCTCGGCTCGTTTATATATATAAAGCTCGAGTTCGGGCTCGAGCTCGTTTCGAGCCTTATACTTTGAGCTCGAGCTCGGCTCGTGAAAATTTTCACAAGCTCGAGCTCGGCTCGGGCTCGACTAATTTTATGATGTTTGGAGCTCGGCTCGTTAATTACATAAAGCTCGAGCTCGTTTACTACTTTTAAACTCGTTTATACGTATAGACGATATATACACGTATATAATTCTAGGGCTCGTTTAGGCTCGCGAGCCTAATTGAGCTTTTTGTACAGAGCTCGGGCTCGAGCTCGATTATTAAATGAGCCCAAAATTAGGCTCGAGCTCTGGCTCGAGCTTGTTTAAGCTCGGCTCGTTCGAGCTTTTTACCGATCCGATCCCGAGCTTTTCACGAGCGGCTCGGCTCGTTTACACCCCTAGATATTGGTACCACTACCACATGGGAAGATTGCAATTGGGACAAAATGGATCTTATAGAATAAAATAGATGCAAGGGGTATTGTGGTTAAAAAAAGCACGATTAGTAGCTCAGGGGTTCAGGCAAGAGGAAGGAATTGATTATGATGAAGTTTTTGCACCTGTAGCTAGAGTTGAGGCCATTCGAATCTTCTTGGCTTATGCATCTTATATGGGGTTCATGGTTTATCAAATGGATGTGAAAGGTGCTTTTCTGTATGGTGAGATAGAATAAGAAGTATATGTCACTCAACCCAAAGGCTTTGAAGACCCAGATCATCCACAACATGTTTACAAGGTTGTGAAAGCTCTCTATGGACTCCATCAGGCACCAAGAGCATGGTATGCTAGGCTATCTGCATTTCTGCTGAAGCATGGTTACAGAAGAGGTTCCATTGACAAAACACTCTTCCTAAAGAAAAATAACAGAGACATCATTCTTGTGCAAGTTTATGTGGATGACATTATCTTTGGCTCCACTAAAGAAGCTTGGTGCATGGAGTTTGAGGAGTTAATGAAGGGAGAGTTTCAGATGAGTGCTATGGGGGAGCTTACTTTCTTTTTGGGTCTATAAGTTTAGCAGAAACCTGATGGTATTTTTATTAGTCAGGATAAATATATGAGAGACATTTTGAAGAAGTTTGATATGGAAAATGTCGAGCGCCACTACACCTTATGAACCTCCAAAACCAAAGAACAATTTTGAACCAGATCCAGCTGTGAATGTTCACTTATACAGATCTATGATTGGTTCATTAATGCATTTAACAGCTTCTAGGCCTGACATTACCTTTGCTGTGAGTACTTGTTCTAGACATCCGGTCACTCCACTTGCTTCCAACTTGAATGCAGTCAAAAAGATCTTCAAGTATCTAAAAGGCCAACCCAAGTTAGGTCTTTGATACCCAAAAGAGTCTCCTTTTGTATTGGAAACATATAGTGATAGTGATTATGCTGGTGCGAATCTGGATAGGAGATCCACAACTGGAGGTTGCCAATTCCTTGGTAGAAGATTGATTTCTTGGCAATGCAAGAAACAAACTATTGTTGCTACCTCATCTACTGAAGCAGAGTATGTTGCTGCTGCAAATTGTTGTGGTCAGGTACTATGGATCCAAAATCAATTTCTGGATTATGGGTTTAACTTCATGAACACCACAATCTTTATTGATAATCAAAGTACTATATGCATAGTTAAAGATCCAGTTTTTCATAATAGAACTAAGCATATTGAGATCAGGCACCATTTTATAAGAGATGCATATGAAAAACATTTGATAAAGGTGCTTAAGATTCACACAGATGATAATGTGGCAGATTTATTGACTAAAGCTTTTGATAGACCTAGGTTTCAACACCTAGTTTTCCATATTGGGATGGTTAACCCTTAACTGCAAAGTTTGAGGGGAGGCATAGGCCTCAGGGGAGGCATATGCCTCAGGGGAGGATTGTTATTGTATATTTTGTAAACTTTGTAGATATTTGTTTATATTTTTGTTTTCTAACACTAACCTGCTAATGTTTTTTAAGTTTTGTTTGTCTTGGTGTGGTTTGTGTGTTACTTTGTGTCTGTTTTGCAGAATGCTTCTTTAAGTTGAAGTTCACCAAGTTGGTAAAAGGGAATATGGTCATGTAAGCTTAAAGTTTGTTTCTACTGAAGAAAAGCACATGTATTGTTACAAGTTATCTCATTGATTCTACTGAAGGAAAGTATTGAAGTACAGATTAAGTGCTAATCATTGAGAGATAAAAGACATGGTGATCATTCATTCAAGAAACAGTTTACAGCTTACAATCAACTTCAAATGAAATACCAGACCATTCCTATACAAGATCTACCAAACATATACTAGTTCCTATCATCTATTACAAAAGCTGGTGGATACACTTGACAAGTATGATGAAGAAGATGAAGATGAAAATGGAAAGGATGGATTGATGAAAACGATGATGAAGATGCTCAAGAACCTAGTTTTATATCTTTGGTCCTTGGCATGATGGATGCATTTGTGATTTGAGAAATCTTCAGTTGTTCCATCCACTCGTTCCACCATAGAGCATTACACCACCTTCCCTTTTCCCTTTCCCTTCACCTCTGCCTCCTTGCCCTTTCCCTTACTTCCAGAGTATGAAGCACCTAAACTTGGAGCAGGAAGAGCTATCACCACCTCTCTTGTTGTTGGGAGTGGTGGATTTCTGGCACGTGGCCTTGGTTGGGGTTGGGATTGTGAAGGTTGGGGATTCTCCACACCTGATGATGTCCTCTCCTCTTCCTCTCTCACCAATCTATTGAAGATTGGCTCTAGACACTCTGTGGAGTCATCAGAACCCCTAGATGAATCACTTTGATTCACTACACTATCATCTTCAGAAGAAGGGAGAAATGGGGTTTTTGAAGGTCGAGGTTCATCTTGATGAGGGTAGCAAAACAATGGGTGTGAATCATCACTGGATGAGGATGATGATGTGGAGGAAGTTAGATTGATTATTTCTGGTTCGGTAGACATAGCTATTGTTGCTGAGTGTGGTATTCGTGAGAAATTAGGGTTTTTGGAGTAAATTGAGGGTAATTGATATGTGTTTGTTGTGATTTGGGGTTAATGTGAGTTGGGTGGCACAGTAAAACTCAAGATATTTACTGAAGATACTTAGCCACTTGAGTTGTTTCTGCTGATTGACCCCCTTCAGCAGATTGACCACCATTTCTGCTGAAGTGTTAATTTTGAATTTGGTTGGAGTTACTTTACACGTCGGATATGGTCAACGATTTGTTCCGATATTTTTGACCATAATTGGGTAACTTCTATTAATAACCTTCTTCGCATATCTTCGCCCAAAAATAACTGATTCTCTCTTCACTCGATTTAAACACACTTCCAGTTGCGCAATTCATAACCTATTCTCACAATTTCCTTAATGGTGGCGCTTCAATTTAAAAAATATCATAACAAGGTTGCTTTTCTGGGAAAAGCAAAGGGACATGACTTGTATGAACCAATGGTGGATTTCTTGAAGCGTTCCAAGATTCATTATGCACTTACACACTCTCCAAATGTGATATATGAATCGTTGGTTGAAAAATTTTGGGCATCTGCTACTAAACGGAGTGACATAGAGATTGTAGCTACGATTGATGGAACAGAGTATGTGGTGACTGAGGAGTTGATTAGGAGACAACTTCGTTTGGATGATGAAGATGGGGTTTATCACTCCAACACTGTAGAGATACTTGTTGGGTTAAGAGCTATTGGATATCAAAGTACGAACACAGATATGTGGCACAAGAATAAGCTTTGCCCCATGTGGAGGTTTTTGGTGCATACTTTGCTACAGTGCATAAGCAACAAGTCAGGAGGATGGGATCAATTCTCTACCCAATTGGGTTGTGGTATTGTATGTCTTTCTCAGGGATTAACTTATAATTTTTCTAAGTTCATTTTTGATAATATGGTTGAAAATATTCAAAGGAAAAAGCATAAGTTTCTAATGTATCCCAGATTTTTACAAATGATATTAGACATTAGAACCCAAGATAGAGTATTTTGTCCCATAGGAGCTCTTAGTGCTAAATTATTTGCTTCAATGAAAACTCATTATGTTGGAGTACATCATCCTTTGCTAGAAGCTATGTTGCCACAAGGCAATGAGGCTGTTGATGAGGGTAATGTTGCTGGTGCTCCACCCTCTTCTAATGTTGCTGCTGATGGTAATCCATTAGTTGCCATTGATGAGGGCCCTTCCATAACTGCTGAAGCATCACATGTTACTCCTGACCAACCTCCACCTTCACCTCTACCTATGTCACCTAGTCCTAGTCCACCACCTACTCATGTTACTCCTGATGCGTTTGAGCCTGAGTTTACTAGACTGCCCACACCTAGTCCAGTAAGAGAGCCAGTTGTTGAAAGCTCTCCTATTTTTGAGCATGTCCATATTTCTCCTGAAAGGTCCAATGAAGCTCCCATTACCACTGAGCAATCTGCTGGTGGAGCTGAGGACCCTATTACACTTACATCTGTATATGCTCTGCTGAACAGGTATGTGAAAGAGGTTGCTGATCTCAGAAAGGAGCTTGCTGATACTAAATCTTCACTTGGTGGTGAGATTGTGGGGTTGAAGCGAAAGGTTCAGGAGTTAGAGGAACAACTTGGGAAAAACAACAAAAGGAAGATTGTGGTTACTTCTGATGAAGAGCAAGAGGATATTCATTTGGATTCACTTGAAATCTTGGCTGATGTGGCTCAACAGACTCATGCTTCTTCTCCAATTGCTGCTGAATCATCAAAGCAAAAGGAACCTATTCTGTTTACTAGAAGAAGGAGAAGACAGTATTTGAGCACGGATTCCACTGAATCTTCAAAGGTGCCAAGTGTTGCCAATGTTGCAACTGCTGATGATCATGTTATTGCTGATGCTCAAATGGTGGATGTTGCTTCTGAACATGGTCAATGTTCATCTGTGCAAGAACAAACATGTCCTCCACCTTCAGTAGATCATCATGAAGTATTTATTGCAGGAAGAAGTTTTAACCTGGATCCTAATGCTGATGTCTCTTCTGCTCTTGTTGAAGACACTCCTCAACATATTACTCCTGATGCTTCCATGGGTGTTTCTTCTGAAACCATTAATACAGTTCCCATTGTTGATACTCCTCATGCTGATTCTGCTCATGATCCTGCTGATAAAGGAAAAGGAGTTATGGTTGATGAAGATCTTGGTTCAGATCTTGTGAGTGAACAGGAAAGGCTACAGCAAGCAAGAATGCTAGCAGAATATGCAGATATGATGAAGAGTCAAGCTTTGGCACAACAACTTACAGATCAGTTTACTACCAATTTGCCCCTTGAAAGACAAAGAGAATTGGATGCCCAATCCATTCATTTTACTGCTGAGCAATGGCATTCCTGTACTCTTCAAGCTGCTTCAAATCCTACCCTTGCTCAGAGCATTTTAGGAGCTGATTTTGATAGTGAAAACTTTGTTGCACAAATGATGGCTCTTGGACAACAAAGGAAGCAAGCTGCAGCTGCACAGAGAAAAGCTCTTGCTGCACAAAAAGCTAAAGCTAAGAGGGAGCAACCACAGACTGCAGCACAGAAGAAAGCGTATATGAGGAATGTGGTGTATAGCCAAAGTTCTGCTATCTATCAGTCTGGTTTGTCAAGGAAGCAAGTCTGGGGTTTATCTGATTCTGATTTGACTAATATGTATCATAAGATTATGAAGCAGATTACACCACCTTCTAAATTGAAAAGGATTGCGGAAGATCCTTCGAGTCTTGAGTCTTCGCCTGATTGCAGCAATGAAATCTTCACACCGCTTTAAGTCATCATCAGTCCAAAAAGCAGTCTTTACCCATGCTTTCATATCAATTTTGATTTCTTTCACTCTAGAGTCTAGTTCTTCTTCAACCAATTTGAGAGTTCCGTCACTAAACTTGTAGAGCTCACATAGTCGCATAAGCATGCGAGTCCCATATCTGTCGGTGAAGATGACGGCTCTAGGGGTGTCAAGGACTTTGTATTCGCGATGAAATTCATGCCCTGTTGCATTCCATTATGGACTTGTAAGGTTGATCCTGGTTTGGTAGCTTTCTATGCCAAGCTGAAAGTCCTCAACTCGTTTTCGAATGACTAAGCCCCTGATCCAAAGAGTGATGCAGAGAGAGGGCCTTTTTCTCATGGACAGGCAAATGCTCAAGGTGTCCTTGGAGATTCAAGAGATAGAGATCTTCGAAATCATTGGCGAAGATGTTTGAAGTCGTTTTCTTCAATAGTATACTCTTTCAAGTCTGCTCTTTTAAGGACTATCTTCTTCAAATACTCATATCCATAGATTGGGAAGATCTCTAAACGAACCACACTTAAGATTTGCAGCTTGGATAGAACATTATTGCGTCTTTTATCAGCACCATGTCTTTCGATGTAGTTCTTCTTTTGTACCACCGAGAAATACCATATGATGCGGCAATGTCATACTTTCGTTCTTCATTGGCCTGAATTGATCGGGAACCATCTGTTTAAGCCCCTGATAAGAGTAGGTTGCAGCTTTCATCTTTGATATTGATAGAGCTGGTCTTCTTTCAGCAGAGCGAGCACAAAGATAGTCCAAGTCATGATTGAAGAAGAATTCACCGAATGGTCATCGACGGGTTCACCACCAAGAGGAAGAGATTTGTTAACGTTGAAGCGACTAATTTGCTCACTGACTTGGTCATTAAGCATCTTATGGCATTCTTCCATCACGGTATTGAAGTTGATTGGCATCTGAGTGAAAGACCTTGACAATTTCATAAGCTTGTCCTTCAAGATCTCTTGGAGTTATGGATGAGATACTCTTCCATTCACCAAACCATCTAATGAAGCTTCCCATATCACTAGTGAAGTGCAGAAGAGAGTCTTCAGCTGGTACTTCATAATTATTGGTGATGGTTGATACCCAATTGTTGTCGAGAATAATCGAGTCGGACTCGGGATGGACCATGTAGGTTCTGGAGTAGGAGGTCTATCTTCAACAATACAACTTTGAATTGTGTCCCTTCAAAGTGCTACTCTGGATGTGCTAGTGCGATTACCTGCCATGTAAGCATCAAACCAATCTTCTTCTGATGGCTTAGGAATATGCTTGGTTGATGTATCATCTTCATCAGATTCCGACTCTGCCATGACATGCGACTCTTCATGAACCATTTGATCATCAGGAATAGAGGTGGATGTGGATGTGAACCTTGAGTCAACCGTCGTCCAAGCAGCAGATTTCTTCTGAGTACCCTGTTCTCTTGTAGGACTTGATTGATTGGAAGGTTTTGGCGGTGATGATGGTGGTTGTGGTGGAGGTGTGTTGGTTGTCTTAGAAGATTCACCAGCTCCAGACGTTCCAGCACCCCTCGTTGGAGGTGGAGGTGGAGGAGGATCTTTACGATCTTTCCGCAATGTTTCCAACACTATGGCCCTCCTTTTCTTCTTAGCTTCCTTTTCCCTGATGTCAATCAAGTACTGTTCATAATTGTCGTACTTAATTGATTCTTCAAGTTCCTCATATAGCTTCTTATGGACCTCATGCTTGTGCTCTTTAGCATCATACATCTTTTCTAAAAGAACATCTCTCATATCGGCAATAGGTAGGTCCTTGAACCATCTAAGAAGAGGAGCTTCCATTGCCCATTCCACAGCATCCTTAACTTCCCCTTCAATGGCGGCTGCAACCCCTTCATCGAAGTTGAGGTGCTCCAATCTATAGACACGATCCACAAGGGAATCAACAGATTTTGGAAGTTGCCTTTCAAGAGCTTCTATCCTTTTTACTGCTTTGTCAAGTAATTGATCTGAAGTAAGGATTTGAGGTGGTGACGCAGGTGGAGCATCCATATCAGCAACTATAATGACTGGTTCAGGGGATAGTGAAGATGTAGGTGGTGTTAGTATGGTTGATTGAGGTATGGGAGGTGGAAGTGCAGTTGTGAGTGAAGATGCTGACATCGGAGGAATGGTTGATGTATCTTGCAGAATGTTGACAGTAAACATGGATTGTGCTGTATCTATGGGTTTGTCATTTAAGAATTGATCTCTGAAGGTGAAATCTGTATCAAGATTCTTTAGTGAAGATAGAGAGCCGGTAGACAGATTTGGTTCATCCAGGTGCATGGTCTCATCAGATCTTGACTCAAGATTCTCCTTCGAGTCTTTATGCAACAAAGTATCAACATTCTGATCAGACTGGGTCTCACTTAGTGTAAGAGATTCTTTTAACGTTTCAAGAACTTTTTCCAACTCAGATTGTTCTTTAGCTGAAGATGATTCTTCTCTGATTCATATTGATTGGTGGTACTTGATGGAGAGGATGAGATTGTTAGAAGCATGTGAGCGGCTTGTTCAGTTTCAACACTAACAACCCCTTTTCCTTTGTCTTTCGTGATTGATGTGGTTTGTCGAGGCAATTGATCAGGCTCTCTTAACACTACTCCTCCAACTGGGGCTTTCAAATTCTGACTATCTAGGCTTTCTTTGGATTCCAATTTGCATAATAGCATCATCTTCATCAATTACCTTTGTGTTATCCCTTGAACCCTCAGTATCTTTACCAATTTCCTTTTCCACCTTCTTCTTCTTTCCTTTATGCTTTTTGGATGTGGGGTCTGACTGTTGTGATCTTTCGCGTCTCTTTTTAGGAAGAGATGCATAAGACACTTGTGAGTCTGAAACGGGTTTGGGAGCATTGGGTAGTGAGGGAGTGGGTGTGACATTATCAGATGATCTGGCAGCAATTTTCTTGAACTGTTTGAAGTAGTCCTTCTTCTTGATATCGTCCGTGAGTAGAATGTCAGGAATTGGCAATCCAAAAATTTCTTTATCCATACCTCTAGGAACATATTTAAGGTTTCCTAAAACATATTCATCTTCTGCTTTATGTAGAGTTGAATCAATCCTAGGGTTGAAGTTGTGAGTTTGTTGCTAGTACTGGATAACAAGCTTTGAAAATCTGATACTGGGAATCACAAGCTTGTTTAGTTTCTTTCGGCCTTGAGCTTTTTTCTGAAAGTTTGTTCTATCAGATATGAATGTGTTCATTGATAAAGAAAATTCTTCCCAAATACGATCTGAGACATTCACATCAACCCTATTGACAATACCCCATAGGATTTGCAAGATGGAATTCTCACTTTTCGAACCCCGATGTTTTGCCGATAAGCACAAGTTGAGAATAGTTGTAATAGCTCTCCGTGGGTTGATACATGTGTCGATGATGATGTCGGAAGCCCTTAAAATGCTAGTCTGATAACCCAAACCAATTAGAAAAACAATTAGATCGTCGGCCTCGGTGGAGATTGAACGTGGGTTGGGGTTACATGGGGTGATTCCAAGGGCCTTGCTAAGAATGTGCAGAATCAATCACAAATTCCCTATCATCCAAGAGTATTGAGTATTTTGTCCTATTGAATGGTGTTCCGAATTGTTGAATGTAAATGGTGGGAATTGAGCATTGCTGGTAATGGCACCCGAAGTTTGTGTTTTGAGGATATCAATAGACACTTTGAGTATAGGGTTTTGTTGCAACTTTTGTAGGTCCATACGATTACTTTTTCCAATTTGCCTTATTGACTCCTAGGAAGGATTTCTTCGATGAGAGAACTTTGGGTGATGCCGAAGAAGTAACGTTCTTAGAAGAGATTGAACTTGCCATTGAAGATTAGTATAAATACAACCAACAAGAAATGATTGGGAACAAGTTAGATTATAAATGATTATTGAGACAAGCATTGAGAACACCCATGACATAGACACTCTGACTTAGTAACTCCGGGTTCCTATAAGCATAAAGAGAATGATTGAGTGGCATTAGTGAGACATTTAAAGATCTGATTCCTATTGATACATTATCACAAGATGCGAGTTGTTTGGAATTAAAAGGTTAAAACGTGCATTGCAAGGGAATAATGTCATGAATCAGGATACAAATGTAGAAATGATATAACAGATTTGTATGAAACAAGTTGTAACATTTGGTTGCCACGAGGGAAACCAAGTACAGCTTGCTCAAATAGAAATGTTATAGCAAGTTACATAGAATAAGATGACAATACAAGTTGCTTCAGGAGATCCTGAGTCAAGATTGTAAGCATGAGATCATCCTAGCAAATTGCCTTTAAACATTTTAATAACCCTAGACGCCGAATGAAAAACAAACCAAACAAGTCTCCAGTCATAAATGGACAAGTCGCTAACCAAGACTAATTCGCTACATGAAAGAAAACTATGTCGCTAACTTGTAAAGACAAGTCGCCATCATCAGTGTCACAGCCAAGTCGCTACAAATTTGGTTCACTAAGTCGCTACATTTGTTAAGTCGCTAACTTGTAAGGACAAGTCGCCATAAACAGTAACACAGCCAAGTTGCTACAAATCTTTTTACTAAGTCGCTACCATTACTAATTCGCTAACTTGTAAAGACAAGTCGTTAATAGTGATACCTAAGTCGCTACCAAAGTCGCTAATAATTAGTTCACTAAGTAGCCACCGCAACTTAGTAGCGAAGACTTAAAAGTAATAACTCGCCAATGAACAAGTCAACTAACTCGCTACCAAAACAATATAAGTGCCATCAAGATCTTTTGCAGGTAATCATCCCAAACCAACACTTATTCTATACCATTACATGGACACACTTTAACAAACAATCAAGAACGGTTACATCAAAACCTTTAACACACTTGCAATCAACAACCAAAACAACGACAAACAAAACATCAAAGACATATTAAGCATCAATTCACATACCATTTAGCGTTCAATACCATCTGCGATCATTATACCCCAAAAAACATGATTCGTTAGAGTTCAAACCTATGGGAATCAAATGTCGATCAAATGCTCGATGAGATGATTAAAGATGTGTTAGACAAGCATAAAGACATATGAGAACAAATAGTGAAAGATTCAAGTCATACCTTCTAAGTACGTTGAATGCTTAAGGGAAGAAAAAGTGAAAGAAAAACTTTTAAGTTGAAAGAAAAAACATAAGTCGCTAAGGGGTAAGTAGAGGAGAAATTTCAAGAAACCTAATTGTCACTTTCGGTCCATGTAGTTTAGTGGCTTGTGTAGTAACTCGCTATCAAAGATTTTAACTAAGTCGCTAGTGTTGTTCACAAGTTGCTAACTAGTCATGAAAAGTTGCAATCTTATCATATTCTGCGTAGTAGACATTTGTAATCCATGACCATAACAAACTTATTAGATAGCATACTAACGGATAAGCACAATCACAATGATAACCATGAATCAAATAAACATTCAATGCTAAAACATTCAATGCATGGGTACACAAAGATAATCACAAAAAGAACGATAACAACTCTGAAGCATAACCGAAACATAAATAAACAAGATAACTTCAAAAATCTCCCTCAATCAATGTCAACAAAGACCATTGATTGACTTTAACCGTTAAAATAAGATATATCGGTTACGAACTTCATCTATGATCGTATCATTATTGAATGATATTTTAGGATCGTAGATGTTATGTAAAATCTTTATTAGATGGATGAAAATGGAAAAAAATTATGAATTTAAAGAATGAAATTATAAAAATTATGAATAAATCTCTAAAATTTTGTTTTTTTTTAATTTTTTAAACTAATTGTTTTCGTATAAAGACAGTCCGATTCAAGGTGAATAGAGTCAAAGTAATAGGTACATCAATTGCATGTGTAGCTCTGTGAGCCATATTCATTCGATGGAAACCAAGTCATGAGGTTCCTGATTGAGTTGAGCATTGTACGAAAAGCTGAGAGCACATTATCTGAAACCGCTAGAATTGCAAATGGATGGGCAAGACTAATTCGCTACATGAAAGAAAACTATGTCGCTAACTTGTAAAGACAAATCTCATCATTGTCACCAAATCGCTACAAATTTGGTTCACTAATCGCTACATTTGTTAAGTCGCTAACTTGTAAGGACAAGTTAAGTAAACTAACATAAGTTGCTACAAATCTTTTTACTAAGTCGCTACCATTACTAATTCGCTAACTTGTAAAGACAAGTCACCGTTAATAGTGATACAGCTAAGTCGCTACCAAAGTCGCTAATAATTAGTTCACTAAGTCGCCACCGCAACTTAGTCGCTAACTTGAGAAGACTTAAAAGTAATAACTCGCCACAATGAACAAGTCAACTAACTCGCTACCAAGAACAATACTAAGTCGCCATCAAGATCACTTTTTACGCAACAGATAATCATCCCAAACCAACACTTATTCTATACCATTACATGGACACACTTTAACAAACAATCAAGAACGGTTACATCAAAACCTTTAACACACTTGCAATCAACAACCCAAAACAACAACAACAAACAAAACATCAAACTCGACATATTAAGTAACATCCAATTCACGCAATACAGCCACTCATTAACGCATTCCAATACCATCTAAACGATCATTATACCCCAAAAAAAACATGATTCCGTTAGAGTTCAAACCTATGTGGGAATCAAATGTCACGGATCAAATGCTCGATGAGATCTGGGTAAAGAGATGTGTTAGACAAGCATCAAAGACATATACTGGAGAACAAATAGTGAAAGATTCAAGTCATACCACTTCTAAGTCGCTACGTTGAATGCTTAACGAGGAAGAAAAAGTGAAAGAAAAACTTTTAAGAGTTTGAAAAGAAAGAAAAAACATAAGTCGCTAAGGGGTAAGTAGAGGAGAAATTTCAAGAAACCTAATTGTCACTTTCGGTCCATGTAGTTTAGTGGCTTGTGTAGTAACTCGCTATCAAAGATTTTAACTAAGTCGCTAGTGTTGTTCACAGCAAGTTGCTAACATAGTCATGAAAAGTTGCAATCTTATCATATTCTGCGTAGTAGACATTTGTAATCCATGACCATAACAAACTTATTAGATAGCATACTAACCCAGATAAGCACACAATCACAATGATAACCATGAATCAAATAAACATTCAATGCTAAAACATTCAATGCATGGGTACACAAAGATAATCACAAAGGCAAGACACGATAACAACCTACAACTGAGCAGACACCATAACCAGCACAGAAACATAAATAAACAAGATAACTTCAAAAAATCTCCCCCTCAATCAATGTCAACAAAGACCATTGATTGACTTTAACCAACCCGTTTAAAAATAAGAATATATCAGTTGTTCGAACTTCATCTATGATCCCGTATCATTATTGAATGATATTTTTAGGATCGTAGATGTTATCGATAACAACGAATAAATCTTTTATTAGATGGATGAAAATGGAAAAAAAATTATGAATTTAAAAGAATGAAATTATAAAAAATTATGAATAAATCTCTAAAAATTTTTAAATTTTTTTTTTAATTTTTTTTTAAACTAATTTGTACTCAGATATAAGAGAGCGAGTCCTGATTCAAGGTGAATAGGAGTCAAAGTAATAGGTACATCAATTCTGGCATGCTGTAGCTCCTGACTGAGCCATATTCATTTCTGATGGAAACCAAGTCATGAGGTTCCTGATTGAGTTGAGCATTGTACACGAAAAAGGCGAGAGCACATTGTACTGGAAGCACACGTAGAATTGCAAATGGATGGGTTAGTGACATGATTAATCTCACACTTGGATGCATCACAGTGTAATACAGACGTATCATTATTAGGGATCTCATTAGATTCACTATTATTGAAGAGTTTTCCTGTGGGAATCCATTTGAGGCAAGAGTTAGGTATGTAAGTCCGTTTGACTCCTGTAAACTTAAATAATCTGCTAGTGGGAATCCATTTGAAACAGCTGCTAGTTGATTTGTATATGTGCACAGCCTTGTTTTGACTATTGGTCCTTTTGTGATTAGAATATTTCTTAGGGGATTGATCAGTCAAATGATGTTTTGTATGAGAACTAGTGGTACTTCTTGTATTTCTGATCTTGGAGCATTGAACATTAATCTGAGGTTTGAGATTCATCATATCGGAACTAGGCAATGAAGTGACTGGTTTTGTCAAAACAGCATTATTATCAACTTGGGAGGCAAGCCTAGATTTGATGGTTTAACTCTTCGGTTCTAAAGGCATTGGTACTTAACTCTTCAGACGTTTAGAGTGGTTCTGAACAGTTGACTTTCCCAGAGTTGATGGTTTTGCAAACTTAGTGTTCTTCCCATTTCAATAGATTTTCCTAAGTTCATTTTTAAAAGCAACAATATTGAAGCTCTTATCCTAATTTGGGCTTTCGAGGTCATCAATGTCTTTCAGCAAGAGGTTAGATTGATTGATCAACTTAGAATTGGTCTCCTCAACGTTCTTTCTTAATGACTCATTTTCTCTTAATAGGTTGGACACACATAGAGCTAGTTCAGCATTTCTAGATTCAAGTGTATCACTCATCTCATGACAATCATATTTCGCATGACATCCGAAAGTAGTAATTTCAGATCGCCTATGGTCAATCTTTGTCCAATCTGGGTTTTAATTGATTAATTTCAAAAATTCTCGAATTGAAGTTCCCGACAATTAACACAGGATTTATTTGCATAAAAGATTTCATCCTTTTGTTGTATTTCAACTTCCAATGAAATACAATGTTTTTCAAGAATTGAGTATTTGTTTGAAAGTTCATCATATACCCTTTTTCAATCATGTCATTAGCTTTAATAGTTTTAGATTCAGGCTCAACCAAGATCGATTTCATGGTGTATGTGATCGAGTAAGAGTCGCACCTTTACATAAGAATTCTGTGATCGCTAAGTGTACCTTATCACTTGAAACCTTTTTGACTCGAGTCTTTGAGATCGAGATCTTGTTCTTCATCCTCTTTCATTACGTGAATCAATTCTCATTCTATCATTCATGTTCAACTGGTCTATTGCATGACCTGTCACAATCGTTCCATAGTATCTCTTGACACTCATTTATTTCATTAAGCATATCATTCTCTTTTGCAGCTTCCTTGATGTATATTTCCATATTACTCATAAGTTGAATAGTTTCTGAACTCATGAATTTCCATTCCAGTGTGTTTCTAGAATGAGATTCCAGTCATGTCATCATCAAAATCTGAGGAATATTCCCCCGGATAAGTGGCTGAAATTGATTGAAGATTGTTTGAAGAGCTTCATTAGATTCATCAGTTGAGAACTTTTCTTTGGTAATTTGAATCCTTAGTTGTTCTAAGTTAAGTAACACAGTTCTTGTCAAAGTGGAAAAATCCTGACGAAGGATAGCACTGCTTGTTTGATCCATAGTTGTAGATAAAAGTAGTTTGAGAAGCTGATGGAGATGTTGAAAGGGCTCACTAGTGCATTCCATTTTCTTTGCATCATTTGTCAACATTAAGAGTGACTCATCTGAGTTGTTTTGATTAAACGTTCTTGTGAATCATTAGATGTAGAGCATTCAGGGAAGCATCCTGTTTCATTATTCTGTGAGGTATCATAGAGAGCAAGTACTTTGGTGATTAAAGGATCAGTGATGTAAGACATTGTGTTTAAGTAACTTGCTTCACTACACCAAGGTATTCAAAATCCAAGTCGCTAAATACCAAGTATCTAAGAGTTTAATAGCAAGTCGCTAGAAAATCTTGAACCAAGTCGCTAACTACTAATTCGCTATAATCCCAAGTCGCTAGTACACAGTCAAGTCGCTATATAAACAACTCGCTAAGATTCAAGTCGCTAGGAAAATTTTGACAGCAATTCGCTAAGATCCAAGTCGCTAATGAGTCAAGTTTCTAAATAGCAACTCGCTATGCACCAAATCGCTAACACCAAGTCGCTAACGAACACGAGTACAAGTCGCTAACTTCCACCAAGTCGCTACCCGTAGTGGAGAATCCACTACGTGTACTGTTTGTTGGTTTGTCTCACTAGACAAGTCGCTAAGCCTAAATCGCTACCAACTCAAACTGCAACTCGCTACCAAATTGTAAAGTAAGTCGCTAGCAAGAAAAAGCACTCCGTAGGTCAAGTCGCTAGCTAGAAAAATTCACAAACATCACTTTTCAATCCAAAAACAACCCAACCATGATGATTCAAGCTTACCAAATCAAAACCTAAACACTTGTGATGATTCTAAACACAAAAGTACTAACAAAATCCAAGCTTTAACACAAGAAATCAACCAAATGATGCAAAAACCACTAAACTTTTTCAACCTCAAAAACCACCTAAAAACCACTAGAAATCCAAAGATATGTAAGAGATGATCTAACCATGGCTCTTGATACCAATTGTAGGATATTGGATTTCACATACATATCATAACATTAACACTTTAAGCATATAGATGGTTTTAGAGAGAGAGAAAGTGGGATATTCTAGTAAGAGAAACTTGTGGAATATTAGATTACCAAAGAACATCCAACCCTCTACCTTGCAAGGTAGAGGGTATTTATAGGTTATAAAATAAACGACCTCCTGACGGCCTGTGGATCAGGTATACAGTGGGTAAAGACCCGTCCTTCCTCCACGGTGTTACACTAGACTAAACTATGCTTACAAACTAACTAACAAACAGCTAAGAGATGTAAATAACAATAAGTCTACGAGCTGACATATGCAAGATAATATATGGGGTGACCGACTCTTTAATACCTGGAATTTCTAATTCCTAACAACCTGTGTCAAGTTCTTAAGGACAAAGGATGAAACTCCATATATCATCATCAAACTCATCAAACAGCTGCAGGTTCGACTTAACAAAACAAATGTAATTATCCGAACAGACAATGGAACTGAGTTTGTTAACAAACAACTTAGTGAATTTTATGAAAGCGTTGGAATCAGCCATCAAAGAAGTGTTCCACGAACTCCACAAATGTGAATGGTGTAGTTGAAAGACGAAATCGAACTCTTGTGGAAGCCGCTAGAACAATGCTGATTTCAAATTTTTATAAGGATGTACAAGCTCTCCTTCCCACATGTGCCAAACGATTTCAAATTTTTCTAAGCACATGTTGAGAGGGAGCATCTATCTTAAACCACAAAAATCTGAAACGTGATCACGTTATTTCAATGTGCAGTCCTTTCCCTCTTGTATGTACAAAACTCTTTCAAACCTCGAGGCACATATTGAGGGGGAGCAAAATAGTGAAAACCTCATCCTTCCCGAAAATGCTTTATCTACTTGTTTTGATAAGGGAAGTGATGTTGATATCTTTTAGAAATTAGAAATCAAAGAAGTTAATTCTTCTTCTTGTGGGCCAAAAGATTTCAAATACATGAAGCTCATGTTGAGGTGGAGCTTTTTTTCTAAAAATATCAAAAAAAACAATTCAGGTACAAAATGCTTTGATAATACATCACAAGTATCTGGATTGATTTTTCAAATGGTTTTCAATTGGTTCCAATGGCAGATGAACAATACCAAATAGACCGACCAACTTTACTTTATGTATGGTGATATAAGGATGATAAGGTTAGGTATTTGTTCCCATGATCCGTCAGAACCGAAGGGATCTACCCAGGGACTATCCACTAGATAGTGTAGAAGTCCTTAGGTTTATTGAAAAAAGGAGAAAAATGAGATATGGGAAGAGGCTGATCGAGACCGAGCTAGTCCGAATAAACCCAACAAGGTTCTAGCTATGAAGTCTCGGTAAGCACCGAAGGGGTTGAAGAATGAAAAAGAATTGAATGAGAAAAGGGTGAAAACAAATAGCCCTCCATTTATTCAACCTTAGGGCGGATATCCTCAATTCATATGCTCATATGGTGGTTACCAAGGTAATGCCGATATTGAAGACAAGACGTCATGGACCCAGTGACGCACTGCACTAAACTTCCCAAGCTACTCAAGTTCCTCTTAAAAGGGCTTGTTTCATTCTCACGGGGAACCAACATTATCTATCGACTTTCTCTTAGAGATTGTTGATATTGAAGAAGGAGACCCTCTCCCTAGTCTCCGATATTGGAACCAAAATATGCACAAATTGAGTCTAGAACCACGAGATCATCAATAAATCTCATTAGGACACTTTCAATGAAGACTCTCTGTTTCACACAATGTGGAAAGAGAGATTATATCTCGAGTCCTACGCATTATCCTTGTGGTATTGCCAGAACATCCGAGTGATATGTAAACATATTCACAATGAAGATGGAAAGCCTGCTGGAGCCAACATCAAACAAGCTCCTGGTAGGTGGCATGTGAGATCTATTCATTAGATCAACCATGTGACAACCGAAGTAAACAATGGGGTGATTCAATCTTTTGAATCAATCCCGTTCAGTTATGGATTGACGGATACCTTTGAAAAACCGGTCGTTGTGCTTAAACACCTCTTTTCATTAGCACATCGACGTTGCGTAATATTTCAAATCAAAAGGTGTTTATGATTGATAAATGATATTCATTAAAACCTTCGTTGTATTGCAAAAAACAATTTCTATTGAGCAATACACGATTGTTTTTCAAATCTCTTTTATCAATCGGTGAATCTCAATTATTGGTTCACTCAATCGTGTTGTCTTCTTTGAGACGTCCAGCTTTGAGAACAAATAGAGCAGCTGCGAAACCTTGTCAAGGAAATTCTTCGAATTTAGCGATCACAGGCAAAGATGCGTAATCGATCAACGGGAACCGTGGGCCGTGTACCTCAATTCAACGAAAGTGATCAAAGACATTTTCGTACGATTTGTTGCTAACTGTTGTATGCTGATGTACGCGACGCTTTGCGCAAATGTTCGTAACGAAGCGGTCAATCCATAGCCGCATGCTCACTCAACACATTCATCTCGAAATAAATCATGATTAGTGCATCAATGACTCTGATATTTACACTCCATGCTTCTGCTACGCTGCTGCCAATATCATGAATCAATTAAAGCTTCCGCTACTCTGATGAGAATACATCATGATCCAGAATGTGAGCATGTCGGTCCAAAAGTCTCAACATCATACCAACACCACAATGGAAGAGTCAAAGATTAATGTCAGCTGATGATCTCAATGATGGCTTGAAACTCATCATCACGTGGATCAGTTTAAAGACCTCCACTTGAATTATTCAAACATGCAAAACTTGAAGAATCAAAGACTACGAGCTACTGAGCAAAGAACTTAATCAAGAATCCTCGAGCAATCTAATGTAATATCAGTTTGTATTCATTGTAAATTGAGGTGACCTCCCTTAGAGGGAGATTGTTAGGAATTAGAAAATTCAGTAATTAAAGAATCAGTCACCTCAAGTATATGTATTCATTAGAAAGCTCGTAGTCATAGTCAAGTTATATTAATTAGTAGTTTGTTATGTAACACCGTGGAGGACGGACGGTCTTTACCCACTCAGATGTATGCCCGATCCACGCCGTAGGTGGCGTTTATGTTAGAAACTATAAATACCCTCTACCTCCCAAGGTAGAGGGTTGGAGCTTCAATACCATTTTTCTTTGTTTCACATAGTTCCCAACTCTCTTCCCTTTATCTCTCTAGAACTTTCTCTCTCTAAACCTTATTGAACGCCTCATATGATTATGGTTTAGTGTATTTGTGAAATCCTATATCTTACACTTTAGCAATTGGGGAAACAAACATATAACTCGCCACAAAGTGTTTAGATGAAATTAAACATTTTTCTTTTGTTGTGCAAACTTAATTTCCACCTGGACGACATAAGGCAATTCTACATGGTTTTTTCTTTCAAGAAAAATACCTTTTAGTCATTGAAGTCTGTTGTTCTTAACAGTTACTTATTTGTTACTTTTTTCTATTCACTTCAATCTTAAACTTGACAAAATGTAGCAATTTAGATGGTGTTAAGTGTCATGATGCATAGGATGGAGATCTATTCAGATTAAGTTAATGTTTGAAAGAAGGTTACTATGCACATTTTATGTTTAGTGTGTCAGTGGGGTAATACATGCTAAGAAAATAACCAGGTGAATGAAAATCACGATTGAAGTCTCTAATAGGTAACACACAAGCAGAAAATTGGATGAAGATTGTCAAAATTAAAGTTGGAAACCTATTAAACATTGTTTTGATTCCAATATGATAGAAACATAAGCTTATCGACTTGCGGGTTAGAACGGGTCAAATGCGCCAAAAGTGACAATTATTAGAACAACATGAGTTTGATACAAAGTCATTAATTTTGAGTTCTTTATGATAAATAAAGACTAAATGGACCATTTTGAATGTGTATATATGTTCTGCACAATAGTTATACACCGATAAAATAGTGTTTGTGAGTGAGTCCGGCCGGAACCATATCAAAAGATGACCCAGTTTGACATGTTACTTAGCCCGCTCATTTTTCCACCTTAATTTTATACTTACCCGTATACTTGCCATTGGATCGTCACATTGCTGCTATTTTTTTTGCTAATACAGGTTCCTAATACTTGATGACAGACCAACAATGAAAAGCTGATAGAAAGTCATCTCTGCAAGTCGCAACGCAAAAGTACGATATCTTTATGGCTTGCAAATTTTGTTATCCTTTTGTTTACCCCATTTTTAAGTTAAAAGTACTTACATTATTGTGCATACTTAAATTACATAATCGTGGTCATCATATTCTTTAGCTAATAGCTAATTTTCATGAGCGTCTTTCATGTTTCCATAAATGGGATACTTCAAAAGTTTAGGATATTTATGTGTAATGACTAATGAGTGGCCTTGAGCTATCTAACTCGATCCCAATTAAACAAACCATAAACTTATTCAAAACAAATTTACTCACATTAGTACTAACATAAAAAAGATAATAGATTTAATACATGATAAAAAAATTTATGTCAAAACCCCGTGCGTGCACGGGTTTTAAAACAAGTTAGTATATTGGGAATTTCGGGTTGGCTTGCCATGCTAACTAATTTCTTATCTTTTAATTAAGGAAAATAGAAAGAGAGATGCAGAGTGGACCAATATAGTTTTTTTTGTAATTTTAAAAATTGGGCATTAAAAAATATATACTATAGCTGAGTTGCTGAGAGATACCATCGCCAAACGTCTTCTTTCTTGTTCCATCTTAACCAAATGATTACATCATGAACATAAGTACATGAACCACCACCCTTTTATTGGTTACCCGAAAGTTTCATCCAAGTGAGACATGCCATATTTACTTTCAACACAATCATCAATCTTGCACATAAAAATCCTGAACAAAATCTCCCTACCACGGCATAATCTGAACGGATAACCGCAACACATCTAATAAAAAATCAGCTACCTACTACTACACTATATAACCTAGAAACTGATCATCATTTATATTAAAAAAATAATAATAATAAAAAAAAAATAGCAATACCTCACAGTTAGTTTTATGACTATGATTCAACCAGTGGAGAAGACAATCTTGATGAACAAATTAAATACTTCCACTACACGCATACGGATACCGGCACGGATTATCCATATCACCGATATTCATACAGATCCTTCACACATCTCCTTCCTCATCCTCATCATCTTCTCCATACGTATTCTTATCATTTGATGATTCACTATTTAATACCGATGACGGAGTTGTTGGTATTTTTTATACATAGCTACTACCATTGCATAAACATTTTGTAACTGCAATCCAATTGCTTGTGAATACAACAATGTCTTAATCAATAATTTTGCATTTAGGCACACCTGAATGGCTAGCTTGCTAATGTAAGATGGCCCATATTAAATCTAATACGGAGTATATAATTACTCTAGTGATAAAACTCATGGATTTTAGAAAGATTTTGAGTACCTTTATATACATTCTTATCATCTGGTACATCATCATCCAATTCTGAGGTTAAAGACTTGTAAGGAATACCTAAAAAAAAAAAATCCTAATTACGTCCGATAAAACACTATTTTCAATTCCAGTTTTGACTTTCTAACCATTAAGAACAAAAATTCCAATTGGATTAGTACAATACCCTTTACCTTAATAACTTGAGCTTAAATTACAAACATTTAATCTGCAATTTTTTTGGGAAAATTTTATTTTACCCATGAAACTCAGGGTTCTATTGAAGAAGATAAAGATGACAATGAATGATCAAGATCAATGGAATTTCATGTACACTAAGTTCAAAACCTTCTAATAAAAATACGTAAATATATATAAAAGTACACAATTGATCTCAACTTAAGTAAAAAAATACTTATAGCAAGTTTAACCCTAGTAAAGAAAGAAACAATTGGAAGCTTCAGTAGTTGGGTTTGGACCTTGATACACATATTTTCAAAACTAGACGAGTACCCGCGCCTAGCGACAGCGGTGTCTAGTTTTCTGCATAATTTTGACGACCCATAAGTTTTTTTCAACAAAATGTACTTGTAGCGTTAGAGAATCAATTTCGAATAACTATAATTCTGATGCATGGTTGCATATCAGCAGAAATATACAGTTTTCAAAAAAATTATGTGGAGTCGATCTAAGTGTGGGAGTATATTTTTTAATAGAATTGTTTTAAGTTATTAAGATATTAGTAATAATAGATTCAAGAATTACAAAAAGCAACGGTATTATGTAGTTGGCAATATTATATTGTAGTTTTGAGGTATATCCAACGTGTGTGACCGCCTTTTAAACTTGTAACCTTACAAATTATCACCATAATAAGATTATTTTGTACTATCAATTTGCATAGATATTTAAGCATTGTTCAAAGCTATTTGTTTGGGGTACAAATAATTATCGCTAAAGATAACAACACTATTTAATTTTTGTGATTCTAATAAACTTACATAATGATATACTGGACAAAGGGTTATACAATATATATTAACTTTTAAAAGACGATTCATATATGCTAATCCGTTAAGTGGTGGAAGACCAACATTTTTCAAAATAACATTATATAAATGACAAAGTACATGTGTCAAAGCAAAAGAAACAATAAAAAACTACAATTACTTGGTCTCTCATTTTTCCAAATTTGTCACGGGTTCCACAACTACTTCATCATTTCTCATATAATTTTCTCAAATTTGAAACCCGGTTCGACCCGGGTGGTTCAACCGGTTGAACCATTCCGGTCAAAAAACAGGTCGGTTTAAACCGAGTCAATCCGACAAGTTGGGTCGAAAACATGTCAAATTAAACCGGGTCAACCCGCAGTGTTTGAAGCGTCCCGGGTCAACCCGGTTTTCTATGTGTATTAATAGTTTTCTTCTGAAATATATGTCTTCAACATTTCCTCTTTTCGCTTTTTATTTTTTGGTTTTTCCTTTATATATAGTATATAGTAGGGTACCCACGCGTTTCGGCGGCGGGTACCCTGTGACGATTAACCGGAGAAATAGATCTCGATGAGACCTGATTCACCAATTAGTATCTGTTTTAACGGCTCCTCTCTGGTTCATTTTCGGATGGCTTTAATTGGTTAGTCGAACCCGTGGCGACACCGGTTCCCGGTTGAACACGTTAGTCTGGTTCGGTCCGGTTTTCAAAAGTATATCTACCATCAACTTGTTAGCTTGTATGAAGTATTATGTGTTTTATTAATTTGTATAATGTGTATGATAACATGTACTTTTTATTTTCTGGTGTTTTAAAAATAACATTAGTTAGTGTGTTTAGTTTTTTTATATTTTGGATTATGTTGTAGTTTTATTAAATTGTACGTTGTAAAAATTTTATTATACTTTTTAGTAAGGGGTGTTTTAATTTGTTGTTTTTAATTTGGTAGATGTGCTTTTAATTAGTTGTACAATGTGAATAAATTATTGTAATTTTATGTAATGGGGTGTTTTAATAAGAGTATTAATTATACTATGCATTTCTCTCTTCATTGACCAATTTAGAATTTTTAACTTTTCAACTTTCAACTTTGACTGTTTTTCTATTATATGTATTATAGATAAACAGGGAATCGAAGGGTTGGACCTCAAAAAGGGTATTTGGATCTTGATACTTACTGATTTATCCAATGGTAATAATAATGGGCCTTTAGTCCAATGGTAAAAGCTTTCAACTTTGTGTCAATAGACCAGGGCTCGAATCTCTCCATTGGCCTAAAAGTTTTCAATTGGTACCATCCTCTCATCGCAAATGCTCAAATTGATTAGTCAACGAGGGGCCTATTGGAGAAAATAGCCAGGTTCAAAGCCCATCTCCTGATAAATACAGTAACTGAGACAAGTGCTCATTGCCTGGGGCCGGGTCCTTGGAAGAGGGTCCGGTTGGCATCCTTAAAATGCATGTGACCAGGGTGACCCTAACGTTCTTCACCTTTTAGAGATACTTACTGATTTATCGCATCTTTTTTGCATCAATCCCGTGCACTGGATTGGTTTTTGATTAATAGAATGTAATTTGGGGTTGTGAAATTGGGTTTTTGGAAGGGTGGAATGTCATGGTTTCATTAGATATCAATTTTGAGTTCCGCTTTGTTTTTTCAATATTACAATTTGGTCCCAAAAGTATTATATGTTAAAATTATAAGGTACATGTGTAATTCTTAACTTTTTTTGTAAACGAATTTGTAATATTTTAATGCCAATTTAGGCAATATTTTAGGTTTTTTAATTATAAATATTTTTTTATAAAAATAATTTAAATTTATTATTACTTAATAAGAAAACATTCTTTTTTTTCGAAATATGAAAGTCTCCACTTGAGGTTTTCTTTTATTATACAAAAGATTAGACGTAGATGGCCCGATTCCGGTTGTGGGCTTTGGGTCCGTTAAGGGCTTTAGGGTTTCTAGTAGATTTTATGTAATTGCATTATACATACTGTATCACAAACTTAACGTTGTCACTCAACAACAATATGCTCTTATGTACGAAATCCATCTCAACCCAAACTCAATCTAAAAATCAGTTAATCAGCTTCTTGTTAATGTGATCCAAATTATTTTGAACAATTATCAACGGCGGCAATAATCACCTTGGCCGGCGACAATATATGTTGAACGAAATTGGAAGAAGGTAACCGGCAGCGCATATGGGCATGTGCAGACAAAGCAACTGCACAGGGCCCAAATCAGTTACGGGCCTCACTGTTGATCCAACATGCTTAGTGGTATACAACCCAGCTTGAATAAAAGGCCCATTAGAATTGTTTTGCTTTTCCTTGGCGATGTCCCAACTATCTTTTCTTAGTTGTTGCAAGAATCGCTAATATAATTGCTGGGATTTTTTCTTAATAATATTTAACTCTGAATATGATATTATGATGAATCTCTTTTCTTCTTTCTTTCTAGAAGGTAATTTTAGATATATAATAATGTTACACAGTAATGTCATTTTAAGCCAAGTGGTATTTTTCTTTCTTTCTTTCATTTCCCTTTTTTCTTTTGTTGACAACAGACATAATATAATTTCGACTTGATATAGTATTTAAGACGCAAACCTTAATTTATACTTATGTAATTTAAGACAAAGTATAAGGACGTGGATTGAGATCCGGCCTCTCATGTTCTATTTGAACATGAGAGGTTATGTTGAAGTTTATATGAGTGAAGAAAAATAAATAAATTTAGTGTTGTGGGATCATTATTTTATAAATTAGTCATTGTGAAAAAAAAAAAAAAAAAAAAAAAAAAAGTAACTAACATGACCTCTCATGTTCAAATGAAACATGAGAGGATCTCAGTCCGGTGAAATAAAATTATTTAGACATTGTTTGCCTCAGTATAATATTTGCATCGTGTATAAATGTTTACATATTGGTCATGTTTGGCAACAAGTATTTGGAAGCGTTTATGATCGATAAGCGACAAGCGGTAAGCATTTTAGATGAAAAGCTTGTTTGGCATGATCTTAACAAGCGTTTGAATATTGTGTTACCGCTCCAATCTAAATGCTTCTTGAATAAGCATTCCAGAATTGCTTCAAGCATTTGGTTTTTGAAATTACATATATACCCTCATTTATTTAATTATTTATTTTATTTTAATGTGTAGATGACCTTTTTAGTAATTTTACACTTTATAATTACTAGTACAGCTACGTTACCAAACACGTTTTTTTAACAAACAACTCACGCTTCGCTACTGACTACTATCTGCTGCTTATCGCTACAGCTACTGCCGCTGGCGCTTCGCTATGTACGCCAAACATAGCCATTGCCAATGTGTAATAGTGGCACACGGCCATTAAAATTAACGGGACGTATCTGTAACCGGAATGAGATATGTGGGGAAGAAATAGATATAATTTAATAGATATTTGAGGGGCAATTTAATTTGATTGTCCACCATATTTATTTTAAAAAGTGCATTTTGCAAAAGCATGTCCCAAGTAGATTATTCAAAACTAAGTTTTGAGTGGATCTAAGCGCAGAAAATCACTTATCGATTTCTTCAACCCAAACACTACTAAGTAGATTTTGCGTTTTCAAATTGCAAAAGCAGATAATCGATATCCAAACACACTCCCTAACGCCCCTAAATATATTGTAATACTTGTATCATTTCACAAAATTTACCTTCGAGTAAACTGCAAAATACAACTTTGTGGTTTGTCAGTTTTTACACTAAACATTCTTGTCAGAAACTTTTGGCACTAATCATCTATCAATAAGTAAAAGTTAAACACAATACAACCCTAGGGACTAACAATGTAATTTTTTCTCCGTTATCTAATAAAATTCAAACACACATCTTGATAAAATCACTCCCAAACACTATTTTATTCCTTTCATATTCTTCTTCTCATCACCTCCACAACACGCCATCATCATCTTCTTCTCACTATCTAAACCACTCACCATAAAATCGCTTACAACTATCATAAAACACCTAAATCCACATGAAACACTTATACTTATCACCATAAAATCACTCCCAATAGTCATAAAATTTCGAATTTGTGACCGCCACCATTTGTTACCTTCACCACCATCTGCCACCTCCTTCACCTCCACTTCCTCCAAATAATATGGTGCCCGTATTAGGTGGAAGAGGTAGCGAACAATGCTGGAGGTACCGAATGGTGTTGGTCACAGACCCGACCACCACATATCCGACGGATGATATTAGTAGATGTGGTGAATTGTGATTGCAGATGTGAAGAGAAGCACATAGTGATGGGTTTTGGTATTTTGTTATGTTTATGTGTGATTCTATAGTGAAATGTATAAATAATTTACGAGTTTAGGTATTTTCTTTTAATTGAAAATGGATTAATGTTAGTCGTTTAGGTATTTTAGGGAGGTGGAAGTAGTGAGAAAAACATGATGATGGTGAGAAGAAGATGAAATGAATAAAAGGGTGTTTGGGAGTGATTTTATCAAGAAGTGTGTTTGACTATTAGTAGAAAACGTAGAAAAAAAATACAATGTTGGTCCTTAGGGATGTATAGTGTCTAACTTTTACTAGCGAAAGGATGATTATTGCTAAAAGTTTCTGACATGGATGTTCAATGTGAAAATTGACAAATTACATGGGTGTATTTTGCAGTTTCTTTTCTTTCTTTTTTTTTTTTCTTTTTTTTTTTCTTTTTTTTTTCACCAAAATGACAAAGGATTAATATGGACAATTTTATGCATTGTTGTAGTATACAAGTTTGAAGTATGACAATTCATGTTTTATCAAAGCATGTTACCATAGGGTAAAATAACTATATTGTAATACTTTTCTGTAAATTTACAAAGAGTGTGTTTGGTAAACAGCTTTTAAGAGCATTTTTGAGTAATTAGCATTTAGCATTATTATTACAAAGCTCGTTTGGAAGAGAGCATAACATTTATAAAATTATAAAAATGCTAGTTTCTCAACGTTCTTTGAATAAGCATTTAGGGTGTGTTTGGTAAAAGTAGCAGTGAGCAGTATAAGTGAGCTGTGAGCAGTAGCCACAGCTCACATCTTACCGCACACAGCTTTTTAAAGAAACATAAAAAATGAGCATTCCTAAAATATAGCAAAGCTCACAGCTCTTTTGTCAAACGAACAATAAAAATCAAAAAGCTCATTGCTCACCGCTCATCACCCAAAAAAACTCCAAAAAGCTCTGCGCCAAACACAGCCTTAGCGTTTAGCATTTAACATTACGTCATTTTACACAATAAAATTACAATTATAGCTATTCTACCAAACACTTTTATAAATTAAACTACTAACTACTGCTGCTAGTTTCAACAAACACACCCAAAATGTCTCCTTTTTATCACCAAAATGACAAAGGATCAAAATGGACAGTTTTATGCATTGTTGAAATATATAAATTTGAAGTATGAAAATTCATGTGTTATCAAAGCATTTTGTATTTTATGTTTTGCTTAGGTTGAACGTAAATCAGGAAAGGTCATAACCACCCGATAGTGAAAGCTGGCTCCCAACTTTTATTGGTACAATTAGCATTTGCATTTTTCAATATATGAAAATCTTAATGTTATTGCTTATCAAGCCTTTTGTCAAAGTACCAAACTTGAATATATGGTATGGTTCTAACCCCTAATTCTTACGTTGGTGCTAACATCATTGAACTATTTAAACAAATCCTATTAATGACAGATTAAGAAACGACAAAGGAATTTGATGAAAAATTAAAATTAATAGGTTATTCAAATTGTCGTCGTTTCGTTATAGGTGTACTGAACATTGTTATGAATGTCATAATGGAAGTTTAATGATTCATTGAAGAATGAAGCGACACAATAACTTTGCATAGAATAGCTTTTCATGGTCCTTCGTTGTTCCACGTACTATAACCAAAATGACATCTTAGTTCCTTTCGAGAAACTGATGGGATAATCCAATGGTCATGTTAGCACAATCCTTATACAAGAATTACAATATTTTACTGACATTTGAATTGCAACAATTAAAGGATCATCCGCAAGGATTCAAGTCCGTCCATGAAACGCATTTAGCCAAAGGAAAATCACATTTACAATGTGTTGATAGCTCTCTACGACGAAACGAAGATGACCTAGACATTCTTGATGATTGTAATGGTTTGATTTCATTACGAATTTAGTGATGGAATTTAGGATCTTTGTAGAAAAATTTAGGGTTCTAATGAAAATGGGAAAAGGGGAAAAAAGGGATATATCCTTTTTGGGTTTTGGGTAAAGAAAACTGGATAAAAAACCCGGGTCAAACAATGCCAACGAGTAATTTATTTACGAAAATAAAAATAAAAATAATGCTGACATGGAAACAACTAGCTAGGATCAATATTGGTAGTGCATAATAAGATTTTCGTCGGTTCAAGAGCATAATGAGACTCGTGAGAAAAATAGATGAAGCATTAATGGCTTGTACCCTTAAAAATATTACTTATAAAATTTTGTTTGTTGTTTGTTTTACTTCATTGTCCATATTTATGTAGGTCGGTATTTATTTTCTTCTTTATACTAAAAGCTTAAGCAAATTCTTTCTTCATAACTTGTAAGTGTTATATTGTTCATCAACTTTTTTATTAGGATTTTTCTGAATTCGTTTAACAACGTAAATATTCAAATTTTAACTTTGAATTTATCTCAAATTATTGGTTTTTCACAAACTAGGTATTGTAGAAGTGTAAATGGAGTGACGAGGGTGCATTCGACTTTTTCTTTTCGTGTTCACAACCACCAAAAACATGTAGTGGTTGTTTCATATCGATATTAATTTAACTATCGTTGAATTCCGATTGATGGGGTTGGTGGTAATGATCTAGTAAAATTCGTCAAATGTTAGATAGTGTGTATGCAATAGAAGAAAGTTAAAAGAAATGAATAAAAAGGTGTGATTTTCAACTAAATCTACTATTAATTATTATCAAAATATAAAAGGAGAAATGATGACTACTTTATAAAATGAAAAATTTGTCTTCTTTTTTTTAAAAAGAAGGGAAAAAACATGTATTTGTGATATAATAAAAAAGCTTAATTATAAATATCTTTAACTTTTTACAAAAAAAAAGTAGTCAACTTTCCTATTTTATAAAGTAGCCATCATTTTCCCCAACATAAAAACTAACTTTATTTTTGGGTTTCGTAATCAAATTATATACATGAGTTCACTTGAACCCCGCATATGGCCAAAGTCAAATGCTACACCCAAAAAACCACTCACAAAAATAGGTGTCAAAGAGTGATTAGCCTAATAGAAAATAGAAAAAAAAATATAATAAAATACAATAATCACACCCTCACAAATTATTTTGTGATGATTTTGTAAATGTTTTTTCTTTAAGTGTAGCAAACCTCATAACCAAAAACACTACCTAGTTATATATATGGGTTATGTTATATGTACCCTCTCGCCCACCTGAAACCGGAAGTAAAGTACAAAGATTTCTTTTGTCCCCTCATTTTACAGTATGCTACAGTTTTTTATCATGATATGTTTCGTATTTTTTTGTCAATTTAACATTTTTGACCAGTTAAAACTTTAAATTTTTTATTTCGTACTTTCAAATTTATAGTTATAATATAAACAAAGTTATAAAGTTTAAAATATATATATATATATATATATATATATATATATATATATATATATATATATATATATATATATATATAAAAAGATGTTTTCGATCTCTACTCCTTTGGGCATTTGTTTAGGTATATATATAAAGAATACTTGAGTTAATTAATATCAAAATGATGATCAATTACGGTACTATTATAAATAAATAGATGTTCATTAAATGCATTTTTTGATTTTAAAAAAAATTGTTTTTATTAATTGCGTTCAATCCTTTACCTAATAGGTAAAGATTAGGAAAAAACAACAACAACAACAACAACAACAACAACAACAACAACAACAAGAAGAAGAAGAAGAAGAAGAAGACAACAACAACAACAACAACAACAACAACAACCCATTTCTGTATGTGCCGCTTCATATAAGGTATTCATCCACAAATGCTAATTCATTATTGGAAATGATTTATAAACCTAATTGATGACCTAAAGATAGGCCTACAAATGTAATTGATGGAAATGAAAAATTGATTGGTTGATAATGATGAGAGAGAATGGATGTATAACACTTGTCAAAGTGTGAATGTATTAGGTCTATTTATAGGTCTATTTATTAGGCCTATTTATCACTACTCTTCATTATTATTAAGTTTTTTTTCCTCGTCACAAAATGATAAAATATAATTGTGGGTAATTAAATATTTGCTTCTAATTATAAGTAAAAATCTAAAGCGTAGATTGATCTTCCTTTGAACTCTTAATTAATGACAACCGCTCTAATGGCTTACTCAGGCAATGCCATCAAGGACAACGAGATCCCTGAAGAAGGTATGAACCCGACATTGTTTTGTTATCTTTGTTATTTCTTGCTATGGCATTCAATTTTGAACATACTAGTAATAAAAACAAGTCAAAACTATTTACCGGGTCTTTGACCTTTTACAAAAAAAATAAAAACAAGTCAAAAAATGTATCACAATTCACAAGCCTTTTAAGTTTAACATGTGCCGTGAAAATGTCATTTAAAAGGTTTCGTTTTCATCTCTTCATGACTAAAAAAGCATTTTCGATGTTGTATGGCGAACAGGAAGAATTGGTAGAAAACAAGATGAACTAGTTTATCAGTAAAGGAATTTGCTACAACCACACAAAATCATCCACAAAAAAAAATTCACACGCTGAGGTGGAAGCGATCCCACAAAAAACCAATCATCTACTTCCACCTCAGCGTGTGGATTTTTTTTGGTGTGGATGTATCACTCCTCATCAGTAAAAGCTAAATATATACTTTGAGCTTTGTGTTCATAGTTCGATATATAACTAGTAGAAAGAAGAACCGAACCAAAACTAATAAAGAATGAGACGTATTAAAATTCTTCAAATAGACTGGAAGGGGCTTAACTTAACAATTTTAATGGACTTTCACATAAACTGGCCAACTAAATACACATGAACGTGAGCGCCCCCTAATCCCCCCACCACCTCTGCCCCCTGTGCCCCGGACCACTCTAATGGCTTCCTCAGGTACTACCAGCAACAACATCGAGATCATTGAAGGTATGAACCCAATATTGTTTTATCATCTTTGTTAATTCTTGCTATCAAGGGACTTTTTTCATGATATATTGTTTTTCATGTACCATTTTAATTATCATTGCTCTTATTTTATTTGACGCTTTTTTTACATCTATTTTATTTAAAGATGACGTATTACTAACTTGCTTATTTTTTAAAGGATTAATTTCATATATCACTATACTTTTATGAGTAATTTCATATATATTCAAAGTGCAAGTATCGAATGCAAAATATACAATGTTTTACATACATGTTTGGATATATATGAAGTTTTCAACTAAAAAGCGAGGAGATATAATGCCTCTTTTTTTAAATATTAATTAAATAAACAAATGTACACGGGGCACTTGTTAGAGTTGTAGTTACTAAACATAAATGTTTTTTTATTTTAAAAGTGGATTGAAAAAACATTAATAAAACTTATAGATTACTTAAAGTAAAGAGTAAATTACATAAATGGTCATTATGATTTGTCGATTTTTTCACATTTAGTCACTGAACTTTTTTTTGACGAGTTCAGTCATTAAGGTTTCAAAGCGTTATAAATTCAATCAACTTCAATGACCGTATATGTAATTTTAGCAAAACTATAGTGACCATTTATGTAACGCAATTGGACTGGATCTCTAACGATTTAAAATCTTAATGACTGAACTTGTCAAAAAAAAAGTTCAGTGACTAGATGTAAAAAAAAAAAGTTCAGTGACTAAACTTCAATGACCATATATATAATTTTAATCTGAAAGTAATTACATGATTCAAATTGATATCCAAATTATAAACCATTAACACATCAAATAAATATTCCTACAATATGTTTGTCATGTAATACTAACCTACATTGTATGTATACTTCATTTGTTATTATTATGTATAATTCTATTTTACACTCGAGTATATACTAGAGACGACGTTATGTTAGGTCGTCTCAATATGTTGAAAAGCCTAGTGTGGATACTCAACTAATTGCTTCCTATAAATACACATCTAAATTACGAATTAATCTTCAACAAAACTCTTAATTAACACCAAACACGTACTCTAATGATTTACTCAGGCACTACTAGTAATAACAACGACATCAAAGAAGGTATGAACTCAACCGGTAACAACAACGACATTAGTGAAGGTATGAACCAGATGTTCTCTCTTATTTGTTATGATTTTCTTGTAATAGGAATTCTAATATTAGCATTTACTAACTTTAGGTTATTGTTCAATGTTCATTAACAGTAATTCTTGGTTGGTAAATGGCAAACAAACCCCTTTAACTTTGCTATAAATACAAATAACCCTTTATAGTTAATAAATTTTATGTTTGCATCTTTTTAAGTTTATTAATTAACAAATTAACTCCTAAACCTATTAAACTTTAGAGTTAATTACATAATTGGTCCTTGTGGTTTGTCGGATCTTGCAGAAAATGTCCATGTGTTTTTTTTAACGGGTCATGTCCTCGTGGTATGCAAAAGTTACGGGTTTGGTCCTTTGACCATAAATTCTGTTAGTTGACCGTTAAACTTGAGGGGTATTTTTGACTTTCCACATGTTTTGACAAATCACAAGGACGATTTATGAAAAAAAAAAAACCTTTTTTAGAAAACGAAAAAGCTGATTAAAAAACCTTTAAATAAAGACATTTAAAAAAATATTTATTATACTTAAATTTGAGCTTATTTATAATGTGAGGGCTTAAAAAAATTTATTAAAAGTTAAAAAATTTTATTAAACAGTTATTATACGCTTAAAAAAATTTATACGCATTAAAACAAGTTTTTTTATACGGTTAAAATTTTTAATTAATACTTAAAAACCTATTTAATAAAAAAACGAAAGAGTATAAAAACGTATAAGAAGCGTATAAAAATTGATAAAAACGTATAAAACAGACAAAAACGTATATTGGCACTAGGGGTGGTTTTCTGCAAGATCCGACAAACCACAAGGACCAATTATGTAATTAACTCTAAACTTTATATTCTTACTTTTTTGTTAGAACAATATTGGCACTAGGGGTGGAAACGAGCCGAGCCGAGCTCGAGCCTGCCAGAGCTCGAGCTCGGCTCGTTTAAGTTTTAAAAAGCTCGAGCTCGAGCTCGGCTCGTTTATATGATTTGGCAAAGAAATGTTAAAGTTGGGCTCGAGCTCGAGCTCGGCTCGTAATATATCTTTATTGAGCTCGTTAATAAGCTCGAGCTCGTATACATATTTAAAAATTAAAATATCATAGGCTCGTTTAGGCTCGCGAGCCCAAACGAGCTTTATATGTAAAGCTCGGCTCGAGCTCGATTAATAAACGAGCTGCAACTTAGGCTCGAGCTCGGGCTCGGGCTCGTTTAGGCTCGGCTCGTTCGAGCTTTTTAGCGATCCGATCCCGAGCTTTTCACGAACGGCTCGGCTCATTTCCACCCCTAAATATTGCCATCACGTTTCAACAAATATATGCTTAAACACTTGCCGCAAAGCGCGAGGCTACAATCCTCGTTTGTTATGAAATATGAACGTGCTTTTAATTTGTATGTCTCTTCAATTATTTTACTAATAATTAAATCTGAGTCACAAAAAAAATAATTTTGTGTGCCGTTCGAATTAATTCGAATCTCTAATTGGAGTACTGGACTAAAGCTTACCTGTAGGAGTGCGCAAGGGCTGGTCTTTGGCTGAAACATAAGGCATGATTGTGCATGACCAGTCCTAAATAATAGTGTTCTTATGAATTTTTTATCGTGATATTATATAAAAATGATGTAAAAATTTATTAAAAACACTCATAAAGAGAATCAAGATTTGGCTTTCGGCCCCTTTTGCTTTTTTTTTTTTTTTCTTTTTAGCCAACTTCTAAAATTTTTACAACTTTGACTCATAATCGATATGATATACTGTAATAATACATATAAGTTCTACATGTAACCTTGGTTATATCATTATTCGCCCAAATACTTCGCAATCCATGCAAACTTTTAGCGATTTTCGGTAGATGAAAGTGACTTTCAAACAAACTCATGACATTATTTGTCCATAGTAAACCAAAGATCTTATATAATATCAAACACAACGCTCTAACATGATTGGAAAATAAGGTCTTATAATTTACTCGGTATTTAGGTTAGGATCATAGTAAATGTACCTAAAATAACCTTCATTTGATCAGACCGATCAAGCTGATATTTTATGTCTGACAAATCATAATTCAAAAAAATAACCTGAATGATGTATGATTTTTATCCTTAGCACCATGAAAACATAATTCAATCAAAACTTTGGAATATGTTACGCCATTAAAAAGAGGAATTTGGAAGAAGTTAATTAACAATGAGTTTTGGTAGGAGTTGAAAAGTTGATGTCGGTCTAGAATGGTTGCAGGGGCAATAACTCGTTTTCATCCGACGGCTGAAAATGACATAATTATATACCAATCAATGGTGTTAAAAATAGCATATTTATTACAGTTCAAATAAGTGACCAAAATGTAAATGCTTGGTTGGTGTAGTACAAAAATTAGGTAAAAACACTATAAGGGGCATACGTACCACTTTAAAGGCTTCCTTTAAAACAACTAGCATGTATAACGTCAATGAAGCTATGACCCTAAGGGTGTGTTTGGTAGAGAGAAATGAAGGGAGAGAAATGGAAATGAGCTCATTTCTCATGTTTGGTAGAGAGAAATGAAGGGAGAGAAATGGAAATGAGATTTTGGTGAGAAAATGGAGAGAGTTGGCTAGTGTAATTTAATGAGCTCAATTTCTTTTAATTTTGTGAAGAAATTGAAGAAATGGATTAATTTTTTTGAAAAAATATATATATATTTTTTTTAAATATATTTAAAAAAAAATATTTTTTTTTTTAAATTATTTTTTTTTTAAAATAAGTTTTTTTTTTAAATAAATACATTTTTTTACAAAATTATTTTTAAAAAATTGTTTTAATTTTTTTTTTAAATAAATAAGTTTTTTTTTAAATAAATGCATTTTTTTTTCAAAATTATTATTTTTAAATATTTTTTTTAAATTATTTTTTTTAAAAAAATAAGTTTTTTTTTTAAAAGAATAAGTTTTTTTTTTAAAAAAATTATTTTTGAAAATTATTTTTTTTTAAATAATTTTTTTTTCATTTCTCGGGTCAAGTCTCTGTTGTTACCAAACATTAGAATTGAACAAAATTCTCCACTGATTTCTATTCTCTGAGATTTTATTCTCTACTTCATTTCTTTTCTCTGAATTTCTCTCTACCAAACGCACCCTAAGGGTGTGTTTGGTACAGAGAAATAAAGCCAGAGAAAAGGAAATGAACTAATTTCTCTTGTTTGGTAGGTTGAGAAATTAAATAGGCGGAGAATTTCGAATTCTCAGGGAGTTCACTTCTTTGTATTTTGTTAACTTTCATTTCCACTACTTTTAGTTGGGAAATGAGAGAAATGAGAGTATTTTGTATAATTTAAAAAAAAATAAATAAATACATTTTTAAAAATATTTTTTTAAATAAATTTTAAAAAAAATAAATTTTATTAAAAAAACAAGTTTTTTTTTAATACATTTTCAAAAAATAATTAATTTTTTTTAATTTAAATTTTTTTTTAAATAAGTTTTTTTTAAATAAATACATTTTAAAAATTATTTAAAAAAAACAAGTTTTTTTTTTAAATAAATACATTTTTAAAAAATATTTTTTTTAAAGAAAGTACATAAATTTTTAAAAAATAAATTTAAAAAAAATATATATTTTTTAAAATAATTTAAATAAATTTTTTTTTTTCATTTCTCGGGTCAAGTCTCTGTTGTTACCAAACATTATAATTGAACAAAATTTTCTACTGATTTCTATTATCTGAGATTCTATTATCTGCTTAATTTCATTTCTTTAAAATTCTCTCTACCAAACGTGCCCTAATATTATTCTAACTTCTTTGTTATTCTTGCTACTGGATTCAATCATGAATAACCAAGGTATTCTATAATTTTTTTGTATGTGCCGCTTTATATATTTTACATACTATTTTTTTTCTTTTTGGTTTTGTGTATTGTTTAATAAGATCATTTTTTAAGGATATAAACACTGGCTTTGAAATATATATATGTAAATCTATCATCGACCAAATTGCTAACTCAACTTGAATATATATTCACAAATGCTAATTCATTATTATTAAGTTTTTTCCTCGTCACAAAATGATAAAATTTAATTGTAGGTAGTTAAATATTTGCTTTTAATGATAAGTAAAAAATCTAAAGCATAGATTGATCTTTCTTTGAACTCTTAATTAATGCCAACCACTCTAATGACTTTCTCAGGCACTACCAACAACAACAACGAAATAACTGAAGAAGGTATGAACCTAAGCAGCAACGACGAAGGTATGACCCCAATATATTGTTCTATCTTCTTATTGAAATTTGGTCATGAAATATCAATGTATGCTACTCCATTTATTTTATCACTTTTGACATACTATTTTTTCCTTTTTGGTTTTGTGTATTGTTTAAATTATTTTTTAGGCTATTAAATCTGTCTTTGAATGTATATATATATATATATATATAGGCTATTAAATCATAGATTGATCTTCCTTTGAACTGTTAATTAATGACAACCACTCAAATGGATTCTTCAGGCACTAGCAGCAACAACAACGAGATCACTGAAGAAGGTATGAACCCAATATTGTTTTTATCATCTTTGTTATTTCTTGCTAACAAGGGACTTTTTTCATGGTATATTGTTTTCCTTGTACCATTTTAATTATCATTGCTCTTATCTTATTTGACACTTTTTTTACATCTATTTTACTTAAAGATGACGTATTACTAACTTGCTTATTTTTTGAAAAGATTAATTTCGTATATCACTCTACTTTCATGAGTAATTTCATATATATTCAAAGTGCAAGTATCGAATGCATAGTATACAATATTTTTAATGCATATTTGGGTATATATGAAATTTCCAACTAAAAAAGTGATGCCTCTTTTTTTAAATATTAATTAAATAAACAAATGTACATTGGGCACTTGTTAGAGTGTGGTTACTAAACAAAAATGTTTTTTTATATTAAAAGTGCATCGAAAAAACATAATAAAACTTATAGATTACTTTAAGTAAAGAGTAAATTACATAAATGGTCATTATGGTTTGTCGATTTTTTTCTCATTTAGTCACTGAACTTTTCTTTCAAGTTTTAGTCATTAAAGTTTCAAATCGTTACAGATTCAGTCAACTTCAGTGACCATATATATAATTTTAGCAAAACTATAGTGACAATTTATGTAACGCAATTGGAGTAGATCTCTAACGATTTAAAACCTTAATGACTGAACTTGTCAAAAAAAAAATTCACTGACTAAATGTGAAAAAATCGAAAAACCTAAGTGACAATTTATGTAATTTTTTACTCTAAACACTATATCATTTATACGAGTAAATTACACTGTTAGTCCCTCAAGTTAGGGTGGAATGTGGATACAGTCCCAATAATTTTTGTGAAATTTCACCAAATGTCTTATCCGATTAAGGATTTTGTGAACTCGAGGCATATAAAGTCGAAATATTTTATTTTGAAAACAATTACACGATTCAAATTGATATCCGAATTATAAACCATTTACACAACATATAAATATTCCTACAGTATGTTTGTCATATAATACCAACCTACATTGTTTGTCTACTTCATTTGTTATTTTTATATGTAATTTTATTTTACACCCGATTATATATTAGAGACGACATTATGTTTGGTCGTCTCAATATGTATAAATACACATCTAAATTATGGATTAATCTTCAATAAAACTCTTAATTAACACCTACCACGTACTCTAATGACTTACGCACCACCAACAATAACAACGGCATTAGTGAAGCTATGAACCAGATGTTTTGTCTTATTTATTATGATTTTCTTGTAATAGAAATTCTAATATTAAACAAAGCCCTTTAACTTTGCTATAAATACAAATTACCCTTTATAGTTAATAAATTATATATTTGCATCTTTTTAAGTTTATTATTAACAAATTAACTCCTAAACCTATTAAACTTTATATTCTTACTTTTGTTAAAACAATATTGCCATCATGTTTCAACAATATATGCTTAAACACCCGCCTCAAAGCGCGAGGCTAACAATCCTCGTTTGTTATGAAATATGAACGTACTTTTTGTATATGTCGCTTCAATTATTTTACTAGTTATTAAATCTGAGCAAAAAAAATAAATAAATAAAATTGTGTGCCATTCGAATTATTTCGTAAGATCTAGAACCGGCTTTTAGGTATAGTGTATATCGATCATCAACTTGCTTATTATTAAATGTAGACAATGTCAATTTAGGGTGTGTTTGTTTTTGCCAAAAACATCTGAACCACATATGACGTCTGACTAGTCAGACGCGATCAGACGTTTTGGTTATTTTTTTTCGGGGAGTCAGACGCGGTCATATGGTGCATATCTTACTCGATAAGACTTGGTGATCATGTCTTACTGCCTCTTACCCACATATATATCCATGTTCACAATATCATCTTTGATAAAAAAAAAAAAAAAAAAAAAGAGATCACACCTGGTTCGAAAGCAAAATAAACCCGCAACAATCTTCAGTAGAATAAATCACGAAGGGTTTTGCCATTTTGGTTCTGATTTTCGTGTAGTTGGAGAACAAATATCAAATACTTGATTTCGTGAGTTGTGTTCTTCATTATTTTCGTGGGTCAAGGAAAACAAAGTTTGTTATACCAATTTGCGCTAGTTCTTGTTTGGATTTGAAGAATTTGGTTCTTTGTTTTCAAAGAGAGATAGAAAGTTATAGAAACTGTGTTTTGGTTTGAGAACAGAAAAGTGGTGGCTATAATTGTAGCATAGGTTTAGGGTATACATACATTTAGGTTAGGGTTAAATAATTTTGGGCTTTATTTCTTTTGAACTCATAAAAATCAGGCTCATGTTTTAGGAGTATATTAATGGTTAACTTTATGTGTTAACAGTGGCATGGGTATAATTTTTTTTAAATATTAGAGTTAAACATTGGCCTAAAGTGTTAACTGTAACTCGAGAAAGATTGTTAACTGTAACTCGTTTGTTGATAAAAGGGGAACCGAAATCATGTGTGATTGTGAATTCAAGATTGAAAACTTTTTCTAAATATTATCTTCAAAGATACGTTCAAGAAACTTATTTATTGTATTGCTATGGTTCAATATACACTTAAAAAAAGAATAATTAAAATCATTCAGACAATTATAAAAAACAAACAACATTATTTCATTCAGATTCAGACTTTATAACTATCTCTTAACAGTAAGATGTGGTAATCAGTTTCAGACCCAAAACATTTTAATTAAACAAACGCACCATTTGTAATTGATAGTACACAAGGTATTAATTGCCCTCGTGTTGCGACGGGCTTATATAAATGTTCCATGATATGTAAGGCAAACTTTAATTACATAATTTTTTTTGGTTAAAAGTAAAATCATGTAGAAGTATAAGGTTATAAATGAAAATTATAATGTGAACGAGAATGAATAATATTTTGTTTTATAATTTGATATTAAGGGAAGATAACCTTTGCATAGTCAACTTACTACTTCGTATAAATACACATCTAGATTAAGCAATGTACAGTTTAGGGACAAGTTATACAAACTCTCTTTTTCTTACAAAGGGCACCCCCTCCATTTTTGCGTTTTTTTTATTATTATTTATTTTTTATTCTTATAATTTTATTTATATCAAAAAACTATAAACCTAAAAGTACGGAACATAAAATATAAAGTTTAATAAATCAAACGCTTAAAACTGTCAGAAATACAGAGCAGAAACTAGCAAAAAAACTGTGTTGTACTGAAAAACAGGAGGGATAAAAAGAATAAAAGTATAAAACCCTCTGATTTGACATCCTAAAGGGGGTTTGTATTGTATGACCCATAATTTATTATCATCAGAATTGTTAATACCTAATGATGTTTTCTTCATCGAATATGTTACCATTTCATGTTTCACTTTAAAGTTTTATAAGTAAGACAAAGGAAAATGTCAATTATTCTTAGTAAACATTCTAGAGTTCTAATATTACATTTGACACATTCATATCAAATTTGGTAAGAAAAACGAAATGTTCATTTTTATGATTAACTGTTAGAACGTAAGAACTACTTTTAGTACTCATTCCGTCTTAAAAAAAGTGTTTAACTCAGTGGCGGATCCAGGATAAAATCCAAGATGGTTCCTTTACTTATGTGAAACGAAAATATAGACGGATTAACTAGTCAACCGGTTGATGGGTCAGGTTAAATTGAGCTTTATCGGAGACAATACACACACATTAATTAGAACGAAAACAAATTATGTGTAGGATCATGTTGCGTACAATATCTATGTTGTTTACCACATATTTTTTGAATACTGGCCTTATTTATGAATCACTGAATACATATTTGTAATTCTCAATTGATAATATCATTGAAAAAAATTATACTAGAATTATGTTATCATACTTAAAATTTGAAAATGTTAGACCAATTGACACAAGAAAGTACATGTAATACATACCAAAGGAAATGACTAGAAAACAACTTAAAGTTGCTACGTTCATAATATAAAACGGGAGAAAAGTTACTTCTATATTAAAATTGCTATGACCAAGTTAAAAATACTCCCTCCGTTCTAAAATTATTGTCCACTATTGACTTTTTTAGTCTTTCTTTTTCAACTTTGACCATAATTATTTTTGTTTGTGTTATATAATACTTGATGAAAAATATATGAATGTATTGGACTTTAAATGTATTTTTCATTAGTATAATTTTCATCAAGTATTATATAACACAAATAAATATATTAATAGTCAAAGTTAAACAAGAAAGACTAGTCAAAGTCAAATGAGACAATAAAAATGAGACGGAGGTTTGGCAGTAGGTTCGTAAGTGGTTCTTTGTTTTCATGTGCTAGAATCACAAAATATAGAAATAATCTATGTGTAGGTATAAATTGATGTGAATGTGCGATTGATGTGTCGATCATAGAACTCCGTGAGCTCCCAAAATATAGAAATAATCTATGTGTAGGTATAAATTGATGTGTTTTCATTGTTTTTATAGCTTTTTATATCATCTATGTGAATAATCTATGTGTAGGTATAATATAAAATAATGGACAAAAGTTGGATGATAACTCATATAACTACTAAAACTTTTAAAGATGGAGTCAAGCCTTTTATAGATTTTGCTCGTGTTGGAGCTATTAAAGGGGAAATTTCATGTCCTTGTAATAAATGTGGTACCGATGGGTGGTTTCCTGTCGATGTTGTTCATCACCATATATTGCGACATGGTTTTTGTTCGGGTTACACACTTTGGACACTTCATGGGGAGCTTGATACAACACCACCAATATCTCAACCTACTAGTGTTTTGGAAACTTCTCGGGTTATAGATGACATTAGAGGCTTAGTTCGGGATGCCGTGGGTTGGGTAACGGGTCAAAGTGAGTTGGATTGGGTTGAGTTGACCCGCAAACGCATTTCTTTTTTCATTTTTTGTACAGATAGTAATGCTATAGCAGCAGTCACAGCAGGTCTAATCCTATTACTGTATTTCGTAATTTTTTAAAGATTAGTCTCATTTTTAATGATATGTTATTTCTACGTATTTCGCAGGTTATGGCAAGAAGAACATGCAGAGCTCAAGGAAGAATTAATCGTAAGTATTTTCGTAAAAGCTACTATAAAATATACCAATAGGCACTTTAGTACACATATTACAGGTAGAATGTCCTTTGTTTGCCCTTACTAGTCTAGTCTGAACATATACGCAAATTATTACATGAGTGGAATCACTCGTTGAATAAACTTTTTCAGACATATCACTGTAAGTTGTAACATGTCACTGCAATTAACAAGGAGACTTTTATAACAGGCAATAAAACGTTAAAAAATAATAACCTAAATTGATCAGTTGTGAAGTGATGAAGCAAAAAGTAGCAGCAGGTCTGTTCTGATTCATTATCAGTTTCATCTAGATAAAGAAACCAATTGTGTTACAAATAATATTGATAATCAATTAAGATCGCCGATATTAGAGCTGAACAGTGTTTGTATATTTTGATCAGATATATTGCCCTGTGACTAATTTTAATGGTTAGTATTGACTTAATCATTGCAAACTGAAGTAGAAAGATCTTGCTTGGCAGCGATCCCGTGTCAGAATTGGTGAAAGGATTAGGTACCCAAATTTCTTTTTTGAGCTCATATGCACCAGAGCACTCTTGAGTTATTTAATAGTAACCTTTACTGAAATATATAAAATATAAGGAACAATATAGCAATATAGCATGGCGTACATGCTTGCTTACCTTTGGGCTTTGAACACAGTTTAGTGTGTTATGGTGGTTATATTTAGAGTTAGCTTACACAGAAATTATTCCAGTTTGTGTAGCTTCGTTATCTTTAGAGTTCTTAGCTTACAAGAAATTAGAAGCAACAGCCTTAAATTTCAAAGTATGTAAGGCTACTGCTTATTTTTACCACTTAAGACTACATGCTCCTGGAACTATTGAGCACTTAAGCTGGAACTATTGAGCACTTAAGCTGGAACTATTGAGCACTTAAGTTAGGAAATGAGCAATCCCAACCGCCTGTAATATGGATCCATATTTCTACCACTTAAGCTGGAACTATTGAGCACTTTCATGTTACTCGTTATGCATTATCTGATTAGAAAACTACAACTAAACCTGGATTTTAGATAAATTTCAAGAGTTCCAGCTTAAGTGGTAGAAATATGGATCCATATTACAGGAGGTTAAACTTACACTTAAAGAATAATACCGAGATTCCTTGCCTTCTCCGTAGCGTAGGTCATCTATTTCGATTGTATAAATACTGTTATATACACATTTTTCTAATAGGCTCTAACTGCATTTTATTTGACATATGATGTTGCAGAACTTGTAAAGGCTAGTACGAGATGATGTTTCAGAACTTGTAACTTGTTGCAGAAATTTTCTTGTTCCTTTTTGTTGATTTGGCTTAGAAACGAATACTGATCGATATCATTCTCATGGATAGAAAATACGTACAAGTTTTATTTCTAATAATCCAAGCTAAACATGTATTCAGATTCTTTTCACTATGGATAGCTAGTGTGTTGTAATATATTTGGCTTATGTATGTCTAAAAGTGTACTACTTGATCAGGTATAAAATATTGTATTGTGATCTTTATGTATAAATTTATATAAATATTCATTTATTTAAAAAAACACACACATCTAATGTTGTTCACAATCAAAAGTGTGAAGACTTTCTTTAAAATCCTCACACTTAATAGTGTGAAGAATTAAAAGCTCACACTTAAAAATGTGAATAATTGTTTAAATTCATTACACTTAAAAATGTGAATAATTAAAAGCTCACACTTTAAAGTGTGATGATTTAGAAACAATTCTTCACACTTGAAAGTGTGAAGAAAGTGTGAATAATTGTTTCTAAATCATCACACTTTAAAGTGTGAACTTTTTATAGATCTTCACACTTAGAATTGTGAAATTATTTGCCACACCCATATGGTTCACACTCAACTTGAGTGTGAACTTTTCAATTCCACACACTTTAAAGTGTGAAAATATGCTTTAATAAGTGTGAAAAGTTACTTATTTTGTTGTAGTGACGTAAGTATAATCCATAAAGGAATACAACATTTTATCACGTCAAACATATAGTATTTCACATTTATAATCACTTTATGTCACATGTCATATCTATATGCTTTAATGCTTCAGGATTAAGTTCACCACGTGTATGCTTATTTACATCTATCGTTCTGTTATAGATGTTGTTAGAGTACTTGTCGCCTACAATGGAAAATGGAGATGGGACGGAGAAAAGTGGTTGTTCGAGAATTCTGAGGGTTCAATAATGGACGTGTCTAAGTATGTAACGTTATCACAAATAATGGACATCCTATGCACAAAATTCGACGTTGATCAAGATTCTTATGGTTTAAAGTTGGAGGTTCATTACAGAGGTGGATCTCCTTGGTTTCCTGTTACTGAAATTCAAAATAATCAAGATCTCTCGTTGTTCATCTCAGAATCTTGGAAAACAAAACTTTCTTTATGTGTCACACGTGTGGCAAAAATGGTGGTAGTTAAAGGAGCTGAACATGGGCGCAAAGGTAGTTCTCTGTGTATTTACTTAATCAAAACAAACGTAGATCCTGTGATATGTTCATAAACAATATCGTTTAAACGCTCATTTTTATGATGTAGTATTGAAACGACTTTTAATTTAGCATATTTACTTTTGAAAAAGGTTAAATTGTTTTTACGTCTATCGAAACGAGGTCAAACAAAATATGCCGATATAAACTATAAAGGCACGTGTATTTGATTAATATTTTATAAAAATGTTTGTGCAGATAACAAAGAAGAGAAAAGACTATTCAATGCTATTCGGAAGGATGACTGGGTGAAAGCCCGAGAAATAGTTAATACACAGGAAGTTACATGGACTTCTAAATTAGATGTTAGCGACTATACAGCACTCCACTATGTTGCCCGTAGAGATAATGAGGTTGTTAAGGAAATCCTAATGGGGATAAACAGCGAGGAACTTCTAACCATTGTAGATAATAGAATGACGCACCCAGCGCACCATGCTGCAGCTTATGGCAACACAGAGGCTTTGAAGATAATGTTGGAATCTAACCCAAAATGTTTATTCACTGCTACTGATTACGGTCTTTTACCGATCCATTGCGCTCTTTTTATTCCGGCAATAAAAACCTTTTTCTATTTGTTTAAGCAAATGAAGAGTAATAAAGTTGAATATGACGAACTTTTTAGAGGCAGCCAAGGTATTAACCTTTTGCGGCAAGTAATTGATGCCGGATTAATCGGTATGTATGCTTTGTAAACTATATTTTTTTTCAAATTTTAGCGAAAGATGAAAATATACTTCTATTTTATTACAGATGTAGCATATGAGTTGATCAACGACTACCCAAGCTTGGCTACAACAGTGTACAAAGACAAAACCGCATTAGAGCGTATCATCAGAAAGCCAGAGTTATTTTATAGTGGAACATCTTACAGCTTTAACTCAAGATTTGTTTACCACGGTATGTCTTTTCACTAATATATAGCTTGATCCCCTAATAATCTTTTTAATAAATACCCATTCGTCATTCGCCTATCATGATAAATTATCTCAAATATATACTTAGAAATTTTGATCCAACTTGAATAACTAAAAAATAATTGCTGAGTGGTTTTCGTCGATGTTTTATGGGTTAATTACTTGTAAATGTATCATATTTGCTACTTTTTGTTATTGTGTGTATTGAACTTTCAAATTTTGATTATTGTGTGTATTTTGCGACTATTTAGCCATGTAAAATGACCATTTTACCTTTCGAATAAAATAGTCAAAAAATACACACAATAATCGAAATTTGAAAGCTCAGTACAAATAATAAGAAGAAGAATAAAAAGTTCAGTACACACAATAACAAAGGGTTAACGGCATCTAAATGTATCATAGTTGTCATGATTTCTTTTATATGTATCGAACAATTTTTTTTTGCTATTCTATTTACTAAACTTACATTTTTGGTATATTTGTGTATTTTATGACCATTTTGCCCCTCCTGGGTTAATAAAATGAAAGGCAAAATAGTTATAATATACACAAAAAATACCAAAAAAAATAAGTTTAGTACATAGAATAGCAAAAAACAATTGTTTTATACATATAGAAGAAAATTATGACAACTATAATACATTATCAAGCCATTAGCCCATAACAAAAAGTGGCAAGTATCATATATTTTCAAGCAATTAACCCATGTTTTATCTATTTCTAGATAACTAATTAATGCTTTGCTTATATTTGTATTGAAGTTGTTCCAATCGAGAATAACAGCTGTGGTAGTAATGATACGGTAGACGTTGAGAACGAAAACACACCCAAGAATGATAAGTTTGTTACCAAGTACACGAGGAGGTGCCTCCACGACGGTATGCTATATACGAACTATGTGATTCCAAAACTCTAACAAAGCTCAACCATGCATATTATGAGTGATTTGTTTATAGCTAAGATACAATTTAACTTATATGGATCGACATACCTTGAAATAATATTATGCCTGTACTTCTCTTTTGTATTTTATTGACAAATCATATCTGCTTTTTTGTGTAGTCATCTCAACGATCTATGTCAAATTATGGGAGACAACACTGCTGCATGGTAAGCACAAGCTTCCACTGAACTAATCTCTCTTAGAAACATAGATCTTATGACACCGAAAGAACTCATTACGGGGAAAATGGGCTACACCAATAGCCGGTAATCCGTTGGTAATGGTGTTATCGACGGATCACTAATGTAATATTTTTCATCGGTAATATCGCCGTAAGTAACTTATTGACTAATTCTTAAAATCATCGACAAAACTGTCCAATGGAAATCCCCGCGTTAGCATCTATAAAAGACAAATTAAAAGAAGAAGTAGAATTTCTGAAAAGTTGATTCAGATTAGTATTTCTTTTTAAAAATAATTAGTTTATTAAATAAACTAAGTTTGAGCTTGGGCTCGTTTATGTTAGGCTCATTTTGAGGTGTTGGTGAGTCAATCCTGATTAGCTTACAAGCGTCTTGGCTCATTTACACCCTTTACATATAATGATTGAAGAACATTTACTTCATACGATCATAAATATCCGTGTGCCTTATTTTAGCTTGAACTTGAGTAATTATAAAAAACAATAAGCTGAAGACTAGCTGTTAATTGCTCTTTAAATTTATTTATTGTTATTATTATTTCAACTTTGAAGCTTAAAAAGAAATGCTAGAACCACACAATTTACAAAAGAACTTCCGCACAATGATGTGTAACAAAATAATTTGAATAAAAGAAAGAGTTGTGAATCAAGAGAGTATATAAGTGGTCCAAGTGTTATGCCACATCATTGTGTGAAAATATTTTTGTAAAGTTTATGTGGTTCTAGCAAATCTCAAGCTTAAAACAATGTATGCTATTTGGTTAATCACAGTGCCGCACATTAAACTCCTCAAGGACGATAAAGTAAAGCACAATGCAACTATCAAGCTACTCAGGCGTATATGCGAGGAAGTTGATAGAACAAATACTTTCAGTGATATTCAATGTCTTTATATCTCTCCATTTTGTTTAGCTGTGGAAAATAACATCACTGAAGCAATAGACTTGCTGACCACATATTTTGGGCAAATATTTAATGTCGAGAAAGAAGGGCAGAATATATATCAATTGACAGTCTTGAACCGTAGCGAAAAGGTTTACAACTATATTCTACATCATGAACATGTTATTACCAAAACCTTCTTTACGGCATTCAAAGACAATGGTAACAATATGTTGCACTTGGCGGGACGTTTGGCACCGATACACAAACTTAATGCCACTTCCGGTGCAGCACTTCAAATGCAACGAGAGTTGCAGTGGTTTGAGGTGAGCTGGTTTCTCTAGCTAGAATATTAAATTCATAATAGAGGATTTCCAATATTTAGTTCTATTTACACTACAAGAAAAAAGGGCTTTAGTTACGAGTGAAAAATCGACACTAATAGTAGAAAATTCGTCACTAAACCAACTTAGTCACGAAAATCAAGGTCGTCACTTGTCGTCACTATAGCTCCGTCACTAAGTTAATAGTGACGAAATTGGAATTTGACACTAAATTTAGTGACGAGCTAAATTCGTCACTTATGGGTGAGTGACGAGCTAAATTCGTCACTTAATTTCATCACTGAAGTGGCTAAAGTCGTCACTATTTGCTGGAATTAGTGACGAAAGAAAAGCGTCATTGTTTGGGTGAACTTAACGTCCAATAGTGACGAAATACTTCGTCATTTTCCAAAAACCTGTATCCCAATAACGCGGTACCTACAACAGTAAATATGGGTATTTGTAGACTGAAAATGCAAAAAGACATATAATAAGAAATTACTTGATCCATAACAAAGCCAAAATATCAGTTATATCCAACAATTATTCGATTTGTAGCATATACTTCTAACAAGAAAGTTATAAAGAGATAATCATGATTCTGTAAGAGAATCCTCAAGAGGTAAACTGTTACTACAAGTATATCATGCGCTTAAACATCTGCTTGCATTCTTATCCTCCATCCAAACTTCAACTAAACATCATCTCGAGCCTCATCATAATCTTCGGTCACATCATCATCCTTAGGCCCTTAGTCCCCTGCATAAAAATAATAATTTCAAAGCACATCACTTATATTATCCAGCAAGATCATTGTCAAGTTTAAACACAATTGGACAGCAAGATCATAACAAGCAAACATAAAAAAACACAATGAAAGGTCTTTTTCATACTACTACAATAATGTATCAGCTAAAAGGAGTATATATATATATATATATATATATATATATATATATATATATATATATATATATATATATATATATGTATATATATATATAAGTAATAGTGTACCTTTATGGCAGAAGCAATATGAGGCACCAAAAAAAGTCTTTTTCATGTCAGTAGGCCAGGTTTTAACTTGATAACCAGCAAGATCATTGTCAAGTTTAAACACAATTGGACAGCAACTAAATTGCTCAATCGTTGGATTTAAAGTGTGAACAACCATAAGATATAGATCAAGATGCTCGATAAACATATATACAATTACTTTGTTACAATGTAACAATCTAGCAGAAAGTATTAGCAACTCAAGTAGCAGATCATAGGACAAAAAACGGAAAAACTTATTGAAGAAGATAAAACCTGTCATACTCCTCTGTTTCTTGTTGAGGACTGCAAGGTACTCCTATAAATTCTAACAAACATACGTAACTTGAAATTCATATAAATAGTTGTGATTACAATTTAAGCTTATATTTTTGCCTTAGTCTTATATTTCATAAGCAGCTTTGGCTTATGATTATAAGTTCATAAGCTCATGCCAAATTATTCAGCATAAGTTTTTTTTATCAGACTGAATATCGAAGGGACACTTACCTTGTGTACCTCGAGTAGTCGATTCACACCCTGGTCTTTGCATCAGCTTCTCGTCTCCTCTACACTTCTACAATCCACCCTCATGTAGCAGACTAACACCCTACAACTATTCAGCTATGTTAATTACAGGGTAGATAGGATTACATGATTGTGATCTATTTTAGAGGCTTATAGTATTTCAGTTTGGTGAGCTAAAGTAGAAACTAATGATTCCAACTCAGGTGTCGTTAATGAACTGACAAGAAATATTCTCATATGGTACGGTACTAGAATGAACATACTTTTATCAATAATATCTTGTGCCAAACTTAATAGGCCAGGGCAACACTGGTTCATACTTCATAGAAAGTTCGAATATGAGGTTGTCAACTTCCCGCATGTAAAGATCAATCGTCATCCACCTTGATAGAAGAGATACATCTCTTGTTACCTGCAATAGTAACACAAGTCATTCTAGTGGCTTGGCTAGAAAATGCAGAATAATGTGAAAGATCTATACTCACTTTGTAGGATTTATTTTATTTTATTTTATTTTTTATTTTTAAACAACAAAGATTATATTAAAAATCTGAAATCAGGCCAAAGCATAATTCAAAAGATAGTCACTCAATAGGAAACATCTATGCAGTGAGTGTCTACAACATATTGCCCAAGAACTCGAATATCCTGTGTTTTTTTTTTCTTTTCTTACGGACCTTCGAAACAAACTTTGAATGCGTTCATGGGAAAGCAGAATCATGGAGATGCTGAAGTGTGTAGTTCAATTCTTAACAAAAAAAATGTAAATTACAAAGGAACAAGACAATTACAAATAAGCATAGCTAACATTATATCAAAGAACTGCTCTTAATTTTTAAGGGGCTGATCTTGCTTGTGCCCTTACTATTTTGGTACGCACTTGGGTACAAGAAGTATAACATCAATAAATTATCTGATCAGTTTTTGTTATATATATTTTCCAATGGTTGAGCATAAGTCCAGCTATGATTTGTATGTCACTGACAAATGGCCTTTTAGTATACAGAATAGCAGTGGTCCAAAAATGCAATGGTCATTGAGTATGGGACTATGGAGTAATATAAACTTTCCAACATTAACACACCGAAACTCCCCTTAACATCTAAGCACCCCACTTCCCACCCATATGTATATAAACTTTCTACTAACATTAATTTTTTTAAAATAACTTAACAGTCTCACACTATATAGAATTATACATTACAAATACCACACAATTGTCCCAGTTGGGACTAAACCCACAATCACTTGGTTAGGGTGCATCTTACTAAATACCGTTACACTACAAGAGAGAAAAAAAGTACCAAACCTCATATTTCAAGAAACGTTCAAGTACATCCAACAGCAACACACCGCTATCTCTATTCCCGTTTATATCATATATGTTCTTATTACTAAAGTCTCTTAACTCTGCTTTCCAGGCATCCTTTTGCTGCAATAGCAGGTTTAATCAAAGTTTAAAAGAACTATAACTAAACAAAAGTTGAAATAAAAAACACGAATATAGCCTTAATTAATATGGTAAACAATAAAAATTATTACCAAATTATGCTCGGGCAAATTACGAATATAGCCTTAATTAATATGGTAAACAATAAAAAAATTCGGCACTAAATTTTGTGCCCAATCCAAGTATTCACATATTAGAGTAATTAGAAGCCGGTCTCAAACCGTATCAAATAGGAACCAATTAAAATTCATCAAGTAGGTGACATAAACGTTGAGATACCAAAGCACGCATGCTCCATACTAATAAACAGATATTTGCGCTAAGTAACCATATGAAATGTTAAACTAAGCATACAATTTAATAGATACAGTAATATCTAAATGTACTTGTCAATAACCTGTCGGGCCAGATCACATTAACTATTGTTCTGTAATTATGATAATATGATTAATAATAAGCATGAAGTTGCTTTGCACGATCATTGCAGCAATATACCAAGAATCGGTATTAAAATAGAACTCCAATATTCACTCATTTAACATAAACTAGGGTCAAAATTATCTTTTATGCTAAAATTCTGACCTTTAATTCTCTTTTGTCAAGACCAGAAGCCTCTCTTAGCATTGCCAATTGCATGAGTGAACTCAAGAGCATCCAATATCACATAATTAATAAAGACTAATGGTTCCACGAACACCAACAGGCACCATGGTGTGTTCTTTTGAACAAAGTCAACTAACCTGATTCCCTCTCTTCAAGTTCATTTCACTTATCTGTTTATAAACCTGAGTAACCATGAGATAATTATCATCATTTCATAGTTCAATTTTATTTCTCTCCTAATCGGTTTATTACTGACCATAATCAACTACTCACCCCATCACCTAATTAGTACCCCTTTTGCTCCCTGCTCCCTGCTCCAACAGTTGACCATAATGGCAAAAAATCAGTTTTGGTACCGTCATTATGCATGTTTACACCATCTACAGAGCTAAAAGAGCGGTGCCTTCTATAACCATTTGTCTCCTCTTCTGCATGGGTAAAAGCAACAGTGGGAGAACACATTACAATCGCAAGGCAGAAGATAGTTGAAATACAAAATTAGCTTACTAAGGGATATGAACAAGTGCATAATATTTACAATCAAAACCAAGATTTACCTGGATAAGCTCTAGGAGCAGATTGGTCATAGGTTCCTATATCTACAGTGGCAGCTTGCTGGAAATATAAATTGAAAGGTTGGTTATAGCTGGTTCAACATATGTCATAGTTTACATCCAAATAGGTCAAGCATGCTCAGACTTCAGAGCCATGAAATGCACACAGGAAGAGAAAATAATAATGGCACAACAATCTTACAGTTGAATCATTGTCGTTTAGTGACTGCATTAGTTGTCTCTTAAATGTCTCCAGCTGTCAAAAATAAAGTAATCAAATTATAGTCACTCGGCTATTAAATTAATATCATAATAAACGCATTGCCACATTTGAAAAAAGATGCAAACTATTTATTCAATAGATATGTAGGTTACAGAAACTTTGGTTCTTAATGTACGAGCCAATTATCCTAAATTTCTTCAACAGAATTATAATCTATAGAAAATGTCATGCACTCGACAAAACAGCATGTACACACATGCACATGATATAGAAAGTTGCAACAGCTTAACAATGTTTGAAACTTAACTAGACAATGTCAAAGGAATGGGGAATGGCAACTAGAATAGTACCACTGGTGTTTCCTTAAGCTCTAAAACTAGTGTCAATGGTTGATGTCGTATATGAACCATTAGTTCTAATCAAGCATGTCGTAACAGATAAACAAGTTCAAAAAGAGAAAGCACAATGATAAATGGCAACTCAAATAGTAGCATATGTCAGATGCCCCAAAGACAACTAACTAATACTCTCCCTGTCACTTGAAAGAATTTGATCTCTGCATACTTACTAAACAACCCAAAGTACTGGTCATGTGCAGGTTGGTAAAACTTAAATCGTTAGATGATCACTATATTTACAAGGATCCCAGCTTAAAAAAGCAGAAAATACTGAAGTTTCACATATTACAACATTGACAATCACAGCTTAATTGACTTAGTCTAAGCTAGTACAAGTACAATGACAATCACAGCTTAAAGCATGAGCTTACCCATTGAACACAATACAGAATATGCATGTAAACTGATGTTAGTGTTGCTAGAAATTTTATCAAACACTTTGTAGGCAATGATTTAATAGCCCCTAAACCTAAGCTTTGTGAACTCAAATTTAAGTCAAAATAATCTGCTAAACGTAAGCTTTATGAACTCAAATGAGCAAGCAAATAACCAAAATATTTGCCCTAAACCTTATCGATATTAGGTCAAAATGATCCTTTAAACCTAAAGTTCACTGACATAATATCTTCCCAATTACTAAATACGCAATCAAATCAACAATCAAACAATTAAATTGAGCACAAATACAAATGAATACACAAAATTTCAGGCAACTAACACAATATATTCCTAATTAAATGAAATTAGCTCTTAAGAATTAGGGATTAGATATAACCTCCGAAAAAATTAGGTCAAAATAGTGAAAATGAGATTCGGAAGATGTCAGCCATGGCGGAATAGGGCAAAATAGTGAAAATTAGCTCTTAACATGGTGAAAATGAGATCCGAAAAACTATGGCAAAATAGTGTGTGTTTTTAGTGTGTGAAACTGGGAAGAATTGAATGATTTTTATGGTGTGTGTTTTTAGTGTGTGTTTGGTGTGAAATAGGGGAGAAGAAGATATGAAAGAAAAATGATGGTATCCGTGTTTTACATATTTAGTTATTTTGTCAGTTTAAGTCCTTGCACTTTTAAGTGTTGATAGCAAAATAAGAAACATATATTTGTTCTAGTGATTGACGAATAGTTTCGTGACTATCAATCCAAAAATAGTGACGAAAATTTCGTGACTAACAACCATAACAATAAATGAGTTACACGGTGACGACCAGTACTTTACTTAGTGACCGATATTTTCGTCACTAGCGTGTATGTTAATGACAACTTATTACTTCGTCACTAAATATATGCAAGTGACGGGATATAGTGACGACAATTTTATATCGTCACTGAATTGTGTTTTTAGTTACGAAAAATATATGTCGTCATTAAATTCTCGTCACTATAGCCCCTTTTTTTTGTAGTGTTATTTGAACTTCAGGAAGTGAAAAAACTGGTGGGAATAACACTAACACATGCACTGAACAATATTAAAGATACACCAATGATGGTTTTTAGAAGAGAGCATGCGAAGCTCAGAAAGGATGGGGAAGAGTGGATGAAAAAGACAGCCGATTCGTACACAATCACGGCGGCTCTCATTATCACTATAGTTTTTGCAGCTGCAATTACTGTACCTGGCGGTAACGATGATAAGACTGGGAAACCAATTTATGAGACGAAACCAAGCTTAATCATATTTGCAATCTCAGATGCAGTCTCTCTGTTCACAGCCACCACTTCCTTGCTGTTGTTTCTATCCATTCTTACAGCACGTTATGCAGATGAGGACTTTCTTTACAAGTTGCCAAAGAGATTAATATTTGGTCTTGTGATGCTATTTGTGTCGCTGACATCCATGATGATAGCCTTTAGTGCAGCATTATATATTATGTTTGGACAGGAAAAAGCATGGATTCTGACTCCAATAGGTGTATTAGCACGCCTACCAATTGCTTCGTTCTTGACATTACAGTTTCCGTTGCTTTTTGAGCTTATATCTTCGACATATGGCCGTGGAATCTTTGGTAAGGAAAAAGATTGGCAAACAAGTGCTAATGCCCACAAAAAGAAAAGGGCCTGAGAAACATGATTACCGTTATTAATATTTGCTATGTCAAAACTTTATTTTGTAATTTGAATTTTTTTTATACTATTGTGAGAAACGGTTGTTATTGATTATAACTAAAGTTTGATCACTTTATGTGTGATATTGCGAATAATCCACATTTTGTCTTATACATGTTTTACAATGGCATCGTCATGTTCTGTAATGTTTTGGCTTCTAGGATTCCCAGCTCCTGATGGCGATACGACACCTTGTGCCTGTAGGTGAATCAATGCTTTTCAATGGATTCTCCATGAGTATGTTTACTTCATCCTGTCGTTGCATAGGAGAGATTGAGGATTCCAGTATTTGACTACCTAGTAAGCAAAAGTACAAAGTGTTGGAACTAATGTTATAATCAGAAGTTTATTTATATAAAGTCGAAGGACCTTTTAGTATGTTTAGTATATGTATGTGTATAAGTTCTGTAATTAACAGAAACTTGATTATGGGCTGGGTCATAAAACTTGATTATGGGTTGGGTCATAAAACCGGTTATGGTTATAACGGTTAGAATTTAGGTGTCGATTACTTTTAATGAATCGGTACCCTCGGTACCGCTTCATGGAGTATATATAGGATTACAATTCTGTAAACATTATTCAATCAATAGCAGTTATAAAGGGTTCATCCCTAATTCTTTTGTTTCCTTAATGTTAATTCTTGAATGGTGATTGTACATACATGATGCTTCACTACAAGAAAAAAGTCTTTTAGTGACACACAAAAAGTGTCAGAAAATGTCAAAAAAAGTGTCACTAAATAAAAAAAACTTTCATCTTCACTTATAAAAAGTGTCATTAAAAGTCCAGGCGGTAAAAGTATATAGTGACACAGTTTTCTGACACTTAATAGTGTCAGGAAAGGTTGAGAACATTCTGACACATACATGTGTCACTATAGGCTACTAGTAAAGCAACTGGTCATGTACTATTTGTACATACATCTTAGCCTACTATATTTACAGAAAAATAGCACATGAATTACTAGTATTAATAACAAAAAACTGCTATTGAAACCTATTTATTGTTTCAACCATAAATCGATATAGACAAAAGTATTTTGCCTGACAACAAACAAGAAACGAACATCTTTCTCATGTATGAAATGCAAGTACAATGATTATCGCAATCCAACTAACTAACTGAGCTAAAAAAAGAAGAAAATAATCATGCTTGGTCTTCGCAATGCTCATGTCGCTTATTAGAAGAATCGGATAACTGTGTTTAAGTACCATATCGCAATTCTTCATTGTTTCCTGTAAATATTGCACGTACAAAACTACTCAAAGGCTTGCACACATAAAAACTACATAACTTTTTAAGCCATAAACCTGGCCAACCTGACCCAACCCGTTTGACCCGACCCTTTTGACCCATTTCTAAAGGATGACCTGTTTGACGAATGACCCATTGACCCATAACCAACTTGACCCAAAACCGACCCAACCGACCCATTTGCCACTGGTAAGTTTAAAGTTTATTGATGCACATATAAAACTTTTGAACTAAACAACTACCTGATGTGTTAAAGACAACATGCGTCTGATTGGTTGACTAAACTGCACGTATTATTTACGGTTTGCTAAAGAAACTGCACATATATAAATTTTCAGTACCTGAAGTAAGACGTCCTGTGAAAATATTTTGAATCGGTCAAAACACTGAGGCATGCTGCTCCTCCTGTCTCATATGCTTTTGCAACTCCAACCTGTTATGACAACGATCCATAATAACTAATCAATCACACTTATATACGCATATAACCAAATGTATGCATACATATGATTACTGGTAGAGGCTTAAGGTAGTGTGTATGGATGAAATAGTATAATAATATCAATATCAAAATAAACACGAGAATCGAATCGAAAACCTCTTAGGAAAAAGGTTAGTCAATTAAATCCCGTGAGTGAGATATGTGATACCGGATAAGGATATCCGGGTCGTGTCCCAACGAGGTGTGAATTGACAACGTCGCTTTTAGGTTTGTTATTAAAATGCTCGATGTTTTGGGTTTTTGTTTTTGATTACGTAAAATTAAATGACGGGAAAGTAATTAAGGCTAGGGGAACCCTAATAAAGCTAACAAATAGTAAACATAACGCTAAAATGCAATTAAAACTAATCCTAGGGTTTTCTAAATTAAAAACGTAAAGACGGAAACTAATTTAATCTAATTAATTAATAAAAAATACTAATTTAGAAAAATATGAAAAATTCACTAAAAATACTTTGAGTCCTACTGAGTTTAAGAAAAATAAAAAAAATGGGTAGTGCTTTTTGAAATCAGCACTTAAAAAGCCAAATAATCTAATAAGCTAAAAATTAATTTTTTTTTTTTTTTTTTTTTTCAAATTTTTCTTTAGAAGCTGAAAAAGGATGAAGGATTAAGCACTTTTTGTGAAAAACGAACTTTTGCAAGAGCTTAAAAAAGCTTATATTTTTGGACCGTAAGTAAAAACAAACTAAACACCCTTAACAGGTTCCTTTTTTAAGCACAGTTAAGCAATGATAAGCAAAGTTCAGATTGAATAAGCTAACATTCATTTGTAAGGAACTAAATAAGCTAATGAACAGAAGCTAGGGGGGAAGATAAGCAGTTTTGGGGAAATCCTAAATAAAATGGAGAATAAGCAAAAAAATGGATAAGCACTAATAAGCATTAAACAAGCTAATAGCTACTACTCCTAATCTATATTATCTAAAAAGCAACTAAGTGAACCTAAAACAAGCTAGGGTGACAGAATAAAAGCTAATAAGCTCAAAGAAAAGCTAAGTCTGCTGATGTGATACAGGGCAAAATCAGCCTAAGGGGGCAGTTTCAAGGCAAGATTAAGCTATCTATAAGCTACAACTAAAAATTATAAAAAATACTAGTACCTAGACAACCAACTAAAGAAGATGCATGCCAAAACTCAGATCGTAAGGACTAATATTAAGCAAATGAAAAATCTAAAAGAACACCCACTTAGGCTAGTATGCTGCTGAAACAGAACATAAGAAAGGTTGTGGTGCAGATATCAAATGCAATTTTAAACTAAGAAAGGCTATTCTAAATGCAAATAATCTAATCCTATATCTAGGTGGGTATGAAGGGATGCAAGAAAGTTAGTTTTGACAAGAATTTTGATGCAAATAAGCTTGTAAAAAGCTGTTGTGCAGTGGTGCAGAACAGATATGAGATTTTTTTTTTTTTTTTTTTTTTTTTAAAAGACCAAACTTGCAAACTATTGTGATCTAAGCTAAACACATTTTACAAACTTACTTAGACCTTAAACCACTTTGACTTTGAGAGTCAAAGTGGGTAAAAAAAAACAGATTTGGGTAACAATAAGGTAATGCCAAACACCCCTTTATGGCGTGTTAAATTTATAAAACTGATTTTTAAAAAACTAGGCTTGGATTTTCTGTTGTAAAACTTTGTTAACACTTAACTTAGCTTTTAAAAAAGTAGTATTGACAACAAGATAAGCACTTTGGAATAAGTGCTTATCTTAGCTTAACTTGTAAAACTGGAACTGAAATTAAAAAAACAACTTTTGCATTAACTGAAATTAGAATTACAATACTGAAATAAATCTAAAAACTATTTTAAAACTAAAATCCTACTGCCTTTTGAAGGCTACAAGGACTTCTATTTATACTAGTTAAGCTAGGGTCTTCAAATGAGAGATTGTGTTTCTTTACTAAGACAGTGAGGTTGTATGGAGCACTTGTGCTTCTTTGGTTCAATCTCAGCCATTAATCTCAACTTGGAGCCCAAGGGCATGAATCTGAGCCGTCCATATAAGTGTATCCAATGTGGGTTTAGGGGATTGCCAAGGTGGCACATGACCCATGTGGGATGTGGGGGAGGGCTTGGCTTGGGAATCAGTGGGTGAGATGGTGACAGGGAAGAAGAAGACAAGGGTGCTTGGTTTTGGCGGGTAAAGATTGGTACTGGGTTTTGGTTTGTTTCTGTTTTGGGTAAAAAGAAGATGGTTCAAAAAGAAAGGGGTTTAAGGTTATAAATGGAGGGGGTTCATAAGGTTAAGGGGGTTCAATTGTGTGTTGGTTTAGAAAAGGTTTAAGTAATTTTGTTTAAAAAGTTTTAAAGTAAATGTATTTTTGTGTTTTTGTTATAAAACATTTTTTTTTTTTTTAGAAAGAAAATAATTTTGATGAAAATTGGTTTTAGCAAAAATAATTGTTGTAAATAAAAGTGGAGTTTAAGAGAGTAGTTTTCAATTTTGATAAAAAGGGTAAAATAGTCATTTGGGTTCGAGTAGAAGGGTAAAATGGTGATTTTAGGTTTAGGGTTAGGTTTTCCGTCTGATTCCCCAAGCTCACTCCCAAATGTGTATCCCGGGCTCTGAAAAATGTAGAAATTCCGCTTTCGGCTCCATCTTCAAAGCACGTTTTCCATTCCTAGCTCAATTCTGCACGTTTTTGCCCTGTTTTCTATCCTTTGTACCTGAAACACATAAAAAACACATTCCAAGGATATCAGCAGCATAATTGGTTATATTTCCGTGTTTTTAGACGTTTTTGTGGTCTTAGATGGGTAAAAATGATGAGTAAAAGGACACTCATCAATTACTGATGCTGAATTTGAATGTGCACATGCAAACTGAAGAGTTAACTTACAGGGTGAAAATCTTAAAAATTTACTGCAATTGAGAACCCATGAAAAGATACAGGGGACATAAATAAGTTTTGCACGTGATGTTCAAGGTTCAGGTATTTCATAGTTTCAGGAGAACATATAACAGGATTAAATGGCACAAATAAACCATCAAAGAAGAAATGATAAATAACACATGACTACAGAATAGGTGAGCAAAGAAACAGAGTTTCATAGTAACAATCTAGGAAAGACAGTGATTACCAGTGAACTCATAGAGTTTAACAAGTTTGCCGAAGCTTTCCCTGTGCATTAACAAATAGACAGGAAAAAGTACTAAGACAGATAAGTTGATATCCTATTGGAAAACTGATGCACTGATCAAAAGAAAATGTATGACATACGTGGATGTGAGCATTAAGTTCTGAAAGCCGATTTTCATACCTGCAAAAGAGACATGCTTTTCACCTTTAACAAAATATATTATGTTGACAATTTTCTAAATTTTACGAGAAAGCTGCATGTTAAGCAACAACAGGGGCCGTAAATATATCACAAGTTGGTGGCAGTTCACTGGAATTTAATATATGCCAAACATGCTGAAAACTTTTATAGCGAACAATGAAACAGGAGATTCTTCTCAAGCTACCCAGCTTAAATTTTGCAAACTGGCCTCATTTTTAGTTCTACGAACAATCTATACTTGGATAAAGATAATGTTTTGTTGATTTGTATTTAATTGAGTGGAAAACTTTTTCGGTTAGAATCTGACCCGATAACCAACTAGAGGGTCCAAGTACCTTGATCGCCCCAAACTAGAACACGAGAATGCCTTTGTTGGCAGGAGGGAATCATAAACTGAAACCCCATGTGTACAAAAGGTAAAAGAAGTATATGGACCACAACAAGAAAGAGTAGCACTAACCGCAACAGGTTGTTGCCAATGTTTTTTGATTCCCTGAAGGTGCCCTTTTCCGACAACTGCAACCACAGATATATGCTCGCTAGCAACGGAGAGTAAACTGCTCGACATGTACCTACAATGAAAAGAAACAAAAAAAAAGTTAGAAAAACGTGTACCACAAATTTACAAGTATTGTCATGTGTATTCCTTGATGGAAAGTCAAATCAACTAATTCAAACAACATAATAATATGGAACGAGCAGAAATGCTCCCGCGCGTTGCGGCGGAGCTTATTTGTTGGGACTGTTTTTTAACGGCAAGTAGTATTATTTATACTTTAATACAAAATGACAGTGAACCCACCATTTAAAGATAATGGTAGCGCATGTTAAGTTCCATTTCATATTAACAGAATGTGATCTTTAAAATGAGTAACTAACTACTATTTTTTTACTTATATATATATTCTTCATACACAGAATAAGATATGCATCAAAGTAACCTTGGGTTGCCATCTGCAACATGAACGTTTTTATCATTGACCTACTTCTCAAATATTAAAGTTGTACACGCTTGTAGTGCTCATGCAAAAGCGCAAATAATCGTTAAATGTCAATTACTTTAGATAGAAATGAGAAACTATGCATTTAGAATTTAGTGATTTCAAACTTCATGGGCCAATAAAAGCTACAATAATAACTTCATCACTTCACACTAAACTTGTTTAATTGGCCTTTTTTATTAGTATGCATGGTTGGTAGTATTTATACCATCTAAACAACTCATGATGGACAACTGAAAAAACCATAGGAGTGCTTAAAAGTATATACTCAAGGAAATGTAATATACCCATGTTACTTACATGTACATATACCAGCAGGTTTTTGCACGCATCTCATGCTCAAGCAAAGAGAAACACGCTATTAATAATATGCAGGAATCTTAAGCTCAACAACTAAATATTTCCATGTAAGCATATTATTAGAAAAAGAAAATATATATGATGAAGCTCATGTTTATGATCCTGTATCACATAATACTTGACATATATCACTTACCGTGGTTTAACATATATGAAGTTAGTCAGCTTTCACTTACCGTAACTCCGTGAGAGGCCAACCCTTTAATGTCAGATTATCATCATCCTCATTTCATGCTATAAAGTGCAATTCCAATTCTTTCAGCCACATAAACCTATAGTCAATAGCATATAAAACAAACAAAAATAAAGTAGGTCTCTAACCATCATTATAATCTTGGTGCAGGCTAACCCACAAAATTTCATGATTATCCTTTTTGTACAATTTAAAACAACCTTGACATAAAACTACAGTTTACAAGTATATATAAAGAAAGAACATTTACACGAAAAACTTTCGCACCACGGAAAAACAAACACAACGCAAACATATGTCATCCCATATTCATTAACGCAGCATTACGACTAACATTAACAGATATAATAACAAAAACGGCCTACTACATTCCGTGCTCACTAATTTAGTATTACAAGTTTACAACTACCAACACATATAATAACAAAAAGCACCACATGATAACCTCACACCACATGTTACACCAATCCACTAAATTCACAGTAACTTTGTACTCCTCAACTTACAAAACTTCCAATTTTGAACCAATCTATACATTTTACACGAAATGTCCGCACACAAACATACTTCATCCCGTATCCACTAACGCAGCGTTACAGCTACCATTAACAACACATATAATAACGAAGTATACCTGCCTAATAAACAACCTCTTAACCTAATAAATTATCGCAGCAAAAAACAACAGACAAAATGTACGCCATTCCGTATTCATTAACGCAACACCACAGCTACGATTAACAACGCATACAATAGCGAAAGCCACTGAAAATAAGAATAAACAGTATACCGATTAAATTCTCGAAACTGAGACTCGCCGCAGCAGAAGCAGCAGCAGCAGCCTCCTTCGCACCATCCGCAGGCCGACTCCGGTTCACTTTGCGCCGACTCGGCTCCAATTTGGCAACGAAATCATCATCAGACTCAAATCCGTCCCTAATTAGACTCAACATCCCGTCGAAAGCTTTCGTCGGAACCCTAGGTCGTTTCTATCATCATAAAACACACACACACACACACAGTTAAAACACATAATTGTAGAAGTAAAAAATTGAAACCCTAGGTTATGAAATTAGGGCTAAAAACGGTTAATTGTTAACGGAAAGTGTAACTAACCGATCTGTGAACGTTTTGATCGGTGATTTCATGTTCTTCTTCCATTGATTCGTGAAATTGTTTAACTGTGTGTGTTTTGAGTGTGTGTAGTGTGTGTAAATTTGGGGAAAAATTAGTTCCTGCCAGGAAGTGAAAGTGAAATAATTTGAGGGAGAAAGATATGTTTATAATACGGAGAAAAATAAGGTATTAAAATTATAATTTTTTTTTATATATTAGGCGAGTACCTGCGTTTGACGGCGGCGATTCCTAGCGGTAGACAATTAATGATATACTATATTGTGACAAGTGTTTCGTATAAAATTTAAAATAAAACGTGAAAAGATTAATACATAATTGCAAACGGTTGTAATATGTAACTGTTAGTTTGACAGAATACCCTCTATTTTATTATTATTATTATTTTTATTATATACTAATAAATGGTGTCACAAATATGATACTGACAAGGAATTAGTAAAATTTAAAAATATTCAAACTATATAGCATTTCAAAAAGTTGAAAGGCTGTAACTATTAAACATTAAAAAATGTAAAACTTGTCATTGTAACCATTTAAACTTATCATTTGCAAAATAATAAAGGATGAACAGCCCTAATTAGAAGTAGTAAAGTTTTTATAAAATATTTAGTTAAAAAATTTGAAGAGTAAAAGCCAATGTTTTAGAAACCGGTTTTTAATTGATCTGCCCGAGCCAATGGTTCAGTCACAGTTCAACCGGTTTGTTCGCTCAAACCGCCTTCCGGTCATTCAACCAGTTCGCGGTTCAACTGGCCGAGTCAACCCGGGTTTTTAAACAATGGTAAAAGCAAACTTTACTTTAATACATTTAAAATTTAACGATCTTGTAAACAAAAACGAGCCTCGTATTTACATTTTTCAACAAGTACGGATACAAGGTAGACTTTTAATAACATTTTTTTTTAATAAAAACTACACTTTTGCTTACACTTTTAAAAAAGTGTGGGTAAAAGTAAGACTATTACTTACACTTTTTAAAAATTGTAAGTAAAAATGAAACTATTACTTACACTTTTTAAAAAGTGTGGGTAAAAATAAAACTATTACTTACACTTTTTAGAAAAAATGTGAGTAAAACTACACTTTTTCTCACATTTCGTGTAAAGTGTGTGTATAAATTAGACTTTTGCTCACACTTTTCTAAAAGTGTAAGCATAACTAGACTTCTGCTTACACTTTACACTTTATGTAAAGTGTGTGTATAAATTAGACTTTTGCTCACACTTTTCTAAAAGTGTAGGCATAACTAGACTTTTGCTTACATTTTATTTAAAGTGTGGGTAAAAATTAAACTTTTGCTTACACTTTTTGAAAAGTGTGGGCGAAACTAAACTTTTGCTTACATTTTTTTTAAAGTGTAAGTAAACATGTACTTTCACTTACACTTTTTTTGTGTGTCATTAAAAATGGTGTCAATAAAAGTCCTTTTTTTTGTAGTGCTTGTTTGATGATTTCGATCCGGGAGAGATGCAAGACCTCTGCAACATTGGTATCTAGAGCAAGGGAATCAAACAACAACCGATCAATATTAATATATGTTCAGTTCATTATATTCTTCATTGTATATCTTTCTGCTGCACAATACGTTTCTGTCCAAACCTCCTGTGAACAGTGCCCATTCATAATGGGTTTCACAAGCAGTTTCTTTGAAGGAGAATCAGGAAAAGGGAAGTGGAGGCCATGCAATCAAGAATAAGAAATAGGGGAGCCATGGGAAGAAGATATGTCAAAACATAAAGTGAAGAAGGAAAGATTGGAAGATGGTTACACCGGCCATATAACCGGCGGTTAACCAAGAGAAAGAGACACGACAGTTTCAACGGGGAGGGAGAAAAAGAAAGAGTAATAGCAGATCTTCAAGAAGAAGATAAACGCATCGCAGGAACCAATCATAGAGAGAGGGCAGCGGGGTCATAAAACCCATCAGGTTACAGAAAAAATACCCCTCACTTATAAGTTATAGATATAATATATATTGGGATATGTATATATATTATATATAGATAATAATTGTAGGAAAATTACTTCTTTTAATTCTAAGTTAGTAATTTTTTTAAGTTATTATTAGAGAGCAAGGATTTGGGAAAAGATTTAAGTACGTATTTATTTTTTTCTTTTCAATATACTCTATTTATTGATTAGAAAATAAAAGGGTATAATCCCAAATCAATTGAAGAAAGTAAGGAAAAACAAGTTTTGTACCTTTAATCTAACGAAAAAGCTTTTCACTTTAGAATTAAAATACAAAACTAGAAGCAAGTTAACCGAACCCTTGTGGTTCATAGCAAGTTAAATTGAATCCTTAGGTTTATAGCAAGCTCCGAACCTTAAGATTCAAATAGCAAGTAGAACCCTTGATTCAAACCAAAAAGCTAGTAGGATCATCGTGGTTCATTATCAGAAAGAAAGGATCAATTACTTTGGTCAAAGCAAGCAAGTTAAGCCCTAATTAGCAACTTGGTTAGGAGCACGAAGGTTGATTAGCAAGTTGGTCAACGTTCGTATAGGGTAGCAAGTAGCCCAAACAGCAAGAAACTAGGTAGCAAGTAGCCTAGATAGCAAGTTTTTGGGTAGCAAGTAGCCCAAACAGCAAGGAATTTGATCGTAGATTCTAAGCAAGCAAGCAAGAGAAACTTCATAGTTTCTATATAAGCAAGGTACAGAAGTACGCAAGTAAGCAAGCAAGAACGCAAGTAAGAAAGAACGCAAGTAAGAAAGCAACACAGCATGGAAAAGGGTGAAAGAAGTCAAGGAGAACAAAACAAGAAAGAAATGAGATGCTTCGGTCATTTTGCACGCGAATGCACCAAATGGAAGAAGAAAGACAAGGAGGAACAAGCACATCTCATTTATGAAATTGACGATGAACCCACATTATTGTGAAGTCAAGAAAGAAGACGATGGCCTAGCCATCATTTGAAGTGAAGCTTCTCAAGGTTCAAGAACTACTGATTATATAATTAAGGGGGAGAATATTGGAACTAATGTTATAATCAGAAGTTTATTTATATAAAGTCGAAAGACCTTTTAGTATGTTTAGTATATGTATGTGTATAAGTTCTGTAATTAACAGAAACTTGATTATGGGCTGGGTCATAAAACCGGTTATGGTTATAACGGTTAGAATTTAGGTGTCGATTACTTTTAATGAATCGGTACCCTCGGTACCGCTTCATGGAGTATATATAGGATTACAATTCTGAAAACATTATTCAATCAATAGCAGTTATACAGGGTTCATCCCTAATTCTTTTGTTTCCTTAATGTTAATTCTTGAATGGTGATTGTACATACATGATGCTTGTTTGATGATTTCGATCCGGGAGAGATGCAAGACCTCTGCAACACAAAGTTTGTCGGGTCAGGCACGTTTTGGTTACAAGTCTATGTATTTGGGTTGAAACTGTGATTTTTAGTATGGGTCGATATGAGTAAGTCAGACCCGCTAGCAAAAGTTGCCTTTTTATCTGTTTTATTCTATCTGAACAAGAGGATTGAGGTTGTATGCGTTACAGTGGGTCAACTTTTAACCCGTTCAACAAGTGCCTACACAACAAATCCTAATTTTTAAAACACAAGCCAAATTGGCACATTCATAGGCTGAAGTTCACATTTGCTGGTTAATCTGCATTACGCGTGTTCATGTATATGATACTTAATGTTCACTTGATACTCAATGTTCACTTGTTGGTCTTCAGCTTCAACCTAATAAGCTAAGAACAGTAGATATAATTCGCCAAAACATTACTTCAAGCATTAACAAAACGCGATAAGTATAACAAGTTTCAGGTTCCAATCACGCTCAGTACAAACAAATCAGTTTCAGGTTCCAATCACGCTTAGTACAAAAAAATCTGAAGTGATCACGCCAACCTTCTAAAGTGGGATTCAAGCGATTGCTCAAACCCCGTAAGCCAGTCAACCAAAATATCAGACATCACGGTTAAAAAACCCGCAAACACAAAACTATTATTGATACCTTTTAATAAGTTACCCTTACCGGTTTATTAAACATTTCACTAAGGTCTCATATTACACTAACAAAACTACACCAAACAAACAAAAACAAACTCCACATTATACAAAGCTATCCCCTCACCAATCTGGCTGCAACATCATCGTCTTCTGAGACGGAACAAACTTGACCAACTCCTTCTTCCTTAGGCACGCTTTCACAACCACAACCGCTTCGAAAACCTTAACTTCTCCACTTGTTTTATTAACAGCTTCTATTGTTAAATAGTATTTCATTCCTGATACCACTTGTTTCTCAGCTTCAACAACTTTAACAAACATTAGCTGACCATCATTGTCTTTGTTACCCTTTAGCCTGTTATACACTTTAACTGAGTATTTACCTACTGCTTGGACTTCTTTGTTGGTTGTTACATCTTCTACCTGTTGGGGCCTAAAAAAAGTGTAATATTAAGTATTAAGTTGATTGCTAACACTCGCTAATGATACATATAAAAAAGTGTCGCTAAAATCCAGAAAGTGTCACTCAAATATATAAAGTGTCGCTAGTAACAATTTTTTACGTGTTTCGCATGGACATTAACGCACAAGATCAAATAAAAAGAAGAAAAATTACAAAAAGTGGTCTGGGCTGTCCAATTAAAAAACTCAGTCCCCGACAATAATTTGTTGGTGGCACTCTCGTAATATTCTACGAGTTTGAAGCTACAAATTGCCTTTCAAGAAATCAAGATATGCAAATAAATAAATAAATAAATTTTTTCTTCAATTTTACCGGCTTTGACCGGATTTTCTGGTCCACTCCGGGTTGGTTCGTTCATTTCTTAGAAAAAGTGTTTTAGGAAGAAGACTGCAACGTAGAGAGAAAAGCACTGCAAATTTTTATGCTACAACATGATGATGTGATTTTGTTTATTCTTCAACTTTTGGAGGAATTGGGTAAGGATCAATGGCAGGTTGCGCCTGGAAATCGAGCGTCGAGTGTTGCTTGGTGCTTGCTTGCCTGGTACTGGTGCGCGGATAGGGGGCGTTAGTTGTTGAGGGTCCTTGCACAGAAGGCCCTGGTTCAGTAAGCCTGTTTTGCAGCTTTTTAATCAATCGCATATTTAGAATACTAGATTTTGGATTTGTACTTGATGTTGTTTGCGAATGCTGATTTCCCGGTCGAAATAGTTTACTGTAGATGTAGTTAATAGTTTCCCTAAAAGATGCCTTTTGCTGCCACTATTTTTGCGATTTGGTAAAAATGTATAAACTCATTTGAGTTTAGTTTAGGTTATAATGGTTATTAAGATCAGGTAAAATCTAGTGTTACATAATTGTTTGGTCTTTTGGCAGATTATATCTAAGGATCTATCGGATCCAGTTCGTTCACATAAAGATCCGGATAAAGATGCAGCACCATATTTTAGAAAGGCGGTTCAATTTTACGAGGAACTTGCAAAGCAGATGGTTAGCCAAGATCATATCTTGGATCTTTTTGCTTCGGCCCTTGACCAGGTAGATCACTCGTTATCTTGACCCTGTTATTATTTCTGCACTTACCCCTTTTATCTGTTCGTAGATTTAGATATACTATATCATGTGGTTCTATTTCTTCCATGTCAACTATGTGTCGTGATTTCTGCAACTTGGTGTATATGTAAGGTCATAATTCCTCTTAGGGGTGTTTGGATATGCGCTGGGAAAATGATTATGTGATATCGAAATATCGGAATCTGATAGTCAATTGTAATTAAACAGATGCAAGAGATAGTGTTTGGGTGTGCTTTGCTATTTTGAGCTTTGATAAGCTTTCATCATTTAAGATGCAAATACATATTAACAATAACAATACCCAATCCTGCCTGAGTGGGGTCCCGAGGATAGGTACAAATACATAACATAGCCCAAAAGGACTCTAGGACGTCTTGTAAATAATGGGGAATTTGTTCTATGTAGTTTTGTTACAACGAATGATGCTTTAGTCCATTGGTAAGAGCTTTGGGCTTGGGTCAATAGACCCGGGTTCAAACCTCTTCCATGGCACTAAAGATCATTTGGTACCATCCCCCCACCGTAAATGCTCAGATTGACTGGTCAGCGAGGGGCCTATTGAAGAAAATGGCAAGGGTTCAAAGCCCACCTCCTGATAAGTACAGTCACTGGGACAGGTGCTCATTGCCTGGGGCCGGGTCCTTGGGGGAGGGTCCGGTTAGCATCCTTAGGATGCATGGGACCAGGGTGATCCCACCGATCTTCACCTTATTGAAGTAGTTTTGTTACAGCTCGTACTAAACTGCTTTTCCAAGAGAGTACTGTGAAATAGGAGTATAAGTGTCTCAAAAGAAAGTTTTGTCTTATTACAGCTTGTACTAAACTGATTATTAAAATTGATTATTTGACACCTAAATAATACTGTAGTATTATCTAATAGTTTTTTTTTTTTTTTAATACTTAGGTTGGTGTAGCGGAAATGAAAGTAATTATTGAAAGAACCGGTGGCCTTGCATGTTCTAGCATAAAGTTTTGGTCATTCAGTTTTTAAAGACTCATTTAAGCGTGTGTTTGAGAACGGGGAAGAGTCTATTGGCCTTGCTCATAAGTAAGTAAGTATCAGCATTTTCATTTCTTAACTTATAAATCACAGCTTATTATCTTTGTCAAACTGATCGCTTATTTACTGTTTTCAGTGGCACACTTGAGATTAACTGTTCCAAGGATATTAAAATTCAGGGGATCATTGGACCTTGTACATCCTTGAAGAAGGTCGTTAACTAAATCTTAAGACATTGTTGATTAGAATCATTATTGGTGTTCTTTTGGTGGCTATTTTTTTTATTTGAAATGCTATTGGCGGATATTTTCTTTGCAGAAAGGACCTGCGGTTGCGAGTACACCAATTGGACAGGGGAATACTACATCTTGAAAGCTGTGTGGGCTGGACAAAGATGCTTGACTGATTTTTTGATATATCATCAACTGACAAAGACCCTTCGGGCAATGTAAATCCACAGTTGTATATAGAGACTGTTACAAGGTAAACTATACATTTTTGCGTATTTTTCTTCTTGAGAAGGTGGTATAAATTTCATTCTTAGTTGTGAATGTTCTTGAAATGGCATAATGTACACTAAGGGGACAAGGTGGTATTTAGATTCACGTTTTGCAACTGATTATCGGATTACAGATACTTGAAGTAGCAAGAATCAGTTTTTGGATAAAAAGAACTCTACTTCTGACTTCCTGGTTTTCTAGGGGCAGTAATCAGTTTGGGGATAACTAGTTTCATAACAGTTGCAACGTAACCAATTATTTAAGGGCAATGTAAATCCACAATTGTCTATTTAACCGAATTAAATGATTTTATTCTCTGTGGGTTGCTGTCTCGTACACCACCTTTTTCGGCCTTTAAGTTTTTTATGGGGCATTTGCCCATGAATTTTAATGCAGTTATCAGAGCGCTGATGGGCAATTTAAATTGCGAGTTACTACCGTTACTAGAAGATGGGTAGAGACGGCTGATGTTTCAGAGGTTACTTAAAAATCTAAATGATTAATGAAAAAATAATTTTCCAGTAAATGTAACATTTTGATATATACATAGATTGCTTGTATTGAAATATATCTTGTTGCACAGACGATAATTCTTTACTCGTCAATATCATGCAATGCATAATGTGGTTAAGTCTTAAGATCAGCTGAAAATTGTTTTCCACAGGAATTGATGCAAGGTTTTGATCAAGAAACTGCTGCTGTAGTAATGGCTAGATTAACTTCTTATAAAATGGAAACGGAGGTAGAAATGGACTTCCCAACATCAATTGTGTATCTTCTTTTCGTTTTTTGTTTTTCTGTTATGATTTTTTAATAAGCTATTAATGGTTTATTAAAAATTTCAAGAAGCGTTTGATGCAACAAGGTGGATAGATAGAAACCTCATTCGTCTCTGTTCTAAATTTGGTGACTACCGTAAAGATGATCCATCCTCATTTTCTCTAAACCCTAGCTTCTCATTGTTCCCTCAGTTTATGTTCAATCTTCGGAGATCGCAGTTTGTTCAGGTAAAACTTGTTTGTAATCTTTAGTCTTGGTTAAGAAAGTAGTATCACCTTTTTTATATATTATGTTTGTTTTTTTGTATTAAACAGGTGTTTAATAACAGTCCTGATGAAACTGCTTATTTTCGCATGATGCTAAAACGAGAGAGTATTACAAACGCTACTGTCATGATTCAACCTTCATTAATATAATATTCATTTAACTCACTTCCTGCACCAGCATTACTTGACGTAGCATCCATTGCTCCTGATCGAATCCTATTACTAGATTCATACTTTAGTGTAGTTATTTTCCATGGCATGACAATAGCTCAATGGAGGAACCTGGGTTACCAGAATCAGCCAGAACATCAGGTACGTTTTCCTTGATTTCATTCTTTAAAAATTGAAATAAGTTTATCTTTTTATCTCTAGCGTTAACCAACTACTATCTCTTTGAATAAAAATCTTCCAAAACACACATCCAAACACCCCCTAGAATCTATACTGAGAATGAAGTGTTTATGCTAGAGCCCAAGCTCATTGTCTTCACACATGTAATGCAAAGTAGAGGTGGCAGTTCGTATGTTTGTGTGATATCATAATGCGACAAGGTTTTATTTCTTTCAACAGGCGTTTGCACAGTTATTGCAAGCTCCACATGATGATGCTGAACTGATAATACGTGAGCGATTTCCTGTCCCAAGATTGGTGGTGTGTGATCAACATGGTTCCCAGGTCAGAATTCAAACTTTTATCTTTTTTGAGTCAATTTGAAGCACCTCGTATGACGTTTACATATACTCTATGCCAGTTATTTCCATGCAAAACTCGCGCCTAATCAAAATAAATAAAAGAAACCTCGTTTCTATTTGAAGTCCTGACATCAACAAGTATTGTAATATTTTGTGCTAAACAGGCAAGATTCTTACTGGCCAAGTTGAACCCGTCAGCAACATACAATAACGAAGTGGCTGCTGGAATGGATGTCATCTTCACGGATGACGTGAACCTCCAAGTATTCTTTGAACATCTACATAAACTGGCAGTACAATCTTCTTGACCCCACATCAAAAGAACCAGTTTACATAGTTTCGAAACCCATGGGTGATCGGTTGTGCAGCATAAACCTAATATTTTCTCTCTGATAACATGGTTCTATTCTAGTATGCATGAGACAACCCCTTACATGAACCAATTATTTAATTAAAGGGTTTACAGTATGAATGGGGCCATGAGCATTGAGAAAATGGTTATTTTGAGGATACAAGTTAATGAGAGAGGAGTATGATATTTACAGTTTGACGGTTTTGTAAGTTATTTGTGAGATTATAGTATGTTTATTGTGTATCGGACGTTAAAGTTATATATCGGAGTGATTCTGCTCCCAATGAGCTAGAAGAGCAAAAAAGACTTAGGTTTTGGCATTTTCGTGTTCAGTTGTTGATGCATGGACTGTGCTCCTCTGATTCTTGTTTTGTAATATTTCATACTTCTGGTTTTGGCATTTTCGTGTTCAGTTGTTTTGTCACCTTGAAAGGTAATGGCAATGTTATTTCCAGCAGCTCAAGTCCGGCATAACAGGTGTCGATTATAAACCCTTAGTAATCGGGTAATTCATTGCAAAACTAATGGATTTAGAAACAACAAGAACCGACTATGGAAAAACCTTAACTAGCGATTGAATAAAAACCCTAAACAAGAACCAAAAACCAATCGTAAATCAGGCCAGGAACAGAGCAGTAGACTTGATTGCAGATTGTTAAGGTGGAAAGAAAAACGATTAGGTTTTTTTTTTGGTGTAGGAAGATCGCCTTTTTTCACCAGAGAGAACGATTAGGTTTTTTTAGGAGTATTACGAGAGTACTCGACATTCTTGATGATTGTAATGATTTGATTTGATTACGGGTTTAGTGATTGGAATTTAGGATTTGTGAAAATCAGGGTTCTAATGAAAATGTGAAAAAGGGAAAAAAATTAAGGGATATATCCTTTTTGGGTTTCGGGTAAAGAAAAGCGGTTCAAACAATCCGGAACATAAAATACGGGTATAAGTCAAAAAACTGGGTCAAAAAACGCCAACATGTAATTTGTTTACGAAAAAAAATAAAAATAATGTTGACATGGAAACAACCGGCTAGTATCAATAATGGTAGTGCATAACGAGATTTCTGTCGGTTCAGACTGCATAATGAGACTGATAATAAAGTAGATGAAGCATTTAATGGCTTTTACCTTTAAAAATATTACTTATAAATTTTGTTTGTTGTTTGTTTTACTTCATTGTCCATATGCAGGTTCGTTTAATAAGATAAGGTATATATTTCTTCAATTTATACTTAAAGCTTAAGCATATTCTTTCTTCTTTTTTAACTTGTAAGAGTTATATTGTTCATCAACTTTTTTATTAAGATTTTTATGAATTTGTTTAACAACAAAAAATCTCGGTATCTTATCTCAAATTATTGGGTTTTATCAAACTAGGTATTGTAGAAGTGTAAACGGAGCGACGAGGGTGCATGCGCGGTTGAGGTTATATATGTTACTCTATTAGTATTAGATTAGTATTAGTATTTGTCCATTGTATATTCGGCTAATTATGTAGCTTATATAATCTTGATGTACCTCTCATTATTATTCAATCAATATACAAGTTTACACAAACTTACATAATAGGCCGAATATACAATGGGCCAATACTAATAATATTGATATTTCATTTGACTTTTGCTTTTTGTGTTCACAGCCACCACCACCAAGTAGTGGTTGTTTCATATGGTGATTGGGATGTATGTGTTGGAATTTTAATAGCATGACGATCATAAATTAAATTACATAAACATCAAAGCACGTGACGGAAGACTTAAACATATATTTGTAATTAACCAACCAGGTAATAAAAGTATGTGTACCTTTTAGCAACTTCAAGCTAGCACAAATCAAAACGAGATTAAAACCCTAATTAGGGTTTATATGGTTTATAAGAATCGACCTTACCCTTTTTCGATTCAAACCATGTAACAAACAATAGTGTGTTTGCATCACGTTCTTGTACACACGTACTAATATCGATTTGATGTGAATGCTAGTTATTGTAATCACAATAACAACACCAAAACACTTTTATGTAAAAAACCAAAATCGAATCCCTAGGGTTTAGGGTGAATATGATCAGCCAACACAAGAAGGGAGGAGAAAGAGAAAATTAGGGCTTGCTATGTGTTACAAGATTAACCTAGAATGAATTCTATGCTTTGTTTATATAGCATGCAAACTTAGATGACAAGTTAGGGTTGGATTGAGTCTCCTTTCCCCATAACCGACCGGTTTAAACCCACAATGGGTTTTTAGAACCTTCTTGACCTCTATTTTCATCTCTAGTCCTTCTCTTTAATACTTAACGACCGTTAGTCAATTTCCATTAATTACTTAACGCTCGTTACTCGTTATTGTGTATTTAATAATTAAACGTAACATTTAGAGGTGATGTTTTTCGCTATGTTAATCGAAAGAGATGTGATATAAGGACCTAAATAAATAGATCTAAAAGAGACCTAACGAGTTAATGACTTGTACACAGCTACTTCATCTCTAGAGCCATGAATTTCAAAGGAGTATGGTCATAGCCAGGCTATGATGGACATGGTTGAAAAAGAGTTATGCTAACAAACTTTTACCAACTGTGTCAGCTCATCTATACTCCGACTCTCTTTTATTTCATCATATACTATAAGTTCTAAACCACTTGATCTAGATCAAATAGCTATTAGGGGGTAACTTTGGGGGTTGTTTCTCTTGAAGGCCTCAGGTTAGAGGCTTGCTAATGAGGGTTTCCTCCTAGGCGAAGTGTAAAAAAAAGGAGTGGAGTTTATTTCCCAAAAGTGAAGGTTCGAGAAATGTATACTGCCTTTTTGGATGTCACTGCACAACTCAAACCACTAACTACTATGTATCCGTTCTAAAGAAAATATATACTTTAAGTTCTAAATTTCTTATAAGAAAAAGAGATAATTATCAAAAGAAGTCAATTTTCCAAATGTGTCCATTTTTAAGACTCTTTTCTCATCTCTTTCTCAAAAGAGCCATGCTCAACTGCTCGACTCCATTATTTATATGACATGTGTCAACCCAAATACAAAAGTTATGTGGCATACTTTTTTACTTTTTGATTAAATGACAAATATGCTCACATATATAAATACCTTCTCTCTTTCTTTTCTCCCTCTATTGCTGAAATGGAAGATCCGGCATGTTCAAATGAAAATAGTCTTCGTACAGACTCTATGGTACAATCAGGGCAAAAGTACAAGGAGATATTGTACAATCATGGCAAAAGTCTTTAAGGTCTTCGTTTAGGGCAATAAGGGCAAAAGTCTTTATGGTCTTCGTACAATCAGGGCAAAAGTCTATCAACTGACTATTGTACAGGGGAAAAAGTCTTTATGGTCTTCGTACACCGGCAACCATAGCAGATCCGGCAGATGACTTCAGTTTCCGGCGAGATTTTTAAAATTCCGGCGATGACTTCTGTTTCAGATACATCTTTTTTCAGATCTGTGATGTGTGGTTAACTTGGTTTGGTACTTGTATGAATCTTTTGAACATCATTTTTCCAGATCTGTGATGCGCGGTATTTTTTTTTGTCCAAGTTTTATGATTCTCATATACATTTTTTTTCAGATCTATGATGCGTTTTTTTTTTTTTTTTTTTTTTTTAAATTGTGGTTAATTAAGTAAAGTTATGTTGGAGATGGATTTATTCAATGGGTGGATAAGTATAGATAATTTTTGTGGTTGAGCAGTGGTGGTCGAGCAGTTGAGCAGTGGTAGTCGAGCAGTTGAGCAGCGGTGGTGGTGGTGGTTATGGACTGGTAAGGTGGTGAGCAGTGGTGGTCAAGCAGTTGAGCAGCGGTGGTGGTGGTGGTGGTGGTGGTGGATGGAGTTAGGTGAGGGTATGTGAGATAATTAATAAAAAATATAATAAATGGTAAATTTGTCATTCAAGAAAAAGTAAAAAAACATGTCTACCTAACTCTTGTACTTGTATGGACACATGTCATATAAATAATGGAGTTGAGCAGTTGAGCATGGCTCTTTTGAGAAAAGATGAGAAAAGAGTCTTAAAAATGAACCACACTTGGAAAATTGGCATCTTTTGGTAATTTTCTCTAAGAAAAAACTTTGAACATTTACGAATGGATGTAATTACAAGTATAATTTTTAAGGGCTTTAGGATAAAGGAAACTTTGCTTAAAGTAGAGTAACGAGAATTAGTCTATAGCTATAAACTAGCGTGGTAGCCCGCGCGTTGCTGCGGGAACGTTGTGTTGGTGCATCATGCATAGAACAATTGTGGTAATGTTTATTCACATGAATATATCTCGTGTTCAACCGTATCAAGAAACCTTAATTGCAATTCTTCTTGTTTCGCAATCACTTCATCGATTTCCTAAAACAAATCCTCCCTGGTTTTTTCTTGCGGATTGAAAATCGTATCATTTAAGATACATTTGGATACAATATTGACATACCAAGTAGCCACGTAAAGTTGTTTGAATTTTGATAGCAACTGTCTTCCTCCTTTAATTTCCCTGAATACCGAGTCAACTCAGCAAGTCGAACTGACTCAGCAGCAGCTTGAGCAGTGATTGTTGCCGCCTCAGTTGCAGCAGCGGCAACAACTGCAACAGAACAGGCATGTTTTTTCCTGCTCATCCTCAAACTCAACCTCAATGGTTTTGACTTCTTCTGGTGGAGGAATCTGAGAAGTCTGCTGATAATTGACAACAGGTTCTACAACTGGAGCAACGGGTGTTTCCAAAGACTTTTCCTCTTCAACCGCATTCTTCTTATATTTCTATAATCAAGTAACAAAAATATATGAGATTTAGTATAATTTTTTCTACCCTTGAAATAAAATGACGCAACCAAACTTGTGTCAAACCTGACCTTTCTTTTCTTTGGAGCTCGGACTTAATGCCTTTTTAATTGAGGATATCCAATTGGCTTTCCTCCCCATTGTTGTATCATCTACCCATCAGCCTGTACATTATCAAATACGATATAACTTTAATGATATACATGCTTTGACATTTGATGTTAAATCCATCACTTTCTGATTCAAACTAATAGGACCTTGACTTTCCAAGAAGAGAATGTTATGCAAGAAAATGGCTGTGACTAATATTAATTAAAGAAGCATCAATTAACATTGATATTGTCGTAACACATGACATTCCCTTTTGGCTAAAGTAATCACATTTGAATCACATTTGACGTTAGATTAACATGATGAGAATCACATTTGAAAACCAAAATGAGCCTTTTTAATGGAGTCAAAGTGTCAAACAAATTACATAACACAAAGGCTGTAAAACGTAACACAAAAGCTGTAAAAAGTCTACTAATAATCTACAATGGTGGCATGTTCACACCATCTCGATTATCAATTACCCCATTGTGATAACGTATATTTAGGTGCAATTGTTCTATGTGCGTGTTTCCAACCAAATTTTGAGAATTCAGTGATTTCATTTGTTGTTGTTTTTTTCACACGCTCATCAGGTTCTATATTGACAAACAATTACCTAAGTTGTTGGTTTGGCAGTCGTTTAGTGCGTCAACATGGAAATTCAGTTCACCAATACACATGTAAATAGTATAGGTCATGTCAATTATATAATAAAATAAATTCATTGATCCAACGTAGAACTTCTAACCACAACATGTGTATTTTGGCTAAAGTAACAAATACGTTAAATGTAGCTTTATAAGCACGTCAAAATTGTGTCAAAGCTATAAGGTTTTATGTTGGTGTAGAAAGCTTACATACAATGACGGCGTAAATACATATATAACTAAAAAGTTTATAGTCAATCTTCCCTTACAAAGTATTAAAAAATACATTTGTTTCACAAATGTTATTCCTATATAATGGCTTATTCTATATATTTACGAATGACGATACGTACTAAATAGAGTAGTCAATCCATGGACACAACAATGTGCAAGGAAAAAAGAAAAGTTCACTATGATAATACATCTAGTTAATAGCACATGTCACTGGACCATGCAACCTAACTATTTATTCTGTTAAAGATAATTAATATAATTTCATGATTGCATTCTTTCTTAACGTAAAAGCTAGCTAAGGTGAATAAAAATGTCATCAAGTGATCAAATATAACATCATGCTTACCTGTTAATATAAAATGAATGCATCCCATACACGCTAGGTGTGCCTCGGAAATTTTAAGTCGAAAAAGCATAATTTACCAAAATTTACAGGTTCAAGATCACAATCATTGGCAGTCTGTTTAAAATAATGCCATAGTAGTGTAGGTCAAAAGGAATCAGCTACCTATTTGGGTCAAGAAATGAGTAGACATACCTTGGCACATTCCAAGTATAACCTCAAATGCAAGGTCTGGCACGAAACCGTTTACAAAATCTCAATTGTCTGATTCAATATTTCCAGAGTGCGGAGTCAATCGTCAGGTACTCGAACATAGTTTCTAGGTACTGTTAATGCCACAATGTACAGACAGTGGGGTAATTTTATATTGTAAATGACCCATATTACAATCTAAAAGCTATAAAATTATCACATGCAGTGGGTCATTTTAGTTACAATAATTTTTATGGTTCTTTATCATCGATCCTCATGTTGGATTAAACACAATTCTACCTTGTGGGTTATGAGTCATTCCAGCTGCAATATTGTGGGGTAAAAATTATATTTGGACCCTCACCTATGCACTTTAAACTTGTTGGAAGTGCCGAGAAACCTTACAATATCAACATGATTATAGCTATATATTCATAGATATTATAGAGCATTCATAGTACAATAATATATAGTTATTGTTAGCTGCATATTTACATTTGCAGTATAAAAGTTACGTTAACTAACTTTCGCTATTAATCATACAAATGTATATTAAAGTGTATACCTGATATGGTAAAATAAGTTGCATTCTTTTCGATGAAAATGATGCAGCACTCACTTCTTTTTCTATACAATGCCCATATCCTTGGCACTTTGATCTCAATAGGGTCATCTAACATAAGCTTTTACCAAACACTACCTTACTAACACTAACCACTCATCAATTACAAAGATATATAGTGTTGCTTGCTTATTTAACTAACATTCAACTGTTTATTTAATAAAGATGGAACCTAAGGCATCTGATTGAAACTCAATTGTATATGTAATCAAGATGGAACCTAATTCTAGATCAGCAAAGGATTTATTCCATATACACCACACAAACAGTTTTGTGAGTGTTTGGGTTTGCTTTGGTGATACGTGTTTTCAAACCAAACCTATAAAATTGGGTCATTGTCCTTTCATTGATATAAAAGATTCTAATTTTGTTCCACTAAACACGAAAACTTCAACATTCAAAGGTTTGATTGCCAACACACAGGTTGGGAAAAGTAAGTATACTAATCATAATTTTCAAAAGTATTCCAAACTACAGTCATTGTTATTTACTGATACACAAAAGTATTCCAATTTCTTTTAATTATCATGTCATAGACCTGATCGTATACAAAAAATGGTAACATGCACATGAAATAGTAAACCCCCTTAAAAAACATTTCAAGGCAAACGATGATTGAGAAACATCTTAAAATATAAGCTCAAAAAATGAAGCAAATATTCTATTTGTTGTAACCAAAGGGGAGTCAAAATGAATAGTAAATGCATCCATGTAATTAAGTGAAGCTCTTACCATATTGATACTACTGGTGACTTCTTTTCGTTTTGACCCACGGCCTTTCATCTTCATCGCCTTTATTTCATCAACGCCTTCAGACACCGCTTTCTGCAGTAACAGTTAAAAAACTGTCACCAGCTGAACAGTTACGTACTAAAATCTAACTACAAATGCAAACACAGGAACATACATTACTAATATCATCCATCTTCTCCAGCAAAAACTCAGAAAAAGCTGAGTTTGAAATAGAAGCTCATCCAGTTTACAAAACTGAGTAGCATTCACCATACGCGTTTTCGGTTCCACATTTTCTTCTTCCTTACGTCTTTGTTGTTCAACTTATTCTCATTTAACTACCAAAAAAAAGAAAAAAAAAAGTATAAGGGTTGGTTTAATGCCATACAAAATATTTGAAGTTGCCATTTTTGAAATTAGCAATATATGAATAGTAGTATTAACTTGCAACCACATCCATTTTAGCACCAAAATAGACCCATTTTTTTTTACCCAAATTGAGGCCCAAAGCACACCTATTTTAGTTCTATTTCATCAGCCAAAGCCATCCATTTCAGTACCTAAATGCGCCCAATTCGGACCCTATTTCAGCACCCAATCCAACACCCATTTACATCCCCAAACTGACCCTTTTGAGGCCCACTTCAGCCCCCAAACACACTCATTTCAGCCTCATTTCATCACCAAAACCTACCCATTTCAGCCCCCAAACGAACCCACTTCAGCCCCTAGTTCAGGACCCAAACGCACATGTTCTAGCTCCCACTTGAGCATCCAATCCCACAATCATTTCAGCCCCCAAACTGACCCATTTAAGCCCCCAAACCCACCCATTTCAGCCCCTATTTCATCACACAAACGCGCAAATTAGCCTCCACATGAGTTACTATAGATTTTATATATATAACTCACCGACAAATTTTTGTTAGTAAAAACCAAAAATGAAACGGAGATGGTTGTGTACCAACATACTTCTTCATTTTCTCCCGTTTTTTTCATAGTATTTTTTTTGTATGTAACAACAACAAAAAAACATCTATCTAAAGTACTACTACCTTTTTTATTTTCACTATCCCGTGTCAAATGTTCTTCACTTTCTAATCCTTATTTCACAATCAGCAAAATGAACCACCAATAATGGCCTTGTCGGACTAACTTGAGTTGAAGCAAATACATATACCTTTCATGCCTAATTACACAAACATATAATGTCACCACATAATAAATAAAAATGAAATAATAATAATAATAATAATAATAATAATAATAATAATAATAACAAATAACAAATACATATGAATGCAAATCAAACCTTTTTCAATTGATGATTCTGATATCCTTAAATTAATACCCCATTACCTCAGAATAAGCAAATAAACAGAAGCAATCTGGAATACTCATATCTCCACAAATTCATACCCTATTATAAATTATAATATTATCAGGAAACCAATCCGAAAACCCTTAAACATTCCTAAACTTTAACAATAACAAAATAAAATCAACCCTTTTTTGTAACTTCACCATTATTTGTAATCCATAAATGTGACTAAACATATTTGAAACCTGCAATTAAACAAAAGCATAAATAAAATGACAAACTTCTTAAAAAATGGAAAATTACTGACGATCTTTTGTTTTTCTTTCTTCTTCGCTTTTTTTTTTTTTTTTTTTTATCTGAAAGCTGATTCTAATGAAATAATTACCGATCGGCGAGCAGCAACATTTGGATCAATGATATTTGTTTTTCGTGTTTCTGGTTTTTTGGCTCTGTGATTTCAACATAGAAAACAATGAAGAGTATAGGGTCGTAGGTACGTTTTTGGATTTTGCTGATCAAATTATTGTGTTTTTTTGGTGAAGATAAGTGTGTGTTTTTGTGTGAATCTAGTGTGTCTTGTTTGATAAGATGGAGAAGAGGAATGGGAAGCGCTGGAAATTTCTAGGAGCTGTTAAACACTTGTATGGCTAGTAGGTTTAGTATAAGTATACATTCTGACAAACGGTGTAGCTATACGGTGCACAGTAAACTTGCAAACACACTCCACCCAATGGGGTGCTGCCACCATGATTTTTTGTGTATTATACCATGTATAGGGCCAATGAAAATGTGACACGCCAGCATTTGTAGCATGTATTTTTATACTTCCTCCAACTCCGATTAGTATATATATATAATATAAATTCTCTTGTTAAAAGAAATAACATTTGCTAAAAGAGACCTGATAAAAACTTTTCAATTTTGTCCGTATTTACATGTATCTTTTTTGAACACGTATTTATATGTATTATGTTTCACACTTTTTTGGCATTTTTCTATCATTAGTACAACTAGACGCGGTAAAAAAGGACATATCCTTTCAACAAGCAAATTATTGTATGAGAGAGAACAAAAACGTGTAAAAAACATATGGAATAGTGTTTTTTATTGACTTATGGTCAATATGTGTATAATGGTCCACAGATGATTTGCACACATTGCTTTTTGATTTGCACACTTTAGTGTACAATCAGTTAAAGCAGTGTGTATACATAGTATAACATGTTATTGTATAAGTTAAAGTGTGCAAATCAAAATAATGAGTATGCAAATCATTTCCCATAAGGCTGCCCATAGTGGGTCGGTCGACCTTGTGGGTTGCCTTGGGATGGTGACCGGTTGCCCCATTGTGGGTCTGTTGAGTGACAAACTAGGTTGCCCAAGCAACCGATTTGGAAATCACACTTTCTTGCCGTTTGACACTAAAAAAAAATAGTTTAAGGTCACCATTGTGACAACTAAGTCGTCATCAAGTCATCGAAGAGAAAAATCTGATATGACAGTGTCGACTCAGATCACCATTGCTACCAGCCTAATAGTTATTCTCATCAAACAGAGAAGTAAAAAGTTGTACTATGTCATCATCAGAACTGTTTAACACTTTGAGTTTCAACAAGTTATTCACTTCTAAACGATCAAATAATTAGGAAGCGTTTGGTTGGGGGGTTGGATTGAGTTAATGGAATTACGAAGAAAAGTCATGTTTGTTGAAAGATGATTTCTCTGTCTTACAAAAAGTATTCATTTTTTTATTTATGTTTGTTTCAGAAAAAGTGTTCAGTTTTTTTTATATAAATAGTATATATGAGGGTAAAAGCCAATAAAATTAAAAGCATTTTTCAATTTTTGATGACTTGAAACACTTACTTTTTATTTACCTTACTTAATCAACGAACTTTCAAAAGCAGTTCCAACTTCACTCATATAAACGGTTTATATTAAAATAATTACTGAAATTATTATATTATCCTTATCTACTCTAAAAGTTGTTCCGACTTCACCCATATGCCGAAGGTAATATAGTTATTTTAGTTATTATTTTAATATGAATTGATCATATGGGTGAAGTCAGAATTTTGAAAGTACGTTAGTGAAGTAAGATAATAAAAAAATAAATATTTCAAGTCGGCAAATTTTGAAAAATACATTGCTATTTTATAGCTTTTACCCACTTTATGACCATTTTTACAGTATAGCCCTTCTAATTAAAACTATCATTAAGTGCTCATTTCTAGATCTATAATAAATGTGAAGGTAAAATTAACTTTTTAGGGCATCTATTATGATGGACTTTTATAAAGGTTTATAATAGTCATAAACCTTTTCGTACTATAAACCTTTCTCTATTATGTACAAACTTCTTAATGCTTTATAAAAATCTCACTAAATGCCAATGCATTAAATTTAGAAGATGTTCAAGATGCCAGACATTTTCATTCCATATAAGCATGAAATACATTTCCATTATGGTTAACAAAATAATATACCTCTTCAAATTTTTTTAAACCTTTTTATAAACCATCATAGTGGATGCTCTTATCAAACAAAATTTACATTAATTACACATATCATATTGTACAACTTTGGTAGTGAACACTTTTTTCAGAACGAGGGAGTATAAATTAAGAAACATATAATACACATAGAACATATAGTGCAACAAGTAAAATGTTATGTCACTCCATGTTGGAACGCTGGTTGCATGATTTGTAATACACGGCTTATTTGGGTTAACCGAACACCTGAATCCTTATAAAGGTCTAGTGTAGGTATAGTTTTTCTTCTCAAAACCCAAATAATCCTTATTTGAGTCAAGCCTCACATTGTATGTAGAAAGTTAACTCATAAATACTTATAAATCACAATTGTGAATATTAAAATAAACCACTAAATATGTTGTGCTTATAAGCTACTGTACAAAATTTATATGTAAGTGTTTAAAGTTTGGATCAAATGAGAAATAAAATTAAAATGAGAAGAATGAGAAGTAATCACAACAACACATTTGAGATGCATCTACAAACCAAGATGCATCTCCCATTATTTTCTTTCTTACTATTTAAAATGAGAATTGATACGTACACCACATCTTTTGATATATACACCATAATTTGTGCATTACAGTTTATACCGTACAATAATCTAATACACAAATTATGGTACATGCATCAAAAGATGTGATGTGAGTATCACCCCATTTAAAATATGTGACTAAAAATATCTCTCCATTTTATTGTTTTGTTTTATCTTCTCACCAGAACCTTTCCTGTTTTTTTCTTTTTTTCTTTTACATTACATATTCTTTATGTTTGTTTGTACTACTAATTTGCCTAATATATTTTACAAGTTTTATTTGACGCGCGTTATGACAGGTTCAAAAATATAAAGTTTTATTCAAAAACCAGTTATTTACACGATTACTACACCATCTCCCACCTCATATTTATACCATTCAACAATTTACATATGTTTCAAGTGAGAGGATGTATAACATAATGGATATACTCATCTAAGTATGTTTGATTAAAGATCATTTATATATCAATCTTATTTTATATATTAAGAAATTAATCTTTATCTTTCATCTTAATTTGATATAATGAATGAGATTAATTTTCACGATTTAAAAAATTCTCTTTCATCATTTTTAATATTAATATCTTTTAAACCGTTAATTGTTAAGCGAAAAAAATATACCACTATGATGAGCATTTAATCATCTTTCTATAGATATGCACTTTGATATACTTTCAAAGAAAATCGGGTTTTTACTTTTTTTTACGTTTTTTTCAAAAAAAAAATTTCGTTACTTAAATTTGCATAAAAAAAACAAATGTGATTAACTACTAATTTTAATATATTAATAAAATCACATGTGATATTATTAGAATATTCGACTTAATATTTAATCACATGTGATTTCTCATGCAAGTTTTAACAACGAAGAAAAAATGACAAAAAATACGAAAAAACGTGAAAAAATGATTTTTTTTTCGAAAATATATCAAAGTGTCCGTTAATAGAAAGATAATTAAATGCTCATCGCGATGATGTAAATATTTTTGCTTAACGATTAACGGTTTAAAAAATATTTAAATTATAAAAAAATAATTGAAATATTAAAATTCTCTTAATATAAGTCATTGATTTCTTTTTAAATAAAAGGTGAAGATGAGTCCCTTATATTTGAAAAAAGTTAAGCATGTAAAATATCTATACTTTAAATGTTTTACATGCTTTTCCAACAAAACGGTAAAGTTACTTTTAACTATCAATTTAGTACTCTTTTTAAAATTAAATTTATTACTACTTGCATTGCTTAGGATGGGCACAGTCGACATATTAAAGTCGGTCGGTCAACACAAAAAATCAAAGATGACTGATGTTAGCATCGGTCGGCACGACTGTGGGCACCAGTCATAATATTGGTCGAGGCAATGAATTTTCCAACATCGGTTGGATTTTTGACCGATTCTTTATTTATTTCTTTCTTGTTTTCTTTCTTTTTTTTATTTGGTCACTGACTATGGCAACTTAGTCATGTCTGGTCATCGGAGAGAAAAAGCTGATGTGCCATCCGGTGACCTGAGTCACGACTGTGCCCAGCCTTATGTAGTAAACTATTCGAATTCTTTTGCACAAAAATAAACCTAAACATGTTTCATCTTGTTTCAACCTTTCTAAACAAGTAATTAAATATTTGATCAAATTGTAATTTTTTTCTATTCATATTGTTTACTTGTGCAAACATATACTCTATTTAAAGTATAAAAAAAAATCGGAAAAATGAAAAATAAATTAAAAGTTACCACTGATAGGAAGTCAGATGTAAGATCTGACATGTGATAAAAGGACACACGCTTTTACTATCCAATACTTTTTTGACTTGGACTTTCTGTACCACCACACAAACCCCATGGTCATTTTTAATTGTGAAAATTACTTGGAAGGCCCTGCAGAGGCCTCTGTGTCCTGCAGAGGACCTCTTTTTTTGCTATATCAAAAAAGGCCACTCATTTCGCTACCAACTGGTGGAGAAATGCTTAAAGGACATGTGTCGCTACCCCATTAAATTAACGTGCGTAATTAAAAAAAAAAAAAAACATCTCGCCACTAAGTAGCAGCGAAATCTGACATTGTGGGGACACCGACTGACGCAAAGAGGAAAAAGCTACCATTTCACATATATTTTGTAGCGAAATACTCTGTCTTCACCTAGTGAATGAGCAAAATTGAACCTGTAAATTTTTTGAAATGACTATTCAATCTTTACTATCCGAATATTAGATTTTGATTCAATGTTTGATCTTCATTTGGAGTGATAAAGGAGTGTGTTTTTGTGTTCGTCTTCTCCCTTCCGAAAGTTGAAAAAAATTTGCCTTTTTTTTTTTTTTTGGGCTGCTCGTTGTGTTGTTGTTGTGTTGAAGGCAGTTGGTGGTGGTGGTGTTGGTGGTGAAGGCAGTTGGTGGTGAATGCAGTTGGTGGTGGTGGTGGTGGCGGTGTTGGTGGTGCCGGCAGTTGGTGGTGGCACGGCAGGCTGTGGTTCTCATTCTTAGGTGGTTCGGTGGTGGTAGTGGGTAGGTGTTAACGTGTTTGTTTGTTAATATGGCACTTGTTGTTCCGGTAAATATTTATTTTTCTTCCGATATCATTATTTGGTGTTTTATGCTTATTGTGTAGTTAATAATATATACTGTTATTAATTGTTATTTTAGTATTTTGCCGTTGACCTTACCTGTAGAAGTAAGCTTAGATTGGTTCATTACCTTAAAAAAAAAATTGCGAATACCAATAAGGAAGTATTGTTTAGGCAGACGTGTTTCGGATGGATGTTTAACATAGAACAAATGCGAGAGTCATGTATTTTATTACATTATATGAGTTTATGTCAACTTGAACCTCAACCGGGAGACACGAAAGTCGTTCCATTGAGGTATCGTGTAGGAGATTTTGAGTTGAGATTTGGTAGAGAGGAGTTTTGTTTAGTAACTGGCTTGAGATTTGGGGTTGATTTTCAAGACAAATATAATGATCAACCTACTCCTCTTAGGAGACGTGTTTTTGACTCACGTTATGATGGATGTTCGATAACTGTTGGAGTGTTGAATAAATTTATTTCTAGCGATGCCTTTGATAAGCTTGTCGATATCGATGTCGTTCGTGTTAGTTTGCTAGGGTTGTTGGAGATGGTGTTGTTAGGCCACGAGGTTAAGTACGTAGTCCCCTCATGGTGCATGGCTTTAGTAGATAATCTTGATGCTTGGAACATATATCCTTGGGTTTCGTACGTGTGGCCGACATTGTACAGTCAGTTAGTTGGTGCAGTAGATTCACGTCTTGAAGCTTTTTTTGTGAAGACACGACCACTGCCCGACGCTGACGGTAAGGTAAAGAACCCTAAGTATACGCTGATCGGCTTTACATGGGCCTTTAAGGTATGTATATATATATAATTTTAGTTTTTGTTGTTTATGTATATATATAATGTTAAAGTAATTAACCAATTATTTTTTATAGACGTGGATTTTGGAGACTTATCTAGACAACGCACTAGATTTTTTAATCGTCCACGAGCTCCATCCGAGAGTGTGTGCTTGGCGTTACAAGCGACCGTTTAAACGTTGTTACCTGGATAGTTTATTGGTGAGTTGTTATTTAATCATGCCATTCAGTTTTTAGTGATTCATAACAATATTCGTATTTGTTGTTATATAAATTTTAGGTAGCGGAACCTACATTAAGACTTGTACTCGATGCATATGAGTCCGAAAAGGGTTGGTTCCGTGATAGCATGGCATTTTTGAGGGCGTAGTATTGAACCACCGCCAATACCCCCACTTTCAGACCAATATAGCCGTGACGATGTTCCAAAATTCGTTTATCGTCATTTGACGGAACTAGAGGATTTGATAAAGGCTCAGGCTGCCAAGATTAAGGAACACGACACAATGTTCCAAAAAATATTTGGTTTCTTTAGTGGTTTCCCGAACGCGCAGGTATATTTATATAATTTTTTGTTGATACTTATTTGTTTTAAAAATTACTAAACATACTAATATTGTATGTAGGGTTTCGGGCTTGATGGAAGTGGAGGTTATGGGTTCCCGAACGCGCAGGTATGTTTTATTTGCATTTTTTTTTGTTCATAATCATTTGTTTTAAAAATTGCTAAACATACTAATATCGTATGTGGTTTGGGCACTGGCTGGAGGTAATTGGTTCCCGAATGCGCGTGTATGTTTTATTTGCATTCCTTTTTTGTTCCTAATCATTTGTTTTAAAAATTGCTAAACATACTAATATCGTATGCAGGCATTCGGGCAGACTGGAACTGGAGGTAATTGGTTCCCGAACACGCCGGTATATTTTCTTTTCATTTTTGTTGTTCCTAATCATTAGTTTTAAAAATTACTAAACATACTAATATTGTATGTAGGGTTTGGGCCGGAGCTTTGGATATAGTGGTACCGAGTGCGGTATATTTTCTTTTCATTTTTGTTGTTCCTAATCATTTGTTTTTAAAATTACTAAACATACTAATATTGTATGGGGTTTGGGCCAATTTGGAGCTGGATTTAGTGGTACCGAACGTGCCGATATATTTTCTTTTCATTTTGTTGTTCCTAATCATTTGTTTTAAAATTACTAAACATACTAATATTGTATGCGGGGTTTGGGCAGCACCTGAGTGGATTTAGTGGTACCCGAGCGTGCGGGTATATTTTCTTTTCATTTTTGTTGTTCCTAATCATTTGTTTTAAAAATTACTAAACATACTAATATTGTATGCAGGGGTTTCGGGCAGTGGAGCTGGATTTAGTGGTACCCGAACGTGCGGTATATTTTCTTTTCATTTTGTTGTTCCTAATCATTTGTTTTAAAATTACTAAACATACTAATATTGTATGCAGGGGTTTGGGCGGTGGCTGGATTTAGTGGTACCCGAACGTGCGGGTATATTTTCTTTTCATTTTTTTTGTTCCTAATCATTTGTTTTAAAAATTACTAAACATACTAATATTGTATGCAGGGTTTCGTGCAGGATGGAGCTGGATATAGTGGTACCCGAGCAGGTATATTTACCAACGGCATGTATATAATTTATTCATTTGTTTAAAAATTACTAAACATGGTAATATTGTATGTAGGTATTTGGCAGGTGGTCAGGAGATGGGGTTTCCTAACCCCCCAAGTAGTTCTTTCTTTGACGGTGTGTCTCGCCACCAGTCGCCACAGGTGGGCACGCATGTATCACGACCCCGACGCTAACTCTAGGACGCCTATGCCACAACAAGGATTTGTTCCGTGGTCGGGTAACAATGCGCAACAAGGATTTGTTCCGTTGCCCGTAAATTTATGACCCACGTAAGTATATTTCTTTTTTTCCTTTTTCTACTATAATAGTTGCATGTATATTTGTTCCGTGTTAGGGTGCTTTGAATCGAGGAAGGAGAAGTTCGTCTGGGCGTTATATGTTGAGCCCGTGGGGTCGTTTGCCAGACACGACTCCTATTCCCAATAAACGGGCTGGTAGGTGTCAGGATAATGCCATTTCAGCAAATATTAGCCCGTTAGATCTTGGAAAAGCTATTGATGAAGAAGACGATAGGGTTGATGATGATGAAGAAGACGGGGATCCAGTTGAGTTTTTACGCGAAAATTATAGTGGAGAGTACATTTCGTTTTATAACGTTGCCCCTACTAAGGTAATCATAAAACTACGTGAATATTTTTTTTAACAATGATTAACAACTTATTATTGATATTACTTTTGTCTATTTAGGTTACTCGTAACTTATATGATGACTTAAATACTTTCCTGAGAAACCCTAAACCCATATACCTGGACTGTCATGTGATGGGTTTAGCGTGTGAGACAATGTTTTGGCGTGAATTGCTCCCTTTTTGTTCCAAGGTCCCAAGTAATGGTTGGCTTGTAGACGATGTAAGTTTATTATTACATGTTTATAATGTATTTGGATAGTTTTTTTTTTATAGAATGGTTAGTAATAATTTTAATATTTTTTTTATATGAATTAGCATATGAATGCATGGACCGAGCTTCTAATTCGTAAGAGGCCAAATGGTGCTCATTTGGACAGATGCGAAATCAACACTTGCATCGTATTCTCCAGGCACTTCTGTCTTCTTACTTGTGATTGATCGTGCATTACAGGGAACGATAAGTGGGAGGACACCTCCGTACCCTTCCTGGGATGAGGAACAAGTGGTAAGTATTTTTGTTTAATGATTTTAATGCGTTTAGTATTTTAATAAGGTATTTAATTGTATGTAAGCTAATGATTATATATTTGTAGGTGTATATGTCGTTCCATGACAAAGGCAATCACTGGGTTTTAGGTGTCGTAGATCTTCCGACTTCTCATATTTCTGTTTTCGACTCGATGCATAGTGACAGTAGGTCGGATAAGTTGCGAAGACATATTGTTGCATGGACTAAAGTCTTAAATGAAAGTTTACAGATCCAAGGATATTTTGGCGTTACCGGACGCCAACATTTTAACTTCTCATTATCTTATAATGATTCAAAATGGTTTCCGGCTCCGCAGCAATCAAATGGTAAGGATTGTGGAGTAGTTGTATGTTGGCTTATGCTACAATTTTGTACAGGTAGGATCCCACCACCGGTTGTTAAGAACCCTTCACAGTTTTTTAAGGAGTTTAGATTTGTTATGGCTCATCATTTTTATGATACCCGTTGTGAGAATACTAGCGGGTGTGGATATATTTAGTTGAACTGTTTGTATATATATTTTTATCTATGGTTGAAGAATACCAGCGGATGTAGATATGATTAGTTGACCGTTTGTATATGTATTTTGATATACGGTTACCTAATGAAATTTTGTGTATGTTATGTATCACAAGTTATGTTGTCGATAACTAAAGTTTTGTAGATGAGTTTAATGAAAACATTAGATGGGTTAAATAAAAACATAAAAAAATACAAGATTAAGATGATACAAATTAAAAACGAAAGTCTAGTAGATGGGTTAAATAAAAACATAAAGAAATACAAGATAAAGATGATACAAATTAAAAACGAAACTCCAATTTAAACATCACTGATAAACGGTATCCTTGTGGTAAACCGCAAGGATGTTTTTCAAAGTGATGTTAAGGTAATGGTTATGTGGTTTTGGTGTGAACACTGAGATGTTCTTTAGTATCAAAACAGCACCGACACCGATAGACTTGACGTAACCCTTATCCTCTTCTAGTACTTTGTGATGAATTGTACCAGACATTGTTCCTGATGGATCTTTGAGTGTCACAGTTAGGTCACCAAGCACATTTGGTGTACAAGACTTGATGACGGCTACAACCAATTCAAGCTTCCCTTTTTTACAAAAGGTTTTGATATCGCCTAAACAAGCATCTACCCTGATCCCAAAAGCATCTAGATAGCCAAGCGCGCTTAGACATGGGCTACGCGTAAAATGATCATCTTCGGATGCATCTTCCTCTATTCTTCTGACATACTCTTGGGTTGGCATTACAGACGACGGGCCTCCTTCCCTAATGTCTGTATTTTTGCGGAGCTTGGCCATTTGAAGAATACCCGCTGGACCGGGTATTATCCTTGTGTGTGCTATTGTACTTGCATTTTCCCTGGGCTAATCAATGTACAAATGTATTATACCATCAGCGGAAGCACAAGCACACGTAACAAATAAAGTAACGTCGTTGTTGTCTTTAATCTTCGTCGTTGTATCTGATGGGCTTAGCCTAAACGACAATCTGAGTTGCGTACTAGCATCCAACTCGAATTTGTTCACCAACATTTCAACCATTAATGAGTAAGTGGTGTCACTGTACATAATGACACCACTTTCTTTGCCATTGAAATGTAATTTACATTTGAATTTCTGGAAATTAGCCGACATTTGTATGTTTGTTGGGTAGATGTATGTTAGTATATAGTTTTTGGTTAATTCTTATGTTTGTTAAAATTCTTTTCAGATGTTGTATATATAGGGTCTATATCACATAGTGTTTTACACGAAATATGACAACTTTTTGTCATGTTTTAATAATTATACGAAAACTTTTACACATGTCAGTAATATTACAGGGACATTCAAAATTGTCTATAACTCACATACATGTTTACACGAAATATGTCAACATTCAATAATTGTATGACAGCTTTTTAGGCCTGTCAGTAAGCAACTAGGGACATGTATTTGACAAGTCACATAGTGTTTAACACGAAATATGACAACTTTTTGTCATGTTTTAATAATTATACGAAAACTTTTACACATGTCAGTAATAATATAGGGACATGCCAAATTATCTATAACTCACATACATGTTTACACGAAATATGAGAATATTCAATAATTGTATGACAACTTTTTAGGCTTGTCAGTAAGCAACTAGGGACATGTATTTGACAAGTCAATGACTTTCTATAACTCACATACATGTTTACACGAAATATGACAACATTCAATAATTGTATGACAACTTTTTAGGCTTGTCAGTAAGCAATTAGGGACATGTATTTGACAAGTCAATGACTTTCTATAATTCACATACATGTTTACACGAAATATGACAACATTCTATAATTCACATACATTTTACACGAAATATGACAACATCTATAGTTGTATGACAACTTTCAATAATTATATATATATACACATTCTTCATTCTTTAACTCATCAAATGTCAACATCTAACAATACTATATTACAATTCACTATCAACTACAACGGAAACTTTACACTTAACCCAATAATATATCAAGATGGTTCAAACATCAATATAAATGTTCCACAATTTGGTTTTCGAGATATGGTTAAGTATCTAGAGAGAAAATTACCAACAAATGTCAACTTTCTATATTACGCATTGCCACAAAACCAAACTTTAATGGGGCTGAAAGCAATTGAAAATGATTATGGCATTGATGTTATGTACGACATCGCAAAAAGATGCTTTTGACTCCAAATTTTTGTTTGTGAGCATCCGACAGATTTAAGCACAAATTTTATTCCAAATGATGGTTCTATGGAAGAAGCATTTGCAGGTGTAATTTCAGAAGATACAAAACTAAATCGTCAAGAGCGTGTCCGTTATATACATGAAATGGTTCAGAGAAAAAACAAACTGGAAGAGCGTGTACGCTTTAAACGTTCATATAATAAAAAAACTAAACCTACTACACCATATACACAAACCATTTTCAATTTTCCTGTTCACAACAAGGGTCAATTGGTTTGCTATGGCGGAAAACCAACGTACGTAAATGGTTGGAAGATGAACATCAACATTCCAAGAATGAAGCTAGAAGAGCTCAAGCAATATTTGTTTAACATCGTTGAAATGAGTATTCATGCACTTTTTTATGAAGTACCACACACTGGCATTTCAAGCACCGTAAAACTAAGAAACAACTATGATGTGCATGTAATGTTTGATATTTCTGCAGCGCTAGGCAACTTGGAAATCTACATTGACCATGGCGGTGTCGATTTTAATATTGAAAAATATATATTGCCAAATGCTACTTTGGCAGAAATGATGGAGCATGTGATAACAGAATACACAAGTGACAGTGAAGACGGAAACAAGAACATAACTCAAGCGGATTACACTTGTGATCAAATGGTTGAATGGGCAGAACAAGAACACTTTCAGAATGAGGATGCTAAAGCAGATGAACGCCATAATTACATATGAAAGAATCATTGGTATTCATATGTGTCGTGTATGATTTAAGATTGTCTTAATAATATGTTTTTCTTAATAATATTTGTGTCTTCACTACAAGCACAGAGTTTGGAAAACAAACACTTCATTGATGGTGGAAAAAATTAAACATTCATAATACAACGAGATCGCTCAAGATAAAAATACTAAAACTAAACCACGATGGTATGATTTGGTTCATTAAGAAAAATTAGTGATTCTTTATATGGGCCAATGAAAAATGAACCACCATTCGCTTCAATACCCATGTCTTGCCACAATTGAAGCTCGCCATACACTTGTAGCGAGTGACCTATCTCTTGGTCGATCTTAGCTTCAATAATTGGATCATCATCCTTAGTAAACCCAACTAATTTTACCACATTCTCTATTGGGTATGGAATGGTGAATAGCACGTACCGATGATACAATAGCACCATCAATTTCTAACACCCATGCACACAAAACTTTGTACCCATCTCCTAGGAAACTTCACGAAATTACAACAGAGTTCCGTAGCTGGGATATATGGAATGGAGGCCCAACCATGCGTCTTATCTCTTACGGTATGCCTACGCCGGTAAATTGGTGACTAACCAAATCAAATGAAACTACCATATAGCGTTTGTACAAAATACCATCATTGAAAAGAAATTTTTCATAACCAAGCCGATAGAATTTTACCACCCACTCTTGCTTGGCGGACCTTTTAGTCTAATCCCTTCTCGAGGCAAAAGGTCATTTTCAATATGGTTCCAGCATCTCGAACTCAAGGTATACACCGACCGTACCATGGCCCTTCACCGTATAACGGGTAATTAATTTTAAAATTGTGAGGTCTAAATTGTCGGGGCGTACACCAAAACCGATGACCATTTTTGGTGAATCGAGTTGATTCAAGAAGCTAGGGACTAATACCCCTATAGATCGTTTTATTGATGGGTTCCAAATAACGACCATCATGTTTGAACCATATGAAAAGCACCAGACACCTTCGGAAGTAGCAATTGGCTTAAGAGTTGGAAGATGAAGAGTTGTATCTAGGTGCGTGAAAGCTAAACTTCCATTAGCGAAAACATAAAACCTATATTACCTTGCATATATGTTAAATTAAAACAACACATATCTGTATCACGAAAGCCGTAGCTACGGATGAAGTTGGAAAAGTCTATTGAAGACCTCCATCTCTTTGACACAGTACGAAATTGTAGTAACGACTTAACTGGAAGTCTATTCATGATATCAACTTGCAGATCGAAGGGTATGTTGTCCGACATTTGATTTTGTTGACAATGGATAAATTACTAATTGATTTTGGATGACAAAGTAAGCCTTAAATAGGGTTAAAACCGTGTCATACACTTGTCGGTTTCTGTGTCATATTTTGGGTAAAAATTTACACATACACATGCTATTACACACGAAATCTGACATGAATATGGCATGTCAGAAACTTTATCTGAGAGAAAGATGTGACTAGTAAATAAACTTTTGTTTTATCACATAATATTATACACGAAATATGACTTGTCAGAGACTTTACAGAGAAACAGATGTGACTAGTAAATAAGCCTTTTTTTATCATATAATATTATACACGAAATATGACATGAATATGACTTTTCAAAGACTTTATATAGACACGGATGTGACTAGTAAATAAACTTTTTTTTTATCACATAATGTTATACACGAAATATGACATACATATGACTTTTCAGAGACTTTATATAGACACGGATGTGACTAGAAAATAAACTTTTTTCTGATCACATAATAATATAAGCGAAATATGACATGAATGTGACTTTTCACAGACTTTATAGAGTCACGGATGTGACTAGTAAATAAACTTTTTTCTGATCACATAATAATATACACGAAATATAATATCAACGGATGTATTCATCAATGCAATAGAGACTACTTAGCTCCCTTATAGAGACAAAGATGTTACTGGTATACAAACATTAGATAGGTTAGTGGGTCACATTATATAAACCACGTTGTTGCATTCAAAAAAATTGCATCTTTTTATCTTTTGTTAAATCCTTCAGTACCTGGTCAAGAGATGACATTCAAAGTCCGACTACACCATTATGGAAGTTTCACTTCACCACCTAGAAGAAAGTTTGTAGGTGGTATAGTTGCTTGTATAGATCCGGTTGTTTACGAAACTTTTTCGGTCAATCAATTGAAAATAATCTTAACCAATTGTTTAGGTTATGATGAAAACTCCCCAGCCTTTTTTTATTTAAAGAAACCAAACTGTAGTCTTGATTCAGGACTCGAACTATTAGTTGATGCAATCGAAGACCCCGAACGTATACTCAATTACAGCAAAACCAACTACATGTGTACGTATCACGGGTGGAGTTATCCCCACTAGTTGTGCCCGAGGAATGCAAAAATGAGGGTTTCAAGAAGAAAAAACAAGATAAACCTTCATGTTCAAAAAAGTTATTTGACTAGCGACTAAGTCTTGTTATGTTCAACTTGCAATGTCACTCTATGCTACTTTGTCTTTTTATCGAATGAAATTTAGTTGTTCCTTCTTTCATTCATATAAAATGCTAAAGTTCTACATTGTTTGGGGATGGTTACAAGTAGTTTGCAGTGTAGTTGAATTTGTAAAATTATAGTATTAACATTTTTTCTTAAATAGAGTGATTGCATTAAAAAAAATTTATCACATAATATTATACACGAAATATGACAAGAATATGACTTGTCAGAAACTTTTTTTTAGAGACACAGATGTGACTAGTAAATAATCTTTTTTTTATCACATAATTGTATACACGAAATATGACATGATAGAGACTACTCAGGGCCCTTACAGAGACAAAGATGTGACTGGTATACAAGAAATATGACATTAGTTTGACTTGTAAGGAAAACAAATTTTTTATCACATAATATTATACACGAAATATGACACATGTTAATCACTATTTGCAAACAGACGTGGTAATATTACGCTATAAATAACACATCCACGAAATTGAATGTATATACATCTTCACAATACTTACAAAAAGAAAATGGCCTTGAATTTACATAAATTCAAATGTATGTTACATTACGGTGAAATAAAGCGCGATGTGATTATGGATCATGATATAACATATTCAAGGTTAGTTGATCTGGTGGTGAATAAGTTTAAATTGAAGCAAAATGCCCGAGTAAATTTAACTGTGAAAGTCCCTTCAGCTGACTTTCGACTCGATGTTCTGACGACAACGAGGTAAACTTTTTGTTCAATGTGCTTTAGAGTCTCTGCTGAACTTGTACAGGTTGTATGTTTCAATCTAAAACAATGGACGAAACAACAACTCTTGGTTCAACTCAGCAAGTGCCAGAGTTTTATAATTTTTTCCCTACAATGGTAGAAGAAAACATCGGCCCATCAAATGATTTTCAAAACAATGACTATAACTATAAAGATGAGGCAAATTTCACAAAATCGGGGTCATCATGTGTCACACCCCCAAATTACCTGTTTTGCAGCGGAATGGAATTCCTGGGGATTGACTGTCATAGCATCACGATTCTGAGATATATTGAACGATCTAAAGTGTCGTTTGGAAAACACATCGTTTGATTTAATAAAACATTCAGAGTTTACAAAGATAGGTCCCAAATAAAAATCAATTTGTGCGGAAATAAGTTTATTACAAGCCAAACGATGTTTTAAAGTGCATGACTCCTATGTATGACGCGTCGTCACCACGACTCTATGATACGTCCACATGCATGCCATGAAGTGAATGCCTTAGATACCTGAGATAAAACATGCTAAAAAGTGTCAACACAAAGGTTGAGTGAGTTCATAGAGTTTGTGTTGAAATGTAAAGCCTTTAAAAATCGTTTATGCAGCAAAGGCATTGCAAATCCACTCAGTTCCATGTTCCGCCCATACAAAACTTGCAACCTGTGTTTACAACCCATTGCCAAAATATGTATAGCTTTTGTTCAGTACATTACTTAATCTAACAATATTCAATTGATATAACACATATGAGTGTTGTTTCAAATAATTCCAAGACCATTAGTTCATGATTATACCAAGACATTTAGTTCAATGATTATACCAAGACATTTAGCTCAATGATAATACCAAGACATTTAGCTCAATGATAATACCAAGACATTTAGCTCAATGATAATACCAAGACATTTAGCTCCATGATTATACCAAGACTATCAGCCCAATGATTTATTATATGACAATTCTAAGCATGGTAAAACTATTACTTCGTATGACTAAACATTCAGTTCAGATAAACATATAGTTTGCAAATAGTCATGAATGTCATAAAAATAGTTGATGAGCATGTATCTCCCCCAAAAGTAGTATAAAACAATTGAAAAATGGGGCTATGGAAACTCACATGGACAACGATGTGATGGCAAAAGTGGATACACCGAAATGTAGCGTGAATCTCTAAACTTGACCTATTATGAATGATATGATATGTAATAAGTCATGATGTAATGTTACGCATGCAATTCGTATGATATCTATACCACTTGTGAATTTATGAAAATAACACTTATCGTCGAAAAACAATCTCGTAACGTCTTGACCATTTTTAAATTACTTTACATGTATTTACGTTGAAATGTTATCCTACGATAATCATTTAGTGATTTATTATGAAACTATAACTTTTCGTCGTAAAACAATGTCATTTGACAATTTCATGAAAGTGACTAAACGGCCTTGAAAAGCTAGTCGTAAAATGGTGCACATCGAGTGTTAGGAAACAAACTCAACGGTTTTGGGAAGCTTGTATCATTATCTCAAAGTTTTAGCGTTTAAGTTTTCGTCATAGAGGTTCCGATCATAGAGAAAAATATAGCTAAAGTATGGTACTTTTGCCCAAGATATAGTTTAAGGGTAGTTTTCGGCAAAGTTTAAGGGACCGTATTTTATTCGTTACAACTCCGCTTGACAAACGGTTGGACATTTTGGAAAATAGGCTATGCGAACTTACTTTTACTAGAAGACATCATTTTGTAAAAGTACTACATCCATGTTAAAAACGACCCTCAACATGGTCCCTTGTTGACGTAAAGTTTGTCTAATAGAAATATACTAATTTTTCTTATATAATAAAGTTACGGCAACTTGTTTAAAATGTGAATAACTTAGTCGTTATAAGTCCGTTTTCTACGTTCTTTATATCCACGGAATCGTGATAACATATACTAATATATTTTTGATAAGTCGACACATTTAACAACGCTTAAGACTCATTTTGGACTCGTAAAAGGTCGAGACAGCATGCTGAATTTTCTGAAACAAATAGTTTTCGTCGTCAAACTTCAAAATTCATAACTTCTTCGTTATAGCTCCGTTTTAACCCATTCAAGCGGCCACGTTTTCGTTTTAAAGTATATTTTCCAAATATCTAGCCCAAAATATTTTGCTTACTGTCGAAAATTCCAGAATTTCAAAATAAGGACAGACCCTTAAGAAAACTTGTCGAAATGAGTTTTTCTCGCGCCAAACCTATTCCAACCAATTCAAAACAACTCCGAAGCTATTCTAATCCTACCATACACCTTCTTAGGGTGTCATGGGTTCCTAGACATCACCAAGAGTGATTTATAACAAGGAGTAATTATAGGATGACATAAATATATATAACTCTTAAAAACAATGAAAAAGTGGTATAAACATCATATGACTTGCATGTTTTCTCAAATATGATGAAATGAATATAACAATGAATATGAAATATGATCATGAATATGGATGCTTACTAGTAACTTGATGAGGTTATAAGAACAAAGGATTTTTCCTAATCACCCAAGGTTTTTATTGCACAACCTTAATCAAGAGTGATACTAGAGTGAATAAAACTTGTCTTGTAAAATTTTTGGATGATCCTTCCGTGTCCCTTGGTGTGGCCGGTTGCAAGAGGAGAGGAAGAAGAGAGAGTTTGATCTTTTTCTCTTAGATATTATGAGTTAAATATGTTTGTATAAGAAGTATAATACATTATATGTGAGTAGATATTATGCAAGTTAAATGACTCACCCTAGTGGTGGTCGACATATATGAAAGAAAAAGAAAATGAATCACTTACTTGTATAATATGATGTATAAGTATATTAGTAATGTAAAGTTATTTAAGGATAGATGGTAACTTGTGTACACATTTGAGTATTTAGGGTAGCGTTAACTAAAAATAAATTTTAACGGATCAAGATAAAATATATTGAGGTCATAAAAATTATAAAAATACATTTCTTGCAAAATTTGAGTGAAATAATAATTATCGTGTAGTATTTAAGAAAACTGTCGTAATTATATAAATATAACAATTTATATACGAAATAAATTTAAAACACTGGGTAAACTAATAATAATATTTTTATAATCTTAATATGAGTATAAAAATATATCGGGATAATTTTTGGAATTGTTGGATCAAATATTCAAAATAAATGATTACGCGATAGCATTTATTTAATAGGAAAATAAACGTTTAATGAAAAATGCAAATCCATGCATGAACTAATATGATGATAATGATGTGATGACATGTAGACTAAACCTAGTCTATATGAAATGTCCTTGATGATTGTTCATGAATTCGCAGCTAAACCATTAAGGTTACGCGAATTTGATGCTCGTAAACCTAGTTTACGATAAATGATGAAATAATGAAGCATGAGTAGAAATTTTCTCCGGGAATGAATAATGTTTCATGAATAGTAAATTTTGAAATACGTTCTCAAAATATTACTTCGACTCCAAACACGGTGAATAGTAAAATTTTGAATAGTAAATTCCCGAGATGAATAGTAAATTTTGAAAATGACCTGAAATTGCGAGTTGTCACATCATGTGCTTTCAGTTCTGATAACGAACAGGAAGATGATAACTAAGGTTATAAAGATGAGGCAAATTTCACAAAACCCGGGTCATCATTTGCTTTTCATTTAGTTGACGAACAGGAATATGATGGCTCAAGTTATAAAGATGAGGCAAATTTTACCAAACCAGGGTCATCATTTGCTTTTCTTTCGGATAACGAAGATGATGAAAATGATTGTTTTGATGAATTAAATAAAACCAAACACCCCGGTAACCATAAATGGCCAAAATTTTTTGAACATATCCCTGAAGTTCCTGAACCACCACTTTACACGCCAAAACCTATGCCTACAAAGGATTATAACAACAAAAGCTGAAATAAAATCAATAAGGTTTTTTTTAACTAGGGCGGAATTAGACTTGGCATACAGGTTGAAAGCTTTACAAGATGGTTATGAATTTGTTTGAAACTAACCCTATAACTTACAACATAAAATGCTTCCATTATGCACAATGTGCATGGTATATTAATGCCAGACGTTGGCCAAATTCAGATGTTTTTCAAATTACAAGCATGAATGATATTCACACGTGTCCCAGAACCCAAACATATCCTAACCATCGAAATGCAAACAAAAAATTTATTGCTCACATTATGAAAGATAAATTAGAAGATGGTAGCCGTGATTTGAAAGGGAGAGATATACAAAAAGATATCATGGCACAATATAAAACATCTATATCTTACCAACAAGCATGGAGAGGGAAGGATTATGGGTTACAATTGTTAAGAGGTTCACCATTAGAATCGTTTGAAATGCTACCGTATTACTGTCACAACTTAGAAAAAAAAACCCAGGGACGGTCACACGTATCAAGAAAAGCAATCAAGGGGTTTTTGAAATTTTATTCATTGCCATTGGTGCATCGGTAAGTCTTGTTCAAATTTTTTTATAAGTGAATGCAAAAACAGGTTTGATATTATAATTTTAAAAATTGTTTATACGCAGATTCGCACGTTTGTGAACCATCTTCGCCCACTACTTATAGTGGGCGCGGCGCATTTAAAGGGTACTTACAAGGGTACAAATTTGCAAGCCGTTGGGATGGACGGAAACAACCAAATTGTGCCTATTGCTTACGGAATATGTAGAGGGGAGACTAGTGATTGTTGGTCATGGTGGATGTCGAGACTTCAAGAGTGCATCGACGATAACCCCAATATGATTATCATATCTGATAGGCATCCTGCAATAGCTTCGGCAGTAAGGAATGAGTTTCCGTCGGCGTTTCATGGTATTTGTTATCGACATCTAATGATGAACCTTTCCTTGAAAAACAAAAAAGTTAAAGGTCTATACTTGGGCATATGCAAAGCGTATACTCCCGATGAGTGGCACCGACAAATGAACATACTCACGGCGTACAACCCGAAGCACACCGAAAGATAATGGAGGCTGATCCTAGACGCTGGTCTCGAGCACATTGCCCACGTAGCCGTTACAATTATTGTACATCTAACAGTGTTGAGTCTGTTAATGCATGTACTTGTATTGTACGAAAAGCTACCGATAATGTTGACCGACACGCACCGAAGTATGGTTCAAAAGTGGTATTTTAAGCGTCGGGAAGCTCCGGTATTTATTGTTTAAAACATAACGTGCTCAGTAATCATTTTGAAAAATATATTAGATAAGTTAATTAATTTAATTTTTACATTTTTCGTGTAGCAAAAATGAAGTACGACATCACATTGGGCACATAAGGTGGAGAAAAAAAGAATGAAAAGCGTCAGTTGGGTTGTACACGGAATTACTCAATTTCGATATCAAGTTTATGATGGCCAATATAACCGTGAGGTGAACTTTACAACCGGTGAATGTGAATGTCGGAAATGGCAAATTTCCGGGATACCTTGTGGCCACGTTATTCTTTGTTACAAGGTTTTTGAACCTAACAGATTGTGTGCAATATGTACATGACTCGTTCAAAAAGGAAAAATATCAAGCAACCTATGCAGAGTCAATTCAATTTGTTGGAAATTTTAACGAATGGGAGTATCCAAGCCATATACATCCTCTTACTCCTCCAACAATGGACAACCCTCAACCAGGTCGTCCGAAAAACACAGACCGTATACTATCTCAAGGAGAAGAGCCAAGAACTGCGTACCTGTAGCAAGTGCAAACAAGCGGGGCATAACCGTCAGAATTGCAAAAAATCATTTGTCCCAGATCCACCTAACCGCAAGGGTAAACAAAAGTAAGGGGAATTTCCAACTAATGAGCAACATGACACTGCACCTTTTTATGACCAACATGAGCCGTTCGATCAAACTTTTATGGGAAACAATCAATTCTCATGGCAACCATTTGGCCAAAACACATACACTAATCAAGCAAATGGTTAAAACTCGTTCTTTTGGCAACCATATGGTGACAACACATACCCCACAAACCAATACGCTTCACAAACTTACCACCACAACCCATACCCATCTCAACAATATGCTGAAAACACACACATATCACAAACATATGATCAACATAACACACAACAAGATTTCAACCTATCTCAACAAAACCGAACGCAACCACTTGAAAATGATCTTCAATACCAGTCTCAAGTGTATCAACAATACACTTCCCAGCAACACAACTCTCAACATCTAGATGATCAACAAATGCAAGATTCAAATAGTTGGTTTAATCGGTTTGGTTTTTAATAAGGTAGAAGCTGTATGTGACTAGTAGTATGTTTTGTTTTTTCTGTGCATCATGCTTTTCATTCTTAATTATCCAAGTGATGTCTTTCGTCTATGTATTTGAATTTTACAAGTGATGTTTGTATTGAATAGACATTATTTGAGCATGTGTTTTGTGTAAAAATAGTTTAAAGTAACAAATTTACAAGTATATGAGGCAATAATAACATAACGTTGACAATATCTGATACATTTTGTTTTTCTGTGACATCTCTAACTTTATACACCATCATAAACACAAAAATAAGTTCATTACATTTTTATAACAAAAATTAAATTACATTTTTATAACAAAATATTTTTGTAGCAAAATATTGTTGTTGCAAAATATTGGTAGCATCAAACAAGAGGTGCACAATGCGTCGTAATTTTTATTTCATTATCCATGATCCCATATAAATAAGAATTTATTCTTTGTTGGTATATCAAGATCATTGCACTTATCTATCAGAAACTAAACTTTAAAATCTATTTTTTTTCATTTTCTACAAAACCGTGTATACCTCGGACTATTGGCATGAATGGTTAATATCAGATTAGAAAAACTTGTGAGTTTTGTAGGCATCAAAGTAGATGACACAAAAAAAAATTATGTCAAAAACTGGCTGGGGCCCACGTTCTCAGGAGGTGTCCCCACTTGTCGGATTTCGCCACAAACTATATGTGAAATACTAGTTTCTCTTTCTTTGTGTCAGCTCGTGGCCCCACGGTAATGTCAGATTTCGCTGCAATGTTTAGGCGAGATGCTTTTTTTTTTAATTACGCACGTTAATTTAATGGGGTAGCGACACGTGTCCTTTAAGCATTTCTCCACCAGTTGGTAGCAAAATGGGTGGCCTTTTTTGATATAGCAAAAAAAAAGGTCCTCTGCAGGACACAGAGGTCTCTGCAGGGCCTTCCAAGTAATTTTCCCTTTTTAATTAGTTTCAGCAGTTCTAACGAGTCTCTCTTTGTCTCCTCACCCATTTACATTTACCTAAGACTAGAGGGCAAGGGAGCGTGAGTGGCTCACCTTACCCTCACTCACTCGCCACTCACCATGCCATCCATGTCCACTCACTCGTTGGTCTCGCAAATCTAGGCACATTAAGGTGACTCATTCACCTAATTGATAAATAAGCAAATTCCCTACTACCCCATTTGATACCGGTTTGTATAAAAAAAATCCCCGCTACCTCATTTTTTTTTAAAAAGTACGTATAGTTTGTATATTAATTTGAGAGTATGAAGCACGAAAGTAGTGGACAAACTTTTATTCATTACGAAGGTAAAGGAGACTACGTTACATAGAAAATTAAATCGCGATATATAAAAACAGACGTGTATTAAAACAACTAATGATAATCCGGGTGATCCCAGGTTTGAGAGTTGTTGGAGTCGTAACCATCGTCGTAAAGATACTCAGACGAACTTTCAAATCTGCTCCCATCCCACTCTCAATACAAAGCATCGAATTCTCTGTCCCGACGTCTTTTTCCTCCCTTACTGTTTACTCCCTACGAGCAGCTTTCTCTATCTCTAGCAATACCTATTCATCTTGGAGCATAAGTCACTCCCTTTCGGCTTCCTCCTTTTCGGCTAGTTCTCATTCTGCTTGCTCCATTTCTGCTTCCTCCTTAAGAGCAGCTTCCTCAAGTTCTCTTAAAAGTTCATCTTTATTAACTTGTTGGCCAAAATCTTTTTGCTCGGGAAATTGCTGGCTGAAGTCTTTCTTAGACATTATTCAGAGAATTTGGTAAGAAATTTTATGTGTGTGTATGTGTGTGTGTGGCTTGTGAGTGTGGATATATATAGGAAATTTTTTGAATTTGAATTTGAATTTGAATTTTGTATTCGTTACATTGAAGTATCTGAATTTAAATTTGAATTTTGAATTTATATTAACTCACCTACTTGTGTTTTGTTGTAAAAAAAAAGAAAAAAAAATGTTAAGATGAGTGAAAGTGAGTGCCTTGTCCACAGAAAGGTGAGTGAAAGAGAGAGGATAGAGAAAACTGGCGTGGCGCTGATGTTTAAGGTGAGTGTGTGGGAACCATGACATCCAGCCTAACACACACATTCATCCTTAGAGCATGTGATTGATACTCACATCATTTTTTTTTCTTATACTCACACCACACTATACAACACTGTAATGCATATTGTGAAAAACTAAAAGAGGTGGTTGAATAGTTTTACCAATTAAAACTTCGTTTTAAAATATTTAGATCGACTTATGTCAATCTATTTAGATGTTTATGTTGGACGTTGATAGATAGATATATAAATGTGTAATGAAAGATGAAGAGTAAGAAGCACATAACCATGACACGAGTGTTTATAGTGGTTTGGCTATAAGGACACCTTCCTTGCCCTACTCCACTCCCCGAGTCACCTACTCGAGAGTTCGTAAACACTACACGACACCAACTCCTTATGGCGGAGAAGCCTTCACAACGTCGCCTACTCTTTTTCCGGTACTAGGCTAACCACCGGGTTCTTCCACAAGGTAGAACCACACCTATCACAACGTCGCCTACCCTTTATCCGGTACTAGGTTAAATACCGAGTTCCATTACAATGGAGGAACTACTACCCAACACTACACAAAACCAACCCCAAAGGAGACCAACTCCTTATTACAACATCATCAAGGATATCAATATCCTTGTATACAACCTATCTCTATTTATACATCGATGCACCTCATCGAATATACGCCCTTGGCATCTTTCACTAATGCCACTTGACTTGACTTCTAGGCATCCTTCACTAATGCCTTTAATACCGACGTTCGGCATCTTTCACTAATGCCTTCGTCTTGACTCCTTTAGCATTCTTCACTAATGCCTTTGACACGGACGTTAAGCACCTTTCACTAATGCATTCGTCTTGACTCTTTCGGCATCCTTCACTAATGCCTTTGACACAACATGTCACACCCCCAAATTACCTGTTTTGCAGCGGAATTGAATACATGGGGGATGACTGTCATAGCATCAAGTTACAGTTATATCGAACGACCTAAAGTGTCATTTTGAAAATAACTGTAACTTGATGCTATGACAGTCATCCCCCAGGTATTCCATTCCGCTACAAAACAGGTAATTTGAGGGTGTGACACAACACTTCTATGGAGGGAGAAATAAGTATCAACAAGAGAACCTCAGTAGTCTTGATGATGACGAAGCATGGCAACTCATAGACTTGAGCTTGCTCGACTTCAAGAGGTGGTGATCTCGCCTTTAAGAGGAACATAGAGAATCACACAAAAACAAAACAAACTACATAGAGAGATCCTTAGGATCTGAGGTTAGAAGGATTACAATACAATGAGAAAGTATGTGTGGGAGTGGCAACCCAAAAGGAATAAATGGCTCACTATTTATAGAAGAATATTAGCTACTGTTCCCCGGATCCCACGGATCCCTGAGGGATCCGTCCAGTGTATTACTGGGGATCCGTGGGACGCTCCCATTTGCCCATGGGTTTTGGATCATGGGTTATGTGTCATGGGTCATAGACTTTGGACCATGGGTATCAAAGTAGATACAATGTATCTACAAGATGCAATGCATTTAGTCCATGGGTCATGGGTTAAAACCTTGGGTCATGGATATTATCCATATATGACTTATGCATGATGTCATGCAATGGGTTATGGGTTATGCTCCATAGGTATGGGTCATGGACTTTGGGTTTTACCCAACTAAATTCAATGTATTGGTCAATGGGTCAAATACTTAAGTTTCTACCTATTTTTATTACCCATTATGATAAATACTAGTTATGTATATATATTTGCCCAATATGTAAACACTAATTGTTGTACATATGTATTACTAAATCAAAAAATCACTTTTACTTGTTTAGTGTTGTTTTATGTGAAAACGTAAGTGTGTTAGTAAAATATTGGCTCAAACCATTTAAGTAATTTATTCGTTTCGTTAAAATGATTTTACGTTTGTTATTGACAAAACATTAGAAGAATGTAAAATATAAATAAACGTTTTTACGACATATTTGTATTAACAATCTCCCCATTTTTGTTGATGACAAAACTTAAATTATTTTAAGGAAAAATTAAAATTCGTAAAAGTTTGAATTGGAGTTTTTTTAGATTTTTTTAGAGAGGTAATATGTCTAAAATTTTAGAGGTGATGTTTTTCGCTATGTTAATCGAAAGAGATGTGATATAAGAACCTAAATAAATAGATCTAAAAGAGACCTAACGAGTTAACGACTTGTACACAACTACTTCATCTCTAGAGCCATGAATTTCAAAGGAGTATGGTCATAGCCAGGCTATGATGGACATGGTTGAAAAGAGTTATGTTAACAAACTTTTACCAACTGTGTCAACTCATCTATACTCCGAGTCTCTTCTATTTCATCATATACTATAAGTTCTAAACCACTTGATCTAGATCAAATAGCTGTTATGGGGTAACTTTGGGGATTGTTTCTCTTGAAGGCCTCAGGTTCGAGGCTTGCTAATGAGGGTTTCCTCCTAGGCGAAGTGTAAAAAAAAGGAGTGGAGTTTATTTCCCAAAAGTGAAGGTTCGAGAAATGTATATTGCCTGCTTGGATGTCACTGCACAACTCAAACCACTAACTACTAAGGTATTTGAATGAGAGATTTTCCTTCAAGGTAGTCCTTTAATGAAGGGGTTTGAGCCTGGTAACCCCAGGCTCGAATCTTGGAAAAGGCAAGAGTTTACCCCTATTAATTGTCGTGCTTTCTGGCGGATTAGTAGGGGGTTTTCCCCCCATCGGGTATTTGAAATAGGCATTTCCGCTTCGAGGGAGCTCTCTAGCGCGGACCCGGTTTAGACAACGTAGTCTAGACCTCTTCGCTGTCGAACCGCGACACGAAGCACTTAATAAAAAATTCACCTTTCAAAAAAAAAAAAAAAAAAAAAAAAACTACTAAGTATCCGTTCTAAAGAAGGGTTAATATACAAAAAAGTTACTAAACTTTCAAAAAAATTTGTCCTAAGTCACTAATGTTTATCTTCTGTCATCTAGGTTACTATACTTCACGGGTTTTTCACATATGTTACTAAACTTTTTTATATGTGCCACCCTAGTCACTACATGGAAGGGCAACCGGTTGTGGCACACTTTTTCAATATATGTGTCACCCAAGTCACTAAACTTTGCGAAAAATTTGTCTTAAGTCACTAATGTTTCATTCCTGTCATCTAAGTTACTAAACTTTGCGAAAAATTTGTCCTAAGTCAGATGAAAATTTGTCCTAAGTCACGAGTTGTGGCACATATTACTTGATCCTTTAAAATTATACGTTTTATACGATTTTATACACCTTTTAAACGTTTTTATTCATTTTCATTCGTTTTATACGTTTTTGTTTGTTTTCTTACGTTTTTGTCCGTTTTTATACATTTTTATGTTTTCATCCGTTTTATCGTTTTGTCCGTTTTATACGGTTTTGTACATTTTTATACATTTTATTCGTTTTCATCCGTTTTATATGTTTTCATCCGTTTTATACGTATAAAATAGAAAACGGCAAAACATAAGAAAAATGGACGTAAAACGAATAAAAACGATAAAATTGTACAAACCATAAAAAATAAAAGCGATAAAAACGGATGAAAACATAAAAACGATAAAATTGTACAAAACCATATAAAATGGACAAAAGATATAAAGCGGATGAAAACATAAAACGTATAAAATGGGCGTAAAAATGGGACAAAAGCGGACGAAAACGTATAATAACGGACAAAAGCGTAAGAAAACAAACAAAAGCGTTATAAAAGCGAATGAAAATGAATAAAAGCGTTTAAAAGGTGTATAAAATCGATATAAAACGCATATAATTTTAAAGGTTCAATAACATGTGCCACAACTCGTGACTTAGGACAAATTTTTCATTAGTGACTTAGGACAAATTTTTCGCAAATTTTAGTACCTTAGATGACAGGAATGAAACATTAGTGACTTAAGACAAATTTTTAAGCAAAGTTTAGTGACCTAGATAACATGTGCCACAACTTGGTGTGTATACACGCGACCAAAATACCGGTAAAAAAACGTTAGTGACTTAGATAACCGGTTACGTAAAGTATAGTAACCTAGATGACAGAAGATAAACATTAGTGACTTAGGACAAATTTTTTTGAAAGTTTAGTAACTTTTTTGTATATTAACCCTCTAAAGAAATATATACTTTAAGTTCTAAATTTCTTATAAGAAAAAACTTTGAACATTTACGAATGGATGTAATTACAAGTATAATTTTTAAGGACTTTAGGATAAAGGTAAAGTAGAGTAAGTCTATAGCTATAAATATAAATTCTCCTGTTAAAAGAAATAACATTTACTAAAAGAGACCTGATAAAAACTTTTCAATTTTGTCCGTATTTACATGTATCTTTTTTGAACACGTATTTATATGTATCATGTTTCACACTTTTTTGGCATTTTTCTATCATTAGTACAACTAGACGCGGTAAAAAAGGACATATCCTCCTTTCAACAAGCAAATTATTGAATGAGAGAGAACAAAAACGTGTAAAAAAAAAATAAGGAATAGTGTTTTTTTTTTTGAACTTATAGTGTTTTTTATTGACTTATGGTCAATATGTGTATAATAGTCGGGAGATGATTTGCACACATTGCTTTTTGATTTGCACACTCCAGTGTACAATCAGTTAAAGCAATGTGTATACATAGTATAACATGTTAGGCTGGTCTCAATCGTGACCGAGCATGACCTTGTCACATCAGTTTTTTCTCTCCGACGACCAGACACGACCAAGTTGTCACAGTCGATGACCAAGTTTTTTTTTTAATTAAAGACCAAGTGGGACATATTTGTGTGTAAAATGTCGGTCGAGATTTAGCCCGATAATGCGTTTTCCCTTTGCCCAACCGATGTCATGCTCGATTTCTACATCCACATGCCCGATGTCCAAATCGGTTGTGGCACCCATTTTTTACACCAAACCGATGTTAAAACTAGGTCGTCGTTAGGATATCGAAGAAAGAAAGCTGATGTAGCAGGGTCGACCCAGATCACCATTGCTACCAGTCTAAGAGCGGAAGGCGTGGAAGCTATATCATGGCTCTTCATCGATAATTCATAAACCTTTTCGTACTATAAACCTTTCTCTATTATGTATAAACTTCTTAATGCTTTATAAAAATCTCTCTAAATGCCAAATCATTAAATTTAGAAAAGGTTCAAGATGCTAGACATTTTCATTCCATATAAGCATGAAATACATTCTACTATGGTTAACAAAATGATAGACCTCTTCAAATTTTTTTAGACCTTTTTATAAACCATCATAATGGATGCTCTTATCAAACAAAACTTACATTAATTACACATATCATATTGTACAACTTTGGTAGTGAACACTTTTTTCAGAACAAGGGAGTATAAATTAAGAAACATATAATACACATAGGGAGGTGATTTGCACACTCTCATAAATGATTGGGACACTCAAATTTTAAGTGCTTGAACATTTATACCTTTACAGGATAAACATAATCAAAAATAATGTGAGAACATAAATGTCCAAACACTCAAAAATTGAGTGTCCCAATCATTTATGAGAGTGTGCAAATCACTTCCCATACACATAGAACATATAGTGCAGCAAGTAAAATGTTATGTCACTCCATGTTGGAACGCTGGTTGCATGATTTAATACACGGCTTATTTTGGTTAACCGAACACCCAAATAATCCTTATTTGAGTCAAGCCTCACATTGTATGAAGAAAGTTAACTCATAAGTACTTATAAATCACAATTGTGAATATTAAAATAAACCACTAAATATGTTGTGCTTATAAGCTATTGTACAAAATTTATATGGAAGTGCATAAAGTTTGGATCAAATGAGAAATAAAATTAAAATGAAAAGAATGAGAAGTAATCACAACATCATATTTGAGATGCATCTCCCATTAATGTCTTTCTTACTATTTAAAATGAGAATTGATACTTACATCACATCTTTTGATGTATACATCATAATTTGTGCATTACAGTTTATAACGTACAATACTCTAATACACAAATTATGATACATACATCAAAAGATGTGATATGAGTATCACCCTTTTTAAAATATGTGACTAAAAATATTTCTCCATCTTCTTGTTTTGTTTTGTCTCTCACCAGATCCTTTCCCTTTTTTTTCTTTTTTTTTACATAACATATTCTTTATGTTTGTTTGTACTACTAATTTGCCTAATATATTTTACAAGTTTCATTTGACGCGCGTTACGGCAGGTTCTAAAATATAAAGTTTTATTCAAAAACCAGTTATTTACACGATTACTACACCATCTCCCACCTCATATTTATACCATTCAACAATTTACATATGTTCCAAGTGAGAGGATGTATAACATAATGGATATACTCATCTAAGCATGTTTGATTAAAGATCATTTACATATCAAACTTATTTTACATATTAAGAAATTAATCTTTACCTTTCATCTTAATTTGATATAATGCATGAGATTAATCTTCACAATTTAAAAAATCCACTTTCATCATTTTTTAATATTAATATTTTTCAAACCGTTAATCGTTAAGCGAAAAAAATATATCATTATGACGAGCATTTAATCATCTTTTTATAGATATGCACTTTGATATCTTTAAAAAAAATCGTGTTTTTCACTTTTTTTTACATTTTTTTTTGTTACTTATATTTGCATGAAAAAATCAAATGTGATTAAATACTAATTTGAATATATTAATAATATCACATGTGATATTATTAGAATATTCGACTTAATATTTAATCACATGTGATTTCTCATGCAAGTTTTAACAACGAAAGAAAAAAATGATAGAAAATACGAAAAAACGTGAAAAATGATTTTTTTTTTCCGAAAATATATCAAAGTGTCCGTTTATAGAAAAATAATTAAATGTTCATCGCGATGATGTAATTATTTTTGCTTAACGATTAACGGTTTAAAAAATATTTAAATTATAAAAAATAATTAAAATGTTAAAATGCTTTTAATATAAGTCATTGATTTCTTTTTAAATAAAAAGTGAAGATGAGTCCTTTATATTTGAAAAAAGTTAAGCATGTAAAATAATTATCCTTTAAATGTTTTACCTGCTTTTCCAACAAACAATTTAGTACTCATTAAAATTAAATTTGATTACTACTTGCATTGCTTATGTAGTAAACTGTTCGAATTCTTTTGCACAAAAATAAACCTAAACATGTTTCATCTTGTTTCAACCTTTCTAAACAATTAATTAAATATTTGATCAAATTGTAATTTTTTTCTATTCATATTTTTTACTTGTGCAAACATATACTCTATTTAAAGTATAAAAAAAAAATCGGAAAAATGAAAAATAAATTAAAAGTTACCATTGATAGGAAGTCAGATGTTAGTTGTGACATGTGATGAAAGGACACACGCTTTTACTATCCAATACGGAGTACTTTTTTGACTTGGACTTTCAGTACCACCACACAAACCCCATAGTCTTTTTTAATTAGTTTCTGCAGTTCTAACGAGTCTCTCTTTGTCTCCTGACGCATTTACATTTACCTAAAACACACATTCATACTTATGGGAGGGAGTGGAACCCAAATACTAAACACTACCTAAATTGTTACATCACCTCTATCTAATAAAAATCTTTAAACTCAAAACTACCAAATTTTACCCAAAAACTACCCAAATTGAAAGAAGTGGTACCCAAACTACCTAATTTCTTTATTTTTTCCATATATTTTTAATACATAAAATCACATACAATATTAAAATAAAAACATAACATTTCATTAAAAATAAAAAATACATTCAACAATGACTTAATAAAAAATTACATAAAACTTAAAAAAAAGAAACATTACATAATACTTAAAAAAAAAAACTAGATAAAAAAAAAAAAAAAAAAAAACACTAATCATCGAGATACGGCAAGTATTGACGTGCTACGTGCTTCGTGAGATCATATCGAAGGACAACTTCGTCTAGTAACTCCGCTACCACACTGTCGTCGAACACTGGCTGGACCGGCTTATCTATTATATGAACCGGTGAGATTGCCCTCCCGTCGCCTTTTATAACCAAATTGTGCAAAATATTGTGTAAAATAATGCACGCATGAACAATATTGGCAATCTTCGCTTTGGTCATAGCTCGGAGAGGTCGATCGAGAATTTTTCATTTTCCTTTGAGAACACCAAAAGCTCGCTCGACATCCTTTCTCGCCCCCTCTTGTAACTTCTTAAATTTCTTTTCCTTTGGGTCGGTTGGATACGGGTATGATTTAACAAATGTGGACCACTTAGGATAGATTCCATCGGTCAAATCGTAGCCGCGTTTGTAAAAGCGTCCATTCACGTGGAATGAACTGTTCACCGCCGTTCCATTTCGCTCTGTAAGATACAAGTCAGACTGATTCAATACGTTGATATCGTTGTTTGACCCCGGGGGACCAAAAAAAGCATGCCAATCCACATATCTTGTGACGCGGTGACTTCAAGCATAATAGTGGGAACACCATGGTCACCTCTCGTATATTGCCCTCTCAAACTTCTAGGACAATTTTTCCATTTGACGTGTGTACAGTCGATGTACCAAGCATCCCAGGGATGTGATGTCTCGCTTCATGGGCCTTAAAAATGCGTGCAACGTCGTGTGTTGTCGGCCTACGTAGGTACTCTCGACCGTACAACTGAATGATGGCCTCACAAAAATAATCAACACTTTCACGTGATGTTCTTGCAGACATGCATAAATATTCATAATACTCATCGGGGGGATTTCCGGTTGCGAGTTGCCTAACGGCCGATGTGATTTTTTGTTTCGCCGTGAAACTTTTTTTTCAATCGCGCGTCATAACCTTCTTGAAAATACGGGTATCTCGCTTCAATGTCGCCCACTATTTTCAAAAACATGCTTTTCTCAATTCGAATTTTTTTTTGAAAGTAAACTTCGTTGTGCTTTGGTGCTTCAACGAACCAATCATTCTCTAGAGTTTGAAGACCTATTTCCCGATGACGATCTATGCTACTACGGCTTCGAAAGCTAGAGCTTGCCGTGTCTTCAAGAAACTGAGCCGCGTGAAGCATAACTTGCATCGAGCTATCCGTGGATAGATCGTCGGACGAAGACGGAATAACGTATTCGAATTCGGAAGAATCGGAAGACATTTTGATGATAAAAAGGTTGGGATTTTACGAGAAATTGAAAGATGGGTTGTGATGATTTTGTAAAAAATGGGTTGTGATTTTAAAATGTGAAGGTGGGGGTTTTTAAAAAGGTGTGAGATTTTTTTTTTAGTTTTGCTCCAACTAGCCGTTGGGATTTATTTGTAGCCGTTGGAATCACCTAAACCCTTGCACACACATTCGGTTTCACAAGCCAAAACCCACCCCGATTTCACCTACCCGATTCAGACGGGGCGGTGTTGCCGACGAACCCGATCGGCACCGACCCCAATACCGAACCCACTCCCTCCTCTCTGAGCATTGGGGATTCATACTCACATCATTTTTTCTTGTACATACACCACACTGTACAATACTGTAATGCATATTATATAAGACAATAATGCACAATTGTAGTGTATGTATAAAAAAAATGATATGAATATCAACACCCTTAAGCATTAGGTACCATAACAAGCTTACCCTCTTCATTCGGGGCTCACATGTATCACATCACCTCCACATCACTATAACAAACATCCGAAACTAACCACAACTCCCCCCCCCCCCCAAATCACTCACACCAAACCTCAACTTACTCATTTGGGGCCCACTACTACAACTTTATTTTTTTTATTCAAATTTCCAAATAAACTAAATTTATTTCATTAAAAATAAAAATACAATACAACATAATAAAAAACATACGAAACGTAAAATAAAGATACGGTAAAAAAATATACGCAACTTAAGAAATACATCAAATTATAACGAAACTAATTATTTGGATTCTGTTGTTGAAATTGTTCCCATTGATGTTGTTGCCAAAAATGCTCGATGAGACATCGTTGAAGCTTTGCGTGTTTGCGTTTATCATGTAGTTCTTTGACTTTTCTTCTTTGCATTGCGCAACGTTCAATCCATGTCTGTTTTAAATTTGGTTGCGGAGAAATATACAATTCAGCAACGTCGGATATCGCAAATTGTTGATCTTTCAAAATCATGTTATGCATTATGATGCACGAGTACATGATTCTCCGTAACTTGCCAACAGTAAATGCACGCGCCGGTTGGGCAATGATATGCCAACGTCCTTTGAGGACACCAAAAGCTCTTTCGATATCTTTTCGGGCACTTTCTTGTTTCGCTTTGAATGCGACATTTTTTGGGTTACTTGCAACTGTAAATGACTTGACAAAATACGCCCACTCCGGGTAAATTCCGTCAGCTAGATAATACCCATGCTTAAATTTACGCCCGTATACTTCAAACTCAACCTCAGAGGCGATGCCATCAAGCAAGTCGTCGAATAACGGAGAATTATTTAAAACCGTAAGATCGTTATTCGCACCCGCTACCCCAAAAAATGCATGCCAAATACACAAATCGTATGAAGCAATGGCTTCAAGCATTATAGTTGGATACTTTTTATCACCTCTGTGAAATTGGCCTTTCCATTCCTTCGGACAATTTTTCCATTCCCAATGCATACAATCGATGCTTCCTAACATTCTCGGAAGCTTATGAACAATGTTATGTGCATTGTATAAGTTACGAATGTCATCCTCACCTGATTTTCTTATAAAATCCTTCGCATATAAAGGGATTATTCACATAGTAAAAAAAATCTAGGCAATCGCGTGTACAGTGCTCACCTATTTGTAAATACTCATCTAATGCATCAGCTGATACCCCGTAAGCCAATTGGCGTAGGGCACATGTGCATTTCATAATCACACTAAAACTCATTACACCCCTAGCATCGGGTCGGACTCTAAAGAAATCAAATGCTTTGGAAGAGGATGATGAGTTTCAATATATGTTTCAATACCTTGTACTATTTGTAAAAATAGTCTATGGCTCATACGAAAGCGACGCCTAAAATTTTCTTCCGTATATTTTGGGTTGTCACCAAAATAGTCAGCAAGTAGACGTGCCTCAGCAATTTCACGTTCACGGGGGACGTATCAACGGTGGAATGAAGGGCCGACTTGTTGTTGTTGCAACGATTGCTCGAACTCAAACTCTTGAAGAATCATCTCTAGCTCCGCTAGCTCTTCAATGTCACTTTCACCGGAATAAGATGATTCACTCATGTATATATATGTAGATTTTGAAATGTGTAGATTTTGATTGAAATGTGTAAATTTTGATTGAAATGTTTAGTATTTATAGCGTGTTAAAAAGTGTGTTTAAAAAAAACGTTACCCAACGGTAACAATTCAGAAAAAGTACTCCCATTTGGTTCGTTGTGCAGATGGCGAGGATGCCGACGAAAAGCCACGGCGAACGAGCACGGTGTCGCGGCGAGCCACGACGTGCCCGACACCTAATGTTCTTACCTCATCTTCCCACGCCATCACTCATAATGTCCTTTTCATATTTTTCTTTTCTTTTCTTTGCCCACAAATCCGAAGAACTCAAATCAAAAGTAAACAAAAGTTTTACTACTCCGACAAACTAAAATATGGAAGAAAAACTTGAAATATTGGTCATTACATGCACTTAAATTGGTAATAATTGATGTAAAGATTTTGTAAAAAGTTAGGGCCGTTTGGTTTGTAAATGAGTTTAGGATTAGAATTTGCATTTAGATTTGGATTTGATGTGGGTTGAAAGGAAAATAGAAGAGAAAATAATAATAAATTTAAATATTATGTGTTATATACTTGTAAATCGATTATTATTAAAAATATATAATTTATCAATATAAAAAAAGAACATATAAGAAATATGTGGTTGAGGTACCATGGAGGCTCACATATTTTGAAAAAGGGAGGTAATTTGCACACTCGCTAAATTGATTGACACATTCTAATTTAAAGTGTATTGACATTTATACCCTCATATCACTTGTACACATTTTTATCCTGTGAGGGTATAAATGTCAACACAATATAAATTAGAGTGTGTCAATTAATTAAAAGAGTGTGCAAATCACCTCACTTCGAAAAAAAAGATGAACAGTTTGTAAGTCTAGTTTAAATCTCCTATTTTCTTTATGAAGTAGTTCTCATCGGCCGATCTTTATATCTTCGTGCTTCCTTATATCTTCAAGTTCCACCATCACCACCCACATCAAACACGGCATAAAACACAATTCGAACAACCTTAACTTACCCAAACACATAAAATTAATCCTAAACTAAAATAATAGTAAGGTTTTAGCTTCCCGTTTGGCCAAAGTTATTGACAAGATAATTTCGCCTAACAAAATCGATTTCATTGCCGGTAGGCAGATTCTTAACGGTGCTCTCATTGCAAATGAAATAGTTAATTTTGCTTCTAAAATAAACTCTAAAATGCTTGTGTTTAAAGTCGACTTTTTCATGTCATCCATTTTTAAACGTTCATGCCTTTATTCGCGTTTAGCCCCTGAAGTAGCGCATGTTTCATATCAAGTCCGTATGCCTTTATAAGTATAAAACTTATAAGATATGTACGGTTTCAACCCCTCATCGTTCTATTATTTTTATAACAAGTTCTTGCGATAATTAATTCTTCATATAATTCGCCCAGCTTAAGTCCTCAATCGTACTTGTTATTTTTACTTTTAGTCCTCATAAATAATAAACTTCATATTATCTTGCCACTTTTAGTCCCTGGACTTCAACAACTTCGCGCCCATTTTATTAATTACGGCGTAACTAAATCACCAAGTTACGACGTAATTCTTCGTCTGCATATACTTATCCACTCCTTACATATCTCTACGGCGTAACTAAATTACCACGTTACGCCGTAACCTTCACATTAATAATTATGGCGTAACCATAAGAGTTGGTTACGCCGTGTCCTTCTCGATACTGTATTTAATCTGTAATATTATTAACGAGTTACGGCGCCTGATGTGCTATTTCATCCTACTTTTAATTTTTATAAAACTTAGATAACTTAGGATAGACACATACTAACGGGCAGAGAACCCGATCAGATGTAGTAAAGCCTTAGGTAAATCCGAGTATCGTCCCAAGAGAGCTGTGACCTTGAAAGAACTAAGATGATTAGAATTGATAATATGACAAAGTTGATATAATCCATTGACATGCTATTATTTTACCTACACAGACACCAGAAATTTAGGGTAAAGAGATAGAAAAACGAAGCTTAACAAAGAATACAAATATGAATTGATTCTCGATACGAAGATTCAATATAGTGGTTAATTATCACCAGAATCCTTTGGTCGATTCGTCATGGCCTATGGTTCTTAAATTCCTCACCAAGATGAGCAGGTCACCCGGGATCATTCGGCAACCTAATAGCAGTCATTAAGCACCAAATCTACTAGATCTAGACGGTGGGAACCCGGCCGTTAGGAACTTAGATTCCCCCTAACCTCTTAAATACCTCCACTTGATAGGTGATCATTTGGTCAGTTCGCACACGAAGAGTGGTCGTACTATGGCCAATTCCTCCCATACTTCGCTATCTATCAGACTTGGGTCAGTTGGTCATATCTCCCAACCCTTTAGATACTACCAAGCTTATAATACTACCAAGGCTAGGGATCTATAAAAATACTAGCAAATGTCTATAAAGAATTATAGAGAATAAAAATAACATAAATGCAAACTTCAATTAATAATATGAATTCATAGTATAAGTTATAGAAAAATATAAAAAGAATTCAAACTCGAATACAAGGGAAATCGTAGACGAGGACTTCGTTATTCAGTGCTCCTAAACCATGTTTCTTCTTCTGTGTTTTGATCTCCCCAAACCCTAGAAGGTTTGGGAAAAGGAGAGATACTTTAAACTGGTGAAACCATCGACTATTTATAGGCTTCGAACTAGTTACGGCGTAACCTTATTAGGTAGTTATGTCGTAACTTCTTTCAATCTTTTGTGCTTATCCATGGTTACGGCGTAACCTAAGCTGGGGTTACGTCATAGCTTCAGTAATCCAGTGTATTTCTTCATTATCAATCTGGTGCTTATTAGTTGTTACGGCGTAACCTGAGTTGGGGGTTACGCCGTAGCCTTCGTATTCTTTAGTTGCGTCGTAACTTCATCACTTGGCTACGCCGGAATTAAGAGACAATCGTATCAATAGGGCTTGAAAATGTCCAATTGCAGCTTCTTTTCTTCGATTGGGTCCAGAAATGAAATAATAAGGAATAAGGATGTTTTCACTAGTATATTACTCAAAATGTGATGATATAGGGGGAAATTAACGCTTAGAAAATCAAGACTATTTGATGTTATCAAATATCCCCCCGCTTAAACTCTACTTGCCCTCAAGTAGACCAATTTAGACTGCAAAAGATACATCCATGAAGAATGCGAAGTTTTAATTTCCATGCTAGAATATTAATAAGAGCCAAACACCTCACGAAATGGGAAGGAAAGCACTCCCACTCTCATCCTATTCTAAGTGTTAATTTCGGGGTGATCACTCAATTGCACGAACATAGTAAGTATTCTATCATAAGCTTGGCAATTACACACAACTCCACCACTAGAGCTAAAGTTAAGACAAATTTTAGAAAGCAATGTTGGGTTGAAGTGATTCAAAGGCTTAACTAACGTGTCACGGCGAAGTGGACAAAATCAATGATACATGACCAAATCCATGCCCAAGACATCAAGGATTGCTCGCTGCATCACCTAGACACGCTTCACGACAAAAAGGGTAAGGATAGGCATGGGATATTTGATGGGTGAAAAAGGAAAAACAAATAGTCTTAGTTTAAAAACCGAGTTGCCATCGCCCCACCAATAGTTCAAGGTTCATCTTCATATGGTCAAAATATGTCACCGGAATCCACCATTATTCTTGAACTATTCTTCCAACCTTCGAATGTGATCGAGAAGATTATTCTAAATGCCAATTTCTAGAAATATAGTGCTTATAATTCCTCGCACTGTTAACATATAACGATATATGTATGTATGTATATATATATATATATATATATATATATATATATATATATATATATATATATATATATATATATATTTCTAAATCTGCTTCCCCCACTTGAACTGAGCATATGGTGATAACTTGGGGGTCTTTGACGATCTTTAGCGAGATGTAGATGATGAGGTACGCCTTTTGGAACTTTATTTGAACCTCAAACCATGGTGAACAATGAATTCAAGGTAAAAAGGTAAGACTACATGATAGGCTAAGGTGTATGGGTGTAATGAAAATAAGGGTTAGAAAATGAAAGGATAGGCTCAAAAAGGGTGTAACTAGAGGTATCTTGCACTAAAGGTGAGTGCAACAAAAAGGGTTAACACGGAGGTCGAAAAGCCAATGCGACTAATCGATAAACGCACACAAGTGAACACATATGGGCTATTTGGGTTAAATCCTAAAACATTTACTTTTTTCAAATCGCCTTTTCCAAATGCACCAAGCTAACTTGATACACTACTCGTCTATGGTCTCGAAGTGATGAAAAAGCCAAGTTCTAAAGTTTACAATACTATCGGCACACTCAATATATGGTAGATTTGGGTAAAATGGGGGAAACGGAAAGGCTAAATCTCACCAATGGCAATAAGGGTTATAGTGTGCTCGGCTTTATGTGATTCTAGATTGGTAAAAAATATGACAAATTTTTTTCAAATAAGTTTAAAATTTTGAAACCAACTAGAAAATTAGGGCAAGTAAGCTAAGTAATCATACACTTCATTTCTATTCCTATCCCCCCACTTGAAGTGTACAAAGTCCTATTTGTACGAAGAAAAATGAAAAATAAAATAGAAATGAAAAATAATCAAGAAAGAAATAAACTCCCCTCTCGAATGCTTGCCCAAGATATCTCACTAAAGGTTGAAGGTGGGTCATGGGGTGACTAATGCGAATCGTTTTCGGGGTCTAGCCTTAACTATTTGTGTTGCTTCAAAATTTCCTACTACAGCAGGGGTTACGGCGTAACTGATCCTAAGGTTACGCCGTAACTGCATCACAAAACCAAAACCTGCACAACATATAAGGAAAATTTTGTACCCGACGGGTACAATTGATGATAGAACATACAAATATCCAAATAGTTAAGTTATTACAGACATAAGTATCAAATTGTTTCATCAAATAAGGAAATCAATCGTCCCTAGGAAGATCATGATCCATGGATTGGAATTGGGAGGGATCATATGGGGTGCTCGTGGTGCTTCCAGGAGTGGTACCGGGCTGCATGAATGCTACTCCTCCATGGACGCCAAGGTCGGGGATGTTGGGCTGGTACACATAATCCAGACCTTCCCACCTAGGGTGGCTCAAATGCATGTGCTGCAGCATTTGGCTAGTCCGATCCGCACTCCAATGAAAGAAATCCTGTTGGAGCTGCTGCACCTTATCCAATGTACCTGTAAAACCCTCAAACTGGTTACTAAGACCATGAAGACCCACTTCAAGGATTTCAATCTCCTCGTTGAAATGGGTTGACATTCCCTCGATCCTCTCATCAATAATCTGTAACCTTTCCCCTATATTCACATGTGCCCTTCTTCGACCCCTGGGCACCTGCTCCTCGGCCTCCTCTTCAGCTTCTCCACCAGCACCACTAGCTTCCCCGACTTCTCTCCTCGGGGCAGTCCTAGCCAACTCAATCACCCCATATATTTCCTGGATGCAAATCCCGAACCCGACCAGCTTAGCTAGCCCGATCAAGCTAGTCTCCCTCTCACGGGAAACTTGAGCCAAAGCTGCATCGGTCATAAGATCATAACTCCTAGCCAACCTCCCAATGAAATGAGCCCCCTGCAAAGGACTCCTAGATGAAAACCCCTTAGCACCAACACCAATAAACCTCGCCAAATAAAAGGGAACATCAATGTGGTTCCCCCTTCCATGCCCTGCATTAGGTAAAGATCATCCATAGTCATCTTTTCTTTGGCGGAGTGTCTTGCTCGAATAGAGCAAGCAAGTAGGCGGTGCACCAGTCGACGAATGGGGCTCCTCCCCATCACGTAGGATGGTGGCTGCTTTGAATCATAACCATCCAAGACAACAATCTGGTTTAAATAAGCCACAAGGTCTTGAGTCTCATCTCTTCTTCTTCAACAAGTGTGATAGAACCGACGAAAAGCTTCAGATTCCATTTCCTCCTCAGTGTACAAACCCATCCTCATAGTAAACTGCCTAAGAGTCAAACTTCTCCTAACGCCCCCAAGTTGGAAAAACATTGACTCCTCGTCATCATCCACAATATCAGTGCGAAACTCCACACTAGCAAGGAATTCACGGACGTACTCCGGAATGACCGGCTCCGTGATCCTGAATAGCCTCAACCATGCATTACACGTGAACTCCCCTGCATTACACGTGAACTTAATTTTTCAAAACTTCCTCATTTTCCTACTAGCTTTCGCGTTTGCCAAACTACCGAATGCATCAAAATCACGTGCTTCAGGTTGACTGATATTCTTTCTCCTTAATTTCTCATACTCTTCCACGCATAACTGCCTAATACCAGCATCTGGATGTGCCAAAAACCTGAACCAATTAGCGGGGTTGTTTGCACCTGAAAATAAGACAAATAACAGTAAGTGCAGACCTTACTGATGTCAAGCTATGGCGTAACTATTACAAGAGTTACGCCGTAATTAATTAACTTCAAAGGTTACGACGTAGCCAAATCAAACTGCTATGCCGTAATTACAGATTTTAATGGTTACGACATAACTTAACCCCCAGTTATGCCATAACCTCCCCAGAAACTCAGCACCTCAGATGGTCCAATTAAGCAATAGATTACGCCGGAACCATCAATTTTTTCCAAGTGTTAAAAAATTTTGATAATTTTTTTAACCTATTAGTGCTAAGGGACCGCGCCTAACCCACTAGGTTTGTGTTTGACCCAAAACCCTATTTAAATAAAGTCAAGACACCCAAATCGACCCATAGTGAACAGACACGAATCAAAATAACATGGGGAAATCATCATAATAATCAATTAATCAAACCAATAGCAATAATCTACTCAAATTGGCAAGATTCCTAAAATATTAAAATATAAACCCTAATTGAAATAATTGGCATAAACAAATCAAAAAGGGTAGTGATAGATGTTACCAGCCATGGAGAATGATTAGATGAAGAGATCTTGATGGAAAAAATTTTGGGAGAAAATTTTTACTGTTTGGGTAGGCGGTTAAAGTTTATGTGTAAAAGATAGTTTTTATTCCGTAAGAGGTTTTATACCGCCAGGAGGTTACGGCGTAATTCTATTAATAGTTACGCCGTAACTAATATTTTCATAATTTTAAATGGTTGTAAATGGGTTACGTCGTAATCCTGATAAGGGTTACGCCGTAATTAAATTTTTAATTTTAATTAAAGATTTAATTTTAATAAATCTGATTGTATATTGGTTACGTCGTAATTCTTAAAAAGAATTACGTCGTAACTAATTAGTCAAAAGATTTTATAATAATTTTAATTAATTGAAATATGGTTACGTCGTAACCTATGAAAGGAATTACGTCGTAACTAATAGCGTCAGAGGATAAATTTTGTATAATTGCAATAGGAGAGATTTAGAAACGTACCTTATAAAAGTGCTCAAATCTCTTAAAGAGGTGAATATGAAATACCCTAGATCTTTCATTAACTGCTCCCCGGCAACGGCGCCAAAAAGTTTGATGTGCTATTTCATCCTACTTTTAATATTTATAAAACTTAGATAACTTAGGATAGACACATACTAACGGGCAGAGAACCCGATAAGATGTAGTAAAGCCTTAGGTAAATCCGAGTATCGTCCCAAGAGAGCTGTGACCTTGAAAGAACTAAGATGATTAGAATTGATAATATGACAAAGTTGATATAATCCATTGACATGCTATTATTTTACCTACACAGACACCAGAAATTTAGGGTAAAGAGATAGACAAACAAAGCTTAACAAAGAATACACATATGAATTGATTCTCGATACAAAGATTCAATATAGTGGTTAATTATCACCAGACTCCTTTGGTCGATTCGTCATGGCCTATGGTTCTTAGATTCCTCACCAAGATGAGGAGGTCACCCGGGATCATTCGGCAACCTAATAGCAGTCATTAAGCACCAAATCTACTAGATCTAGACGGTGGGAACCCGACCGTTAGGAACTTAGATTCCCCCTAACCTCTTAAATACCTCCACTTGATAGGTGATCATTTGGTCAGTTCGCACACGAAGAGTGGTCGTAATATGGCCAATTCCTCCCATACTTCGCTATCTATCAGACTGGGGTCAGTTGGTCATATCTCCCAGCCCTTTAGATACTACCAAGCTTATAATACTACCAAGGTTAGCGATCTATGAAAAGACTAGCAAATGTCTATAAAGAATTATAGAGAATAACAATAACATAAATGCAAACTTCAATTAATAATATGAATTCATAGTATAAGTTCTAGAAAAATATAAAAAGAATTCAAACTCGAATACAAGAGAAATCGTAGACGAGGACTTCGTTATTCAGTGCTCCTATACCATGCTTCTTCTTCTGTGTTTGGATCTCTCCAAACCCTAGAAGGTTTGGGAAATGAGAGATACTTTAAACTGGTGAAACCATCGACTATTTATAGGCTTCGAACTAGTTGCGGCGTAACCTTATTAGGTAGTTACGTCGTAAATTATTTCAATATTTTGTGCTTATCCATGGTTACGGCGTAACCTAAGCTGGGGTTACGCCATAGCTTCAGTAATCCAATGTATTTCTTCATTACGGCGTAACCTAAGCTGAGGGCTACGCCGTAGTCTTTGTCAATCTAGTGCTTATCAGTTGTTACGGCGTAACCTGAGTTGGGGGTTACGCCGTAGCCTTTGTAATCTTTAGTTGCGTCGTAACTTCATCACTTGGCTACCCCGAAATTAAGAGACAATCGTATCAATAGGGCTTGAAAATGTCCAATTGCAGCTTCCTTACTTCAATTGGGTCCTGAAATGAAATAATAAGGAATAAGGATGTTTTCACTAGTATATTACTCAAAATGTGATGATATAGGGGGAAATTAACGCTTAGAAAATCAGGACTATTTGATGTTATCAGCGCAACCTTAACACATAATTCTTAGGCCGTCGTAGTATGAGTTACGGCGTAGTCAATTGTGCCGATTACACCGTAACCTTCTTCAGAATATATTTCATGGCTTTTTCTCTCATCTTTTCTGCTCCAACGCCTTATTTATCCTGAAATGCAAATATGAATGAATATGAATGAATTAAGTACTATATTTATATATATGAGGCAATAAACACGGGAATTTGATATGTAAAATATCAGGTAATTTGATGTTATCAAATATCCCCCACTTGAACTCTACTTGCCCTCAAGTAGACCATTTAAATAATTTCTAAAAAGATATCTCCTAAGAAGTCTTAGAAGATATGAGTTTAAAAATCACCTAAGCTAGAAAATTCCAAATCGAGCACCTCACGAAAAGGGAATTGAAATCACACTCTCTTTCACTATTCTATAGTGTTTATTTTTTGGGTGATCACTCAACTGCTCAGTCATGGCGAGTATTCTATCATAGGCTTGATAAAGATACTAATCTCCACCACTAGAGTCTATAGATGCAGCTATTCTAATAGGCAATTGGTTGACACAACATAAAGGCTTACGAGGTTATTTTGTCATTACTAACGAGCTACGATGAAAGGGATAAAACCAATGATACATTACCAAATCCATGGCCAAGACACCAATGATTGTTCGCTTCCTCACCTAAAATCGATTCACAACCAAGGGTAGGATGAGACATGGGAAAAAATTTAATGGGTGTAAATAAAAAGACACGAAATAAATAATTTCCTAAGTCCACAATCGCCCCACCACTAGTCGCATTCAATCCCATAGCAAAAACCTAGGGTCAAGAGTCAAGGGGTCTTCAATACTCGAGTCAATGCATATAAAATATAGCGTAGTACCTCATAATATCCATACATTAGGCAAAAAATGCATTAACTCGGCCTTAATCATCAATGAAAAAAAAGTATGTGCTATAAAAAAAATTAAAATTTAGGTAATTTTAGCATATTTCGACCAAAAACTATATAATCAAACATTTCTATCTCCCTTAGAAAGGAGAGATAGAAATGTACGGGTTTCTAATTTTATCCGTAAGAACATTAAAATGGAAATGTAAAAACTGCGCCAGTTGAACAAGGCGAGAACACTAATCATAAACAAACACTTGCTTGCATGCTTTTTTTTATGCGAGACAAGGATACATGAATAAAAACGATACGAACATAAAAAGCATCCCCCCACTTGAGATCAACTATTATCTAAACCCGATCTTCTTTCAAAACCCTTTATTCAAAACCCGTGACTTCCATCGGCGGAACCAAAATTGACTAACAAAGCCCGGACCATGGACATAAGGAAACTACTGGGTAGGCTAGGCGATAGGTGTAACGAAACAACATATATTAGGTGAATCAAAGTGAAAATAATGGCTCAGACGGGTTTACTAGGGGTATCTTGCACTAATAATGAGTGCAACGAAAAAGGTTTAACAGGGGGATTGGCTTATCGATGTGAAAAGTCAATATACATAATACATAAATGGATAGGTTATTTGGGGTTAATCCTAAAATTTCCTTATTTCCTAGCCGCATCGATCACACCAAGTTACCTAAGTATAATGCTCATTATAATGGTCTCAAAAAGATATGCAAGGCCAAGTTATAAAGTCTACAACAGCCATCGGCACACTCATTTTAATGGTAATTCATGTATAAGAGGAAAACGGAAAGGCTTATCCTCACACAATGTAAATATAGGGTAGGTGTGCTCAGTTAAGATTAATCAAGTTAAGTAATGAAAAACATGTCAAAATTTTACAAATGAAACACTTTTCACTAAAAACTAGAAAAACAAAGGCAAGTAAAATCAAGCGGGTGTTTATTTCTAATCCCTTCCCCCCACTTGGGTCACACTAAGCATAATGAGTAAAACAAGAAGGGTGAAATGGAACAAAAAACTCCCGATTTGTTCGGAATGATTGAAGATATACATGCAAAAGTGTCTTGCCTTAAGATCCATGAGCAAACTTTAATTACCTGAATTCACCAAATGCATCATACTAAAAAAACAACAAGTATAGAAAAAATGAAAATACTAACTCATTTTGGTAGGAATCACGGTTGCATTTAGCGTATGCAACAAGCCTTTTAAACCACTAGGTGTCCCGAATGGACAAGTGAAGTCTCGTGAGGGCTTACAGTGAACACACCCACAAAGTTCATTTAAAACTAATACAAGGTTATGGTGTGTAAGTTTAAAATAAAATTTCGGTTACAAGAGAGGTTACGACGTAATCACATAAGTGAGTTACGCCATAATTAGTTAAAACCTGGAGACCTTCGATACTGGAGGAGGGTTACGGCGTAACACTGGATTATGGTTACGCTGTAGCAACTGCACATCATGGAAATTTCAGACTGGTTCCAATATTTGATGAGCTTAAATGCCATCCTCTTTGCTTCATTTCCTGCAAAATATAAATACAAACATTCCAAACCCAACTATACTAATAAAATGGAAAAGATAAGATAGGCATGGGGTGCCTCCCACGAAGTGCTTTTTTTTGTTCGACTCACGAGCTTGACTCCACCCTTATTTACTACGTATAAGGGTGTTCATCCCCTCACATGGAATCAAGTGTGGGTGAAAATAGCAATAAATACCATGAGGGTGTGAATTTGTTATGAGATAGGAAAATGATGAATTATAGTCATACCTTAAAGGAGATTTCATTTCCCTACTTACTGTAACAACTCACATTTTTCGAGTTATTTTTTATATTTTTGAAAAGTTACTATTCACTTTTACTATCTGAACCCCATTGAAATTCAATATGTAAAACTTCATAATACCACGTTTCTATCAAACACTAGTGGGCACAAACACTATACGATATAGCCTTCATCTCGAAACCACCTAAGACACGATCAACTTTGTAAATGGTTTAGATAACCACTTGCCTCTAGCAAGACTTTCCTACAACATCATTACAAAACCCTTTAGGTTATCAACTTAAGGCACATGGTACATAATACATTCTATGACCAGAACTTGAGAACGCAAAGATTAGGATTCGGCATATACACCCTCATGTCCCTAGACACTTCAACATCGGATAACACACATTGAATTCCAGGACGGAATTCCCATTAAGGTGGTGAGACTGTAACAACCCGCATTTTACGAGTTACTTTTCATATTTTTGAAAAGTTACTATTCACTTTCACTATTCATCCCGTAAAATTTTTAATCCACATTCTCGTAAGATAAATTATTTTAGTAATAACCTGAGAGTTCGACCATCGTTAAATCATTTTCGCAAAAGTTATTAAGAAAACATCATCTTAGAGTTTCATTTTGGTCGGAACACCATTTAGTCGGAACACCATTTAGTCTTCACGCGCTTAACGAAAATCAACTCTGATAATTTTCCTCGCATCAGATAAATTTTTAAATCTCTCATAATTAATTAGAGAATTTTTAGGATTTCATTTTTTTATGTTACCAAATAAGTCCAGCGCAGTACAAAACTAAACTTACGTTTTAAACAATTCTACTTACATCCAGACTTAACGATTCCTGCACTGTGTTTCTAATTATTTTTTGACACTTTTACATTTTTTGTAAAAGTCAAACATATTTCCCTCCTCCTTTGACCATAAAGAAATTAAGCTTGTACGTTCTACGTTTTTGCTTAAATCGCGTAACTTTTAAACTTCACAAATAACTGTTAAGTTATCCCGCGTATGACGAAAACCAAAGTTTGACATCTCATATCACTTTTCGACTAATTTTAGTCTACTCTAAATAAATTCACGATCATTTCCCTGAAATTTCGTTCTTTTCTGATAAACTGCGAATTACGCATTTTTGACCCGTATTTCCAGCTTTAAGCAGCGTTTTTGCACCCAATAGGACTTATCACCCATTTTATATTTTTAGATAGAGTATAATGATGAGTTTCATCATTCCTGCAAGTTTTATATTTTTACGATACCCGGTTTTACGTTTTATGGCTTCGGTTAGCATTTAACGGAACTAAAACTCACTCCGTAACCAAGATAAGATCAAGACTTATCATCTAAGCCTTGTCACCAATTGTGACAGCCTCTAGGGTGGGGGATTCATCATTTTGGTGTCAAAATCCTAAGCATACTTCCTTTAGATCATTTACATGTGTAAATTTAACCATGGTTAGTTTTTAATCCAATATATAGTTAACTATAATCTCTAGCCTATAAATACCAAGCAAATCACTTCATTTTTTCTTGCACCACACCTTCTTAACATCTAAAGTCCTAAACCTAAGGCATTTCTTATAGATCTTGTAAGAACATTCATGTGTTCTTGAAGAAAACTAGCGTTTGATCTTCGTTCTTGGAAGTTTTCAAGAAAGAGTCGTTATAATCTTCAAATAACTTCAAGTCTCCAAAAAGACGTTGTTATAATCTTCATTTATTCTTCGGGTTCTCAAGAAGGCATTGTTATAATCTTCTAATAGCCTTGGGTTTTCGAAGATTGCAAATTCTACGTCGAAGCTCCGCTAATATTTTATTTTTCCATAATACACAAGTGTCCTATATTAAGGTAAGTATTTATAAGACTCAAACTTATTTAAATACTTATAAACTTTTTAGATTATTTATTTTAATTATAAACTCTTAATATATAATAATCAAGTAATCAAAATCCTTGTTTTACGTATTGAGCACTACATCACTAGGGAACTTCATGTGAAGGGTTTCATTTGAGTAAAACGTATCGACGAGTTTTTGGATTTACGATTTAAAGTGTCCTAGCTCCTCGAACGTTCTTGCATGACCTCTGAATTATGATGGCCCAAACGGTAGTACAATATCTATAAACTAAATATGTTTTCACATATTAAAGATCTTTCTATAAACATCAAATGATAAATGACTACATCATGATCAACATAGAAATATATATAGGATGGTTTATGTTTTCCTAAACATTATTCCAAACCTAAGTCGCAACATTTTATTTTAGGTTGCTCGTAGAAGTTCTCACGGCATATCCATCATTCTCGTTATACATTTGATATCATTTACTCTGAGGTGAGTTCATAGCCTCACTTTCTATTACTTAATTGGTTTACAAACCCTTGGGGGAGATACATGCTTTATTTTAAACCGAACACATTGCTTTCAAACTGTATGCTTATCTGAATGTATTACTTGCACTAAGTACCATTATTGCCAATCTTAAGTCCCTTCTATCATGAACCATTAATCACTTGCGAGTGAACGCGAATATTGTGGATAGGCCTATTGGGATTGACGAATCCCGTTTGTGTTGACCGGGTAGGCAAACAAACGAACTATATTTGAACATCTATAGGTTTATTGGCAAATTACCTATTAGGGCAACTTTTACTATTTTATCAATTTCTATTGACAAGCTGTTAACGTTTTTGGTATCATGAGCTTAGTGCAATAATATCTCTTTTGGTTTTCAAACCATTGGTGTGAATTTATAACTCACACTACAAACATTATGTGTTCAACTGATTTCCAAAACTCTATGAATTTCACTCAACCTTTGTGTTGACAGTTTTAAGCATGTATTTCAGGTCCATAATGTCGGAAACTGGCACGGAAGAGCAAGGATACTGAAGAAGGCTATAAATTTTATTATCATTCGAAAACCCATTTAATGTATTTTGTAAACAATGGAACCCACTGGGACCTACTTTTGTAAACTCTGATATTTATATAAATCGAATGATAAATCTTTTAAAACGACTCCATTAGAGTTCGTTTTTTATTGTTATGACTGTTATGCCATGAAGTAACACCCAGTTTGAATTCCGCTGCATATCACGAAATTGGGGGTGTTACACTTACTTTACCCAGATTGGCTGATGCATTTGATGATTTGAACACTCCGTGTTGTGGTTGAATGATTGGCTTCCATGCCTCATTTTCCTCCTTGTTTTTAACGGTAGTGTATATTACATTGCCTCCTAACTCCTTCTCAAGCTCAACCAAAATTGGTTCAGTAGCCGGTGCAACATAACCATCATCGGGTGGAGTGATAAGCATGGTTTGTGAGGTTAACGGTTGCTCTATGTCATCCATCATTTCTGTGACCTGCATTGGAAAACTACGTAGAAGGATCATTAATAGTTATGAAAGAAGAGTTAGAAGTGTTACCATTGTGTGTTGTAATTGATTCCACATTAGCTTGTCGAATTGCTTCATCACCCTGTAAGCTCCTTGCTTCCATCTTCTTCAATTGATCTTTGCTTGTTTCTTCTTTTCTCACAACCTTCAAACGTCCTGGAAATGAGATAGGTGGTACATATGGTCTGACGTTAGGTAAATCACGAGGAACCGGCTCCTCGTAGATTTATTTCATCTTTCCCACCGTTTCTTTGATAGTTTCAACCGTGATAAGGTTTTAAAATGTACCTTTTTGAGGGGTCGTTTAAGCCTTTATTTGATCACTTTTGTATCCGTTATTACTTAATATCGTTCCTTTTCACTTTTTAGGTCTCTTGAAGGCAAATTCTTTGGAATGGCACTTATTTAGACAAAAAGGCGCGGATATACGAAGAAAATGGCCAAAGTCAAGAATCGAGACACTCAAGCTGCTGAAATACAAGGTGACGGCGTCACTGCTTAACTGCGACGCCGTCGGAGCATTTTGTGACGGCACAAAAGCCAAATTTCTTATTTTCAAGTGACGGTGTCAGGCTTTAAAAGAGTAGGCCGTCGCAACTCAGACGGCCTAGATTTGATCCAGACGGCGTCAGAGACTGAAGGGGACGGCGTCACAAGCATAAGGTGACGCCGTCGCAAGACTAACGTGGCCAAGACGAAACCCTAATGACGGTGACCCGACGGCGTCACAACTCATAAGGTGACGCCGTCGCACTTGTAATATTATGTATAGAATCCGAATTTTTCAGTTTTAGTGTGTAGTCTTTTGGAGTAAAAACCTAAACCGAACCAAGGCTGTCTTGTACAGTATTTTAGGGTTTCAAACCCTAACTTACATCAAGATAAGTGTTTTACTTCATTAATTCAATTATGTCTTCAATTATTTGTGTGTATGCTTGCATGTTCTCCATGTCCGGCTAATTTACTTGTAGGGAAGATGAAACTTAATTATTGAATATTGATTGGTTGTCTCTTATTTTAATTGTTTAATGATCTAGTAATGCGATTGGTCATTCGTTGTGTAATTAATGCTTGATTAATCTTTGTGAACCTTAGACTATAACACCTAGAGCGGTTGTAGGATAAACCACCCAAAGAGTGCCTTAGAGTTAGAGTTTACAATTTCTAGAGGTTATTGTAGACGAGACCCTTTGGTAAGTTCAAAGAGTTAGGGATAAATGCATACCCTACGACTTTAGACACACAACGCAATTAAGAATAAGGACGTGACAATTCAACCATCAATAGGAGATAATTAAGGAGTAATAAAACTTAAGTAAACACATCTTTAAACTATCATACGAGCACACAATAATTAGACATAGACTACATACACCTTAGATTAGATAATTAGACAAGTAGAGTAATCAGTAGAAATACCAACCCCCAAATCCAAACCCCTAGATTCGTACCTTTCCATTTTCTAAAAAACATAAAAAGATAGAAAATAATCTTCCTCAACCCCAACCTTAGCGTAGTAACTTCTCACTAGCATTCCTATTTCCCTAGAGAATGATATCAATACCCGTGGCTTACCCTAATTCTACACTACAACGATTAGGTTCACTACCTAGGGTGTTATAAAACTTGCTCGAAGAAAAGGAAGTTCCTTTGACCCCGAACGACGCGTGTAGCGTTATCAAGTTTTTGGCGCCGCTGCCGGAGAATAGAATAGCTAGTTAGTAGTCCACCTCGGTTAGGTTTCTTTGCTTGATTCCTATCAAGTAAATTTTTTCTTATTTTTAGCTTCCTCGTAGTCTATCCCCATTCTTCGTGACCTTTGTTCGTAATATCCATCACTCACCATGATACGTATCTTCCGCCGAAGATTCTTCACCCTACCCATTCCCAATCCCGAAATTGAAAACGCAATCCCACAAAACCCCTCACCCGTTCACCATTTTGGAAATCACCTAGGACATAATGAGATAAATTGGCAACAACAAAGTCCCTTCTATGACTCGAATTCCGATGAGGAATTTGATTATGGTGAAGCACTTGATAGCGGGGAGGTCATCAATGAAGTTAGTTTTGAAATGGAGGAAGACCTCTCCCAATGTTTTGACCCTAGGTGTAGAATTGAGAAGGATGGGCCCTTTAACATGCAATTACCTTGCAAAATAGGATTAGAAGGGTTCGATGCTTACTTGAATTCATTCTTGCCTTTAAACTTAATCTCAAAGGACCTATACAATAAAATCAAGATCAATGAGTTAACTTATCAAGGGAACAATGTTGATGAAGCAGTCACTCACTTGCACGTGTTTGTTGGAAGCTTTGCTTATTTGGTAGAGTTCATGGTATTAGAAGACTTAGGAGAATTTATTGATAAGGACCTCACTCAAGTAATTTTTGGAAAACCTTTAAAAATAATGACTAGGTTGAATGAACGGATGATTGATGGTCTAATTACGTTCTCTGATGAAGTTGAAGACTTTATCTACCAAATGCCACGCACTCATCCTAGGTTTAAACATAAGGATATTGAGGCTTGTAATAGAATGACCCCTATTCCATTGCTTAGTGAAAGGGATAAGCAAAGTGGACTTAGGTACCCATATGAGAAAACTAAGCGGTATTACAAAAAATGCCTTGAATTAGGAGATGATTACAAAAAGAATGAAAAAACGTTGGAATGGCTTAAGTATGAGCACGTGAGCGTGCACGAGAAAACGTAGGAGCAAGACTACGAGTCTAACTACAAGACTCATAAATAAAGAAAAGCGATTCGTGGGAGGCAACCCATGCTTAATTGTTTGCTTGTTAGTGTCATATATCTTTTATTGATTGTTTAATCTCATGTTTAAATTTGTAAAAATGCTGATAACGCTACACGCGTCGTTCGGGGTCAAAGGAACTTCCTTTTCTTCGAGCAAGTTTTATAACACCCTAGGCAGTGAACCTAATCGTTGTAGTGAAGTAATTAGGGTAAGCCACAGGTATTGATATCATTCTCTAGGGGAATAGGAATGCTAGTGAGAAGTTACTACGCTAAGGTTGGGGTTGAGGAATATTATTTTTTTATCTTTTTATAATTTTTTAAGGAAATTGAAAGGTACGAATCTCGGGGTTTGGATTTGGGGGGTTGGTATTTCTACCGATTACTCTACCTATCTAATTATCTAGTCTAAGGTGTATGTAGTCTATGTCTAATTATTGTGTGCTCGTATGATAGTTTAAAGATGTGTTTACTTAGGTTTTACTACTCCTTAATTATCTCCTATTGGTGGTTGAATTGTCACGTCCTTATTCTTAGTTGCGTTGTGTGTCTAAAGTTGAAGGGTATGCGTTTCTCCCTAACTCTTTGAACTTACCAAAGGGTCTCGTCTACAAAACCCACTAGGGATAATAAACTCTTACTCTAAGGCACTCTTTGGATGGTTTAGCTTACAACTACTCAAGGAGTCATATTCTAAGGTTCACAAAGATTTAATCAAGCATTAAGTACACAACGAATGACCTATCGCATTACTAGATCATTAACAAACTAAGATAAGAGAAACCAATCGATATTCAATAATTAAGTTTCATATTCCCTAAGCAAACACAAAAGTAAATTAGCCGGACATGGAGAACATGCAAGCATACACACAAATAATCAAAGACATAATTGAATTAATGAAGTAAAACACTTATCTTGGTGTAAGATAGGGTTTGGAACCCTAAAATACTGTACAAGACAGCCTTGGTTCGGTTTAGGTTTTTTCTCCAAAAGACTACACAAAAATACTGAAAAATTCGGATTCTATATATAAGATTACACATGCGACGGCGTCACCTTATGTTTTGTGACGCCGTCGTGTCGCCGTCATTAGGGTTTCGTCTTGGCCACGTTAGACTTGCGACGGCGTCACCTTGTGCTTGTGACGCCGTCCTCTTCGACGCCGTCGGATTGAATCTAGGCCGTCTAAGTTGCGACGGCCTACTCTTTTATAACTTGACGTCGTCACTTGAAAATAAGAGTTTTGGCTTCTGTCCCGTCACAAAATCCTCCGACGGCATCGCAGATAAGAAGTGACGCCGTCACCTTGTATTTTCAGCAGCTGGAGTGTCTCGATTCTTGACTTTGGCCATTTTCTTCGTATATCCGCGCCTTTTCGTCCAAATAAGTGCCATTACAACAATTTGCCTTCAAGAGACCTAAAAAGTGAAAAGGAACGATATTAAGTAATAACGGATACAAAAGTGATCAAATAAGGGCTTAAATGACCCCTCAAAAAGGTACATTTTAAAACCTTATCAAATGCTTTATTTTGTTTTTAACCTCGTCTTAATCACATATAAAGGTATTTTACATAAAGGATAAGTGTAGGGAGGATTACACACGTTTTCAAAAGAAACGTAAACATGAGAATAACAATTAATTAAAAGATATATGTGTGTTTGTTCGAGTCAAATGCTTGTATCGAGTCATAATGGATGTTTTGCAGAAATTTTTCCAGATTCTAAAGATGTAAATTTTCCAGAATTTTTTCCAGAAAATCGCAGACCAGTTTTTGTCAGGATAACTTGACGGCGTCAGGATCGCAACCTGACGGCGTCAGGAAGGAGTAAAAACAACATATTCTTTTTTCTCGTTTTCTGAGTTACTTATAAAATTTTTGGATTTTTCCAGGTATTGATTTTCCAGAAATTGTGTAAACATCCATTCCACAAGCATTATATACTAGTTTAGTCGAGTCTTATATATATTATTACCGCCGATTTTACGCGAAGGTTTCGTTTGTTTTCTTCAAGTGTGCAGGTTAAATTTATCAAGAAGAAGTTACATAAGATTGGAAGGAGCTTTTCACGCATACATTCTTCTTGGAAAGAATTTAACCACTACTCCACACACGGATCCTACCGAGCTAATCAGGGGAGTATTAGTTTCTTTCATTTTTCATTTCCTTCCATTATCATAACTTTGATACTTTCGGAAAACATTGGGGACAATGTTCAGTTTAAGTGTAGGGAGGGAAAATAAAACGGGAACTTTGAAACTATGCTTATCCTTGATTATTTGCTTTGTCCAATTGTATTTGTGTAATAAACCATGAGAAAATGTCGGTTAGGGTAATTTTGGCACCAAATTTAAAATTTTTTATGTAACCACTCGTAAATTTCCCTACCGATTTTTCGCGACAATATTTTTTTTCTCTTCCTCTTTCTTTTCTTACGTTTCAATCTATAATCACGACCAGTTACGGCTAAAATATAAAAACGAACTATCAATACCAACGACATTATTTTATAACAGTTTTTCGAAGACGCTTCCAAAAATATAATTTTTATATTTTTCGGACACCCGGAAAGTACGTTTACGCGGAGACCCGACAACATATGCAGTACAAGTTATACAGTATTAATAACAAAACAAAATAAATAAAACTATCCTTATCCCCTGCCAACCCACGCCCCTCCCATTCATATCTGCTTCTTTTTCTTTCACTGTCTTCCCCAGAAAACGCCCCCACAACTGCCAACCTCTCTCCATTTTCGTCTCTCCCTCTACCCCCATATACGCTCCTTCCACCTCCAAAATTAGCTACCCTTCCAAACTTCTTTCTCCCACTTCAGAAGTAACCCCAACCATATTTGAATCTCATCTTGGCTTATCCCATGGAAGAAACGACAAGGAGAACAAGGTCCCCATCTGATTCCCTTGTCATGGTGGGTCACGGCTGAAGAAAACACCAAGGAGACCACGTGAAGACCTGCAAACTACTGGTAAGATTACTCAAAGAGGCTCCTTATCATCTTCAAGACCAAGAAAGAAGTGAGCAAGACTTCCTAGATGTATATCTATAAATAGGTTCGAGTTTTTCCACAGATTCATTCATCTCACCAACAATTCGAAATTAGGGTTCATACCAATCATAGGGGTTTTTTAAATTAGGTTAGGGGTTTTGTTATTCGAGGCATAAGGAAGAGTTCCCAAGTGTTTAATTGCGTCAATTCACTCCGAGTCTTGTTAATTGATGTTCTTGGGTGTTCGTTCATAAATCCTACTCGACCCACAGGCTTGATTGTAAGAAGCACATTCAATTGCTATTATTATTTATATTTTTTTCTAATGAACCTGTGATTTATTTGATTCGAATTTATATGTTTATATATATATGTCGAATTGAATTGGTTACGTTGCTATATGTTGTTGTTGTTGGCTGTCGAGAAACACAAAAGGAAAACAGAAAATATTAAATTTTAATTTCTTAAATTTCGGCTTATCTTAAATTGCTTATTCGCTTATTTTTCTTTTTCGGCTTATTTGGAATTAAGCTCACTAGCTTATCAGTTTTGGCTTATTGCTTAATTTGGTTTTCGACTCGTGTCTTTGGTATATTGGCTCATTTAGTTATCAGCTTATCATTGCCAACTATATATTTATTTTAGCTTATTTTGTTTGGTTATAATTGAGCTTCGAGCTTATATGAAGGTTCGGTCTAAATTAAACCCATGGTATTATTGGTTTTACTGTGTGTTACGTTTTCTTTGTGACGTTGCCTCAACTAGGAACGAGCACACGCCTGAGAGGGTAGTTCCTAGTCACTATATTTGTTGTTGTCATAATTCATCGTGTTCGGTTTTCATTATGGGTCGAGACCCAAGGGTATGGTGTGTGTCTTTTACTTGTCGACCTACATATGTACGTAGGACTTCTTTCCTCCTTGATATCTAAAACAAGTTTTTCAGAAATGTGTATAATTTGTATGCAAATGAGTTTTGGGTTAATGCTAAATTATAGTGGATTAATTCTTTGGTTTTGGTTAATCAACATCATAAGGATTTTATAAGTTTTATTCATGTTTTGACTTGTTAAAGTGTTTGATGAAGTTCTGCTTTTAAATGGATATGTGGTCGAAAATATATAAACTTTTGCTAAGTGATACTACTCGAAACAGTTAAAATGGGTAAAGAAAACGGTGGTAATCTAAGTGTACATTGGCTCGACATGGTAGAGTGTTAGTAAATTTTATGGCTAATCGGCTGAGTTTTGTGTGTGTACCCGAATTGGTTTGTGATATGGTGTAATTGGCCTTTTGATTTCTCGACTTGGTCTTACTCACTATGGGTGGGAAAAGGTAACTTTTGAACTCGATTAAAGCTTCGACTTAGGATAGGTTCGAGGGGTCGTGTAGAAGAGAGTTAGCAAGCCGAAAGGCTGCTAGACTCCTCTTTCCTTCCTAACACAAATGTCTTCCATAAAACAACTCGTTCTAAGCTTTTGGTACCAAGTCTGAGCTTACGCATCTTATGGTCCAAATATGTTGTATGTCCACTAGGTTCTTAAGTCGAATCCAAGTCTTGCTAAGCTTCGTAAAATTAGAAACAATCGTTCATGCTTAATATATCCATTCGAACCAAGTGCTATTCGTCCTAAAGTTTAGTCACAAACATCATTTTTCCTATCTTACTTTTATTTCACTGCCATTCAAGTTTTTATAACTGAATCCCATAAGTATTTTTCTATAACGTCATTAAATTTCTTATTTAGGTTATTACAATGTACCTTTATTTCTCTCAACTCTTCATAGAGTCGTCTTTTATGTGAACCCACCAAGACCCACAAACTTGTTTCCTCCTTCTGTGTATTGTCAAAACAATTTTAAGCATATAATTTCCAACTTATTCAATGGGTTACGTTTGGTTTGACCTCCATTTGGGCCACGAAGTCACAACCTGGGATGATATCATTCTTGGTCTAACTCCATGTCAAGAACCTGTTGGGCCTAAGCCCATGTCGAGGGCCTTGGGCTAAAGTCATTTAACATGCGTCCATGTACTGAATTCACAAAAACAGATGTATACGAGTTCACTTTTTTTTAAACATAAGAGTTTACAAAGTCGAGAATAAACGAAATATATTTTAACCTTTATAATAAAAATTCTTACTTTCTTATATATATACTAATATTTTAAGCGACGTCTTTATACGTTACGATTTGTTTTGCGATATTTTCCGTGCATCATTTTCCGGTTACGACGAACCCAAGACTCACTTGTTTTAATACTTTTGTGTATACCTAAGCACTTCCATGAGCCAAAGTTAACCATGTTCAATAATAAACGACACACAACACAAGTAACTTAAACTTTTGGTGTATATAAATATTATCGAGTCGAAAAATACTCCATTATTTTGAAAATGATATTTTTAGACTTAGTGATGACACAACGACAACAACAACACAACATGTAAATTAAATAAGGTAGGTAGACTTTATTTAGCTTGGAATCAGAAACTGAGATTTGACGCACTAATTTAGGTTGCGTGTTGGAGCTACTTGTTACTTGATTTCTTTGTGCTTTATTCACCGAGCTGCTAAGGTGAGTTTATAGCCCCACTTTTACTTTTATTACTTGCTTTATAAAATTATGGGGTGAGAAACATGCAAAACTCTTTTTGGACCTGAAACTGAAAACACTATTACGTGAAACAACCTTGAATCCCAACTATGCTACCGTTAGTTCCCTTTGGGGAGGCGCGATTGTTATGAATAGATCTATTGGGGATGACACCCCCGTTCGAGTTTGACCGGATAGGCAAACGTCGGGCGTATAGCATATCGTATTGATTGAGTGTACTGGAAATACACTTGCTGGGCTTTTATTTATCATGCTTCTAGATGCATGCACACTGTCGTAGTTTTGGTCGCATGAACTTGGTATTAGCGTAATAGCCATTTTGCATATAGTGTCATTCACGGAGATGCTATATGTGCAACTGTGGTCCAACTTGATTTCTTAAGCTTAAACCTATGAACTCACCAACCTTTGTGTTGACATTTTAGCATGTTTTTCTCAGGTTTACTTATTGGCGTGGGCAATGGCAAAGGAATTCGTTGAAGACTGGCATCCGAAGTGTTTTCAAACAAATCTAATACAACTTTTAATGGGACAACATATATTTTTATGGGCTTTACTTCCGCACTTTGAAACAATAATGTAAAACTATTTCTTAAATAAATCTATATTTTGAAAATGGAATAGAATTTCCATTATTTATTATCTTGTGTTGTGTATATTGATTTAGTAGCACCCCATGACCCGAACGCTTCCGTTGTGAAATTTTGGGGGTGTTACATTTTATGACATGTAGGAGTGGGCCATTAGTCTTAACAAAAGCGTCTCACGGATAGGAAGTTGCATGACTAGCACAAAAACCCTTTACCACCTAAATTCCACCCAAAATGTGAGGATCGCCCTTAGATTAGTAGGAATTAAAGCATTAATCTTTAATGCTTAGAGTGTGAACCGGTAGTATAATAGATTCTAGAACTTGTTTTGTGATGCATTCCGAGATCGCTAGTAAGACTACACTTGTGTAGTTAGGGATAACTAAATGATAAGAGGCATTAGGATAACCCTTGTTTGATACCCGTAATATAATTACTTCTTCCACCTCGGTTGAGTAATTCCCCCACACCCTTTGCGTTGTACTCATTTTTAGTACACGATACCCCTAGTTAACCCCTCAGAGCCTATCCTTTTCGCGGCTCTTGTGATGTTTTGGTTTTTCCGGAATATCAATGAAGAGCATTGTTTACACCCCACCCCCCAAATATACACCCAAATCGCCTTAGCCTACCCTGTATGCACTCACTTTTAGTGCATAATTGTAATCACCCTAAACCTTTAGTTCAATTATCTAGTTGCTTGCATGAGTTGCTAAGTCGAGTCATATCCTTTGTACACAGTTTTGGGACGATTAGGACTCATGGGAAAAGTTAAAATTTAATGACTGGAAGGGAACGTTAAATTCCCTTATTTGCGTAATAATATACCCCAAGTGTTTTGATCTTTTCAATTCGGGTCAAATTAGTGTTAGAGTAATAAAAACTCAAGTGTAGGGATGTGCCTATAAATCCCTATCATTTTGATGTTACCGTAGAGGATGGTAGAGTAAAAGTGTATGGAAAAAAAAAGTGTTGAAAAAAAAAAAACATACGGGCTACCATCCTACATCTATCCTTTAAATTTATGCTTGTTTGTTTCAGTTATCTAAAGTTTAGAGTGTCGAGTCTTGGCTTAGCAACGCCATTCTTCGTATGCTTGTAACATAGAGATTTTTGACTTGCCACCACTAAATAGCCTATCCCACCAAACCCTTTGTTTCCCTACCGTAAGCCTAACGTTACAACCCTTTAAAAGACCTATTTGATAGTCTTTCCTAGGTGCTTACGCCAACACGATGGAGGTTTGATCTATTCTCAAGCCTATGGTAATCTATGTACTAGGACCGGTTAATGAGTGTTTATCTTCCATTTCCACTTTGATATATTTCATAGACACCCGAGAGATGTGAGTATCCAAACACCCCATGTGAGGTGCTAGTATGTAATTTCCGTGCTTGTTATGACTTTTGCGGGGCTTATATGTGTTGTGGACTGTTTTAAACCAATGCTTCATGACCCCTAACTTATAAATTAATTGGCTAAAAGCACATTTGCTTGAGGACAAGCAAATACCAAGTGTAGGGATATTTGATAAGGTTTTAAAATGTACCTTTTTGAGGGGTCGTTTAAGCCCTTATTTGATCACTTTTGTATCCGTTATTACTTAATATCGTTCCTTTTCACTTTTTAGGTCTCTTGAAGGCAAATTGCTGTAATGGCACTTATTTGGACGAAAAGGCGCGAATATACGAAGAAAATGGCCAAAGTCAAGAATCGAGACACTCCAGCTGCTGAAAACATAAGGTGACGGCGTCACTGCTTAACTGCGACGCCGTCGGAGCATTTTGTGACGGCACAGAAGCCAAATTTCTTATTTTCAAGTGACGGTGTCAGGCTTTAAAAGAGTAGGCCGTCGCAACTCATACGGCCTAGATTTGATCCAGACGGCGTCAGAGACTGAAGGGGACGGTGTCACAAGCATAAGGTGACGCCGTCGCAAGACTAACGTGGCCAAGACGAAACCCTAATGACGGCGACCCGGCGGCGTCACAACTCATAAGGTGACGCCGTCGCACTTGTAATATTATATATAGAATCCGAATTTTTCAGTTTTAGTGTGTAGTCTTTTGGAGTAAAAACCTAAACCGAACCAAGGCTGTCTTGTACAGTATTTTAGGGTTCCAAACCCTAACTTACATCAAGATAAGTGTTTTACTTCATTAATTCAATTATGTCTTCAATTATTTGTGTGTATGCTTGCATGTTCTCCATGTCCGGCTAATTTACTTGTGTGTTTGCTTAGGGAAGATGAAACTTAATTATTGAATATTGATTGGTTGTCTCTTATCCTAACTGTTTAATGATCTAGTAATGCGATAGGTCATTCGTTGTGTAATTAATGCTTGATTAATCTTTGTGAACCTTAGACTATAACACCTAGAGCGGTTGTAGGATAAACCACCCAAAGAGTGCCTTAGAGTTAGAGTTTATAATTTCTAGAGGTTATTATAGACGAGACCCTTTTGTAAGTTCAAAGAGTTAGGGATAAATGCATACCCTACAACTTTAGACACACAACGCAATTAAGAATAAGGACGTGCCAATTCAACCATCAATAGGAGATAATTAAGGAGTAATAAAACTTAAGTAAACACATCTTTAAACTATCATACGAGCACACAATAATTAGACATAGACTACATACACCTTAGATTAGATAATTAGACAAGTAGAGTAATCAGTAGAAATACCAACCCCCAAATCCAAACCCCGAGATTCGTACCTTTCCATTTTCTAAAAAACATAAAAAGATAAAAAATAATCTTCCTCAACCCCAACCTTAGCGTAGTAACTTCTCACTAGCATTCCTATTCCCCTAGAGAACGATATCAATACTCGTGGCTTACCCTAATACTATACTACAACGATTAGGTTCACTGCCTAGGGTGTTATAAAACTTGCTCGAAGAAAAGGAAGTTCCTTTGACCCCGAACAACGCGTGTAGCGTTATCAAACCGCATTATTTTTACTTTTCCAGGACCTTTTGGTTTAATTCATCAAGCTTAGCCTCCAAACTTTTCCTCTTAGCGTCGAGCTTCTTTAAATTCAAGTCCGTGCCCTCCTTGAATTTCCTAATCCATTCATCATTCGAGTCATGCATCCTTTTGGATTCTTCATAGTATTTGTTGAATATTGCCTCCAAGGATACTACACACTCAACCTGCTCAGCCGTCTTCCTATCATCATGGAGAGGGCACTTTTTTGTAGTATGCATCCCTTCACCTACTTGTATAGAATGAATGTTCTCCTTAACCATCTTCATATCACATCCAAGTCTATCAAGTTGCTTGGTGATGTCACCAATGTCATCCAAGCCATTGCTATTTGTCACCCAAGTGGTTGCTCCATCATACCAATTTCGTGAATGGTCAGCCATCTTTTGAATTGATCTAAGGGCTTGTGCTGGTGGCATCATAGGGATAGGTCCGTGAGAGTCGAGCATTTGGCGGGAAGGGATGTTTAAACCATTGTAGAACATAAGGACCATCTGATGGTTGCTGATATCATGCGTTGGACATCTGTAAAGAAGGTCATTATATCTTTCCCAAGCTTCATCTAGCGTTTCATCCACCTCTTGTCTGAAACTCCTTATTTCTTCCATCTTTTTGGTAATCTTTAAAGGAGGACAATATCTCCGAATAAATGCTTTCTCTAAAAGATTCCATGTATTGATCGACCCAGCAGGAAGCCTGTACATCCATCTTCTGGCTGCACCTGTGAGTGTAATTGGAAACACTCTAAGCATTAATGCATCTTCAGTGACTCCTGGAGTGTGAAAAAGATCTGCGATCTCTAATACTCTTCGCATATGCAGGTGGGCCATTAGTCTTAACAAAAGCGTCTCACGGATAGGAAGTTGCATGACTAGCACAAAAACCCTTTACCACCTAAATTCCACCCAAAATGTTAGGATCGCCCTTAGATTAGTAGGAATTAAAGCATTCATCTTTAATGCTTAGAGTGTGAACCGGTAGTATAATAGATTCTAGAACTGGTTTTGTGATGCATTCCGAGATCGCTAGTAAGACTACACTTGTGTAGTTAGGGATAACTAAATGATAAGAGGCATTAGGATAACCCTTGTTTGATACCCGTAATATAATTACTTCTTCCACCTCGGTTGAGTAATTCCCCCACACCCTTTGCGTTGTACTCATTTTTAGTACACGATACCCCTAGTTAACCCCTCAGAGCCTATCCTTTTTGCGGCCCTCGTGATGTTTTGGTTTTTCCGGAATATCAATGAAGAGCATTGTTTACACCCCACCCCCCAAATATACACCCAAATCGCCGTAGCCTACCCTGTATGCACTCACTTTTAGTGCATAATTGTTATCACCCTAAACCTTTAGTTCAATTATCTAGTTGCTTGCATGAGTTGCTAAGTCGAGTCATATCGTCATAGCCTAATTATACATCCTATCATGTTATGTAAACAATAAAGAAAAAGTGTGATAACCTAATTATACATCCTATCATGTTATGTATATGTTTTCTAATTATTACTTCCTATTGATTCAAGTGGGGTTTTAATTCGCTAGACTCCTTTGATCAATTCGTCATAGCCTATTCGACATTGGTTCCTACTCGAAATCAAATGCATTACCCTTTGGGGTGACGAGGATCTTTAGCAACCTATGCTAAGTCATTAAGTTCCCTACATGCAAGATTCAAAACAATGTGTGCCCGGGCGCAAGCATCTTAGACACACATCCCTAACTTCTTAAGTTCCGCTTTCGGGAAGGTGATCCTTTAGTCAATTCACACGAGAGGGATTGATAGTCCTTTGGTCAATTCTTATCAACCCTCGCAACCTACTTCCTTAGGGTCCTTTTGTCAATTCTCCTAGGCAAGCAAATACAACCGCAATTAAAAACTACCAAAGTAAGGGTGGCTACCAACGAACTACGCATGCATACACTATAAGTAATTGTTGTTCCCCGTTCACTATGGTTTAAAACAGTTTAAGAATCTAAAACAAGTTAATAGTGAACTATGACTGAAATTAACATAAGTAAAACACACAAAGTAATTTTCAACATCATATTCATATTAGAAATAAATCAACAAAGAATACGTTACCCAAGTACTTGCGGAATAGTACTTGGGATTGAAATGACAAAGTTGGGTGACTCCTCTCTAAGCTCAGGCTAAGTCTGAGCACAATTCTTAGAGCTCACTGAGCTATCTCAGGAACTAAGTCGTATTTGGAGGAGTGAAAAGATGGCTTGCGTGTGTGTGTTTTTACAATTCACAAGCTTGATCTTTTCACTCCATCTCTTATGCTATTTATACATGTATGAGTTTTAACTCTTTCCTAAGTGACAAATCTAACATCATATAGAAGACAAAATACTGATGTATTTTGTCTCTGTTTACGAAGATGACTCACTGAGAGGCTATGCACTCAGTGACCTGATTAGTGTTTAACGGACTAAACACTTGGGCTATTTTCTATTCAAATCCTAGATTAAGGGGTTTGGGTATTTACTGAACCCAACAGTCTCCCCCTATTTGGATATACAAATAGCCTAAGTGTTTGATCAGTGTAAGTGAGCAAATGGTTTCTTCTTACACTGAATGTACTAATGAATACAATAAGGAACACTGAGTAAATTAACAAAACATACATCTTTTATTGATCAGATTACATAGTTCCTATCACTAGTACAAAAGATAAAACAAAATGATGTCAGTCCAGATGGATTCCCAGTGCTTCAAGCTTGACTTTCTTAGTGATGAGTGTTTCCCTGTCAGGATGGTCTCTTATCTTGGCATTCAGGTCTTGACAGAACCTGATGTTTGCTGGGGTTTGGATTTGAGAGGCCACTGGTATGTAGCTCAGCATTGCAGCTACACCAGCCTGATCATTATCACTCCATCTTTGCAAAGCAGGGTTTCCATAGACATCAATGTGGAATAGCCCTCTTTCAGGCTTCTCAATCACTAGACAGTTCACAAATTTCACTCTTTCAGGCAGCTCCCTATTATACTCCAGTCCAGGCACTTTAATCTCAGGTTGGAACTCTACTCTCTTCCTTTTGCCAGTGGATGATTGTGGTTGAGATCCTTGAGGTGCAGTTAAGGTGGGCTGAATTCCCAGTTGGGCTGGACAATCCCTCAGTCTTTCATATATTTTACTGAGCATTTTCATCAGGTCCTTAACCACCGCATTCTTCTTCTTTTCAATAATTAGACCAAGCTCATCAAGTTCAGTGATCCCAAAGTCAGTGAATTTGAGGGGATCATGAACCTCGAAGTGTCTTTTATCATCCCTTCTGTAAACGTTCATGGCCAGTGGTTTGGTATTGGGGATGATTCTGACATCTGTGATCCTTTCAGGAAGCCTTCGGCTTGTCATTGTCCAATTGTAATGCTCAATTCGGCTTTGCCAGATGGCTTCAGTTTTCTTCTTCTTTTCTTCCAACTGTTTTCTCATTTCACCATCCGAGCGCTGAGCTTCCTTGAACTTTTGTCCTGCCTGACCTTTTTTGGAGTTTCTTAGGATCAATTCCCATGTTTTCACTTCTTGCGACAACCTTTGCCAGGGCTTCTCTATTCTTCTTATCTTCTTCAGCTTGTTTCAATCTCTGTTCTTCTTTAGCAAGATATTTACTAAACTGTTGAGGTGTGAGAAGGTATTCAGTGTCGCCGATTTTGTAGGGAATCTTCTCAGGCTCGGGATGTGTCATTTTGCCTTTTCCTTTGTCTGGTGAGGAAGATGAAGTTGCTACCGGGGTGGTGGTGTTGTTGTTATTGGTGTGATTACTGTCGGTGTTGTTGTTGTTGATGTTGTTGGTGGGATTGATGAGATAGGTGTTGCTTAGACTGGTGGTGATGATGAGATTTGAGCCACTGATGTTGATGGTGTTGGCTCCCCTCAGTGTGAGAAGGAGGTTCTTCAGCAATATTCTCCCCTCAACTGTTGCCGGAGCTTCAGTGAGGGCAAGAGTTGGAGTTGGTGCTGAGGGGACTGAGCAACGTGACCCTTGAAGGCCTGATAAATTTCTGAGATCATAGTCTTGATGTCTGAAGTATCAGATTGAATACCAGTGACTTTAGCTTCCAAATTAGCCTCAGAACCTTCCAGAGCAGTCATTCTGGGCCCAAGATTCCGGCCGAGATGAGGATGCCGAGTCAAAGTAGCCACTGCGTATTCAAAGAGTCCAATATAGCTTGAAGTGACTGGGTGAGGATGGAAGACCCTAAACATTGGCAGACTTGAGCATATCGAGCAGTTCAGTGAGGCTTGAGGATTGTTTCAAGTACACCTCAGTTGCCTCCAGCACTTTAGAGTTGAGTGCTGGGTCTTCTTTGACAAATTCCTTGATTTCATCAATCGTTGTACCTACACCTTGAATATGCCTGAGGAATTTAGCCATGTTATCATCCAGTCTGTGAAGGTTGTCATACATCAGATCCCTGTACTCATGAACATTTTCATCAAAGCCATGTACTTCAGCCTTTAGATCAGCATAACTTGCAGCAGCGTCAGTGTGTTGATCCCACAGAGTTTCAGTGACCCCAGAGTATAACCTTCGAGACGCTTTGGTGATCCACTGAACAAGCTGTCTTTCAGTGAGTGGGAGAACATTATCAAATCTTTCAAATTCATCAATGGAGGAAGAGGAGTCATCATTTTCAGGCTTGACTTGTGATTCAGTATGCTCCTATGGATCAGGCTGAGATCCTTGTTCAGCTTGAACCTCAGCGTCCACGTCTTCCCCAGCTGATAAAATATCATCATCAGTTTCAGCAAGCTCGTCTTCAGAAAATAATATGCCAGTTACATCAGCAACAGTTAACCAGGGGTTGGTGATGGGTTCCATATCAGCGGGTGGTGTGTTTCCCTTTGAGTCTTTGTCCCCCGTTGACCCCTCGAACACTGGTGGGCATTTCCCAGTGCCTTCGCTGGAGTCAGGATTGGTTGTGGGTTCCGTATTGACGGGTTGTTCCTTTCCCTCCGAGTCTTTGTCCCCGGTGACCCCTGAGACACTGGTGGGCGTTTCCTAGTGCCTTTAGCAGAGTCAGTGATAGTTGTATCCCTATCGGCGGGTTGTTTGATTCCCTCTGAGTCTTTGGGATTGATCGGTGTGCCCTCGGACAAAGGCTTGGATTTGCTAATGTCATCATTGGGCGTTGTGGAAGGCGCTCCCCTACCAACGGGTTGTATGTTTCCCTCTGGATCTTGGGGAGTAGTAGTTGTGACCAAGGGCACTGACTGTGATGTATCAGTGTCCTTCATTGTCACGGGGGTGGATGTTGCCTGGTCATCAGTGGGTGTCTTTTTAGTCTCGGGCCTTTTGTGCCTTTTAGGTCGTGTTCCCGAAGCCTCGGGGCCCTAGGACTTGGGTTTAGTCTTAGTCCCAGTCAGAGACTTCCCCTTTCTCTTTTTAGGAGCAGGGTTTGGAGACACGATCCCTCACAGTTGTTTACAGCAACCATATGGGCCGTCAATTCAATAGGAGTGACAATGGATGGGTCTTTTTGAAAATTTGATTGGCTCAGGAAGCCTGGTAAAGCACCAAAATTTTCTTCCTGAGGATAATTTGAACCCAATAACACTTGTAAAGCGCAAGAGACAAACCTAGGATACGAAACGTATTTCATCCTAGTTTTGCTCTGTAGCTTGGTTACGAGATCACTGTAAATGATCTCCCCTATGTCGACAGTGACCTCATTCATTAAGCAGTATGCCATCATCAACTGAATAGAGTTAACTTGTTCAGTGGATAAGTGGTTCCCGCCGAGGACCTGAATCACAAAAGTGAATAGGATCCTCCAAGCCACGGGAAATGAGCTTTTGGTGACTGGGGTCTTGTCCAAAAACGTTGGATCTAAAACGATTTGTTTTAACCCATCCTTCACTGTGGAGGGTTCAAGATGGGCGACATAAACTCCTTTGTTATAATCCAACCCTGTTGAAGTGCAAAACGTTTTATAAACCAGGGTGAATTGTTGTTGCCCCCGTGAAGACTGAATCGATGAGATATTCCCGAGAGGTCCGAGGTTGTTCTCATCGTAGAGGGTGTCGGGTCATAGGCCTTGGCTTGCCCAAAATTCCCGAGGAGATTTTGGTAAACAATGGAGGACAGAATAAAGGCCGTTTTCAGTGGGCAATTAAACAAAAATTTCATAATGTCTTTGTAGGTTGGGACAGTTTCAGGGTATTCAAAGTTGCCTATGAAATTATTAGTTTTACATTCAACGTTTGTAAGATCCCCTACCCACTGAGAAGCAAACTGGAGAGATTGAGTTCTAGCCATTTCCATTTAAAAGATTTTAGGGTTTTGAAAAATATTTTGACTAGAATAATCAAAGTTTTTTTTTATCTCTCAAGTTTGTGATGAAAAACTTTTGTAAATGTTTACAAGAAGGTTTTTCCAAAAGATGTTTGAAGAGTTTTGAGCACACACAAATATTTCTGAGTTTTAGAAATGATTTTGACAGAGTTTTGTTGCAGAAAGTAATTTGTGTGTGTTTATTTGTTTTGGAAGAGGGTATTTATAGAGTGGTGAGAAGGGTGATTTGTGCAAAAATGGGAATATTAAGAGTCGGTTTTTGAAAAATGTTTGAATTTCCACATTTAATGCTACCACTCCATTACCCGCAGTAAAATCCCATTTTTCAAGGGAACAGTTGCAGTGCACAGTAAAAGTGCATTTTTGCAGAGATAAAATATCAATTTGATATTCTTGTGAGAGGAGACATTAAATGCCAAGTGGGATGACAGTAAGACAAAGAGACATATATTCCTATATTAAATTGGCATAGTTACCAACCTAGGACATTTAAGTAACTGATACTTGGATCATTTAGTTACTCATTCAATGCTCTTTGTCAAATGTCAGGGACCCTGAATGAGTCTTACTCATTCAGTGAGAGGTTTATTTTGGGTGTTCAGGGAGGATGAACCATTTCAGAGAACTTACTGAGATTGGTTTTCAGATACTTGACTTTCAATGTCAAGCATTCCCAATTCAGCTTTCAGTCTCCTGAAGGTAGGTTCATCCAAGGGTTTGGTGAAGATATCAGCCAGTTGATATTCAGTAGGGATGAAATGAAGTTCTATGTCTCCTTTCATTATGTGATCCCTGATGAAGTGATATATGATATCAATGTGTTTGGTTCTTTGGTGGAGGACAGGGTTGTTGGAGATTGCAATAGCACTGGTGTTATCACAAAAGATGGGCACCATTTTGTATTGGATGTTATAGTCACTGAGTTGACTTTTCATCCATAATACATTGGCACAACATCCTGCTGCAGCCACATATTCAGCTTCAGTTGAGGACATAGCCACTGATTGTTGCTTTTTAGCACTCCAACAAACCAGTTTTCCTCCAAGAAATTGACAGGACCCTAGGTACTTTTTCGTCCATGTTGCGGCCAGTAATCGAATCGAGTAACCCTTGAGATCAAACCTTGAGCATTTTGGATAATAGAGTCCAAGATTTGGGGTTCCCTTCAGGTACTTGAGTATTCTTTTGGCTGCAGTGAGATGAGATTCTTTAGGATTGGATTGATATCGTGCTATTAGACAGAGAATTGGATGTCCGGTCTAGAAGCGATTAGATACATCGGTGATCCAACAATCCCTCTGAAATGGGTTTGATTGACTGATTTGCCAGTGAGATCAGGTCCAAGGTTGTTAGGTGGGACCATTGGAGTCTTCACTGAGGCACATCGATATCTCATATTTCTTCAAGATATTTCGGTGTATTTCTCTTGGTGATGGATATTCCTTTATCAGTTTTCTTGATTTATAGTCCAAGAAAGTATGTGAGTTCCCCCATCATGCACATTTCAAACTTCTTTGTCATTAGTTTTTCAAACTGTTTGCATAGTTTGTAGTTTGTTGAGCCAAAGATGATGTCATCAACATATACTTGGACTAGTATCACATCCTGTTGAGTTCTATAGACAAACAGTGTGTTGTTTATCTTTCCTCTGAAAAACTTGTTTTGTATCAGGAAGGCTGAGAGAGTTTCATACCATGCCCTTGGAGTTTGTTTAAGTCCATAAAGGGCTTTGTCAAGCTTGCAGACATAGTCAGGGTATTCACTACTCTCAAAGCCTGGGGGTTGCTGAACATACACATCTTCCTTGAGATCACCATTTAAGAATGCACTTTTAACATCCATTTGGTAGACCCTGAAGTTCATGTATGTTGCATATGCAAGGAATATCCTGATGGCTTCCATTCTTGCAACAGGAGCAAATGTCTCATCATAGTCAATGCCTTCTTGTTGACTGTAACCTTTGGCTACAAGTCTGGCTTTGTTTTTAATGACAGTGCCGTTTTCATCAGTTTTGTTTCGAAAAACCCACTTCATTCCTATGACTACTACATCCCGAGGACATTTGATCAAGGTCATGACCTTGTTTTTGTCAAACTGTTGCAGTTCTTCTTGCATAGCCTGAACCCAGCTTGGGTGTTTAAGAGCCTCAGTGACACTTTTGGGTTCTATATCTGATAGGTAATCAGCATATACACATTCATTGGCTGAAGCTGTAGTTAGATTAGCAGCCATGCTTCTAGTGAGCATGCCCTCAGTGGGTTCACCAATGATGTTTACAAGCTCAATGTCCTGAGATCTTGTCTACTTACTTTGTGGTCTGGGATCTGAGCTTGAAGATGTCACTGGGAGTTCAGATGTGAGTTCAGGTGCAAGAGCCACAGAATCATTTAGAACATCTGTAGAGATGTCTTGTTCAGGTAAGGTTCATGAGTTACAGGTTCCTGATCATTTGGATCAGTATTTCCTATCCCAGCAGGGACTGACTGATTATCAATGAACTCACTGATAGTTGGTTGGGATAGGTTGTGAGGTAAGACATAATATGAGATGTCAACATCAGCTTGATATGAGGAATTGAATTCAGTGTTGTACTCATCAGGAGGATATCTTGATGAGTTATTAATTCCTATTTCCTCCACTGAGGTGTTGGTGAACCTGATGCTTTCAGCACTTTCGTCAAAGGTGACATGAAAGGTTTCCTCAACTTGTTGTCTCCTTGTGTTAAAAACCCTGAAGGCTTTGGAGATCAGTGAGTAGCCTAAGAAGTATCCATCATCATCTTTTGCATCAAACTTGCCTAGATGATCCTTGTGGTTGTGAATGAACACAGGACATCCAAACACATGAAAATAGCTGATGTCAGGAAGTCTACCTTTGAAGATCTCATATGGGGTTTTATTATGTCTTTTGACAATGATTGACCGTCTTGAGTGTAACAGGCAGTTTTGACTGCTTCAATCCAAAAATGCTTTGAGAGGGCTGAGCCATTTAACATGGTTCTAGCAGCCTCAATGAAAGTTCTGTTTTTCCTTTCAGCAACCCCATTTTGTTCAGGGGTATATGGAGATGAGAAATTTTGAGAAATTCCTTTTACATCACAGAAACTCTCAAGCTCTTGATTTCTGAACTCAGTACCATTGTCAGTTCTGATTTGTTTAACAGATAATGTCATTCGGTTTTCAATCTTCTGACGAATGACATTATTGTTTCAGTTGCCTGACTCTTTTTGGAAAGAAAGTATACCCAAGTGTATCTTGAGAACTCATCAACAATGACAAGTGTATACTTCTCATGCTGGATTGATCTGGGGCTGACAGGTCCAAAGAGATCCATGTGCAGGAGGTGAAGGCAGCTTTTGATGGAGAAATTTTGTTTGGTTTTGAATGATGCTCTGTGGTGTTTACCCTTTTCACAGGCAGAGCATGGTTTGTCTTTTGCAAAAACCAGTGATGGTAAGCCAAGGACCTTGTTTTGTTTTGCCAAGTTGTTGAGGTTTTTGAAGTTTAAGTGTGAGAGTCTCTTGTGCCACAGCCAATTGATAGTTTCAGTGGCTTTAGCAAAGAGACAAGTTCCATCTTGGGAGAGTGTTGACATGTCTAACACATAAACATCATCTCTCCTAGGATCTATCAACACAACTTTCTTGTTGGCATTGAAAATGGTACCTTGTTTATCATTGAATTGTACAATGTATTTAGCATCACATAGTTGACTGACACTGATGAGATTGTATTTGAGACCATTGACATAGGCTATTCTAGAGAAAACTATTCCATTGCAGTTTACTGAACCATAACCTTCAGTGGGACATGATGAGTTATCACCAAATACTACCTTGGGCCCTGGTTCCTTTACATACTTGTGCAGATATTCCTTCACACCAGTCATGCTTCTTGAGCATCCACTGTCTAGATGCCAAATAGGCTCCCTAGCATGTCTCTGCACAAGCAGTAAACTGAATTAGTTTCTCTTAGTGACCCACTTAATAGTGGGCTTGGGTCTCAATGTCTCTTTGAAATTTGCAATCGAATCATGGTCAGTGGTTGTGTGCATAGTGCTGCCATAGGTTTTGCATTTAGAGGCTGAGGATGACTCAGTGACTCTGGGTTGTTTGGAATTTCTCCTTGCATGAATGACACTGTCATGTTGGGATGTCTCATGAGCTGGATTACCGCATATATCACAGCATGTGTTCATGAGACAATCATCCTGATGATGATCGTTAAACCCACAATGAGGGCACAGAGGAAAAGGTTTTGCTCTATTCTTGGGAGCAGCTTTGGAGGATGAAGCGTACTGATGACCAACTTTGGTATAGTTTGCTTGACTGACATACTATAAATGGTCTGCAGTCCTGTGATCATCCTTTTTGCAGATCATGCAAAAAAGGATTCTATAGCAGTTGTCAGTGGTATGGCTGGTGTAATGACACAACTCACACTTTTGTTTGTTTTTGGAGGTTGACTTAGACTTTGAGGAACTGGAGGAAACTGACTTTGTCTCCTTGATTGGTTCAGGGACCTTTTCAATGGTTTCCATTTTTTCAGTAAGCTTCCTCACAAGTTCAGTCAGTTGCTGAATTTGGTCAGCTTCAGTGGGGACGGAGGATGTTGAAGTCTCAGTAGGAGTAGACTCTTGTTGAGTTGGTTTTGTTGGTCTTTTCAGGATGGTTCTACCAAGTCCAGACCTTTCTTTTGGTGAATGAGGATTGAATTGCAGTGGAGTAAGCTCAGAGCTTAGAGCAGCACCCTGAAGAGGTTTCAGTAGTGGAAGCGGTGCTTGAGATTCTGCCTCAGACTCAAAGATGTGTTCAGCACTACTGGGCACATCAGGGAGTCCAAGCATGCTCTTTAGAGCTTGACTTTCAAGCTCTATAATCCTTCCAGAATCGAAATTTGGAAGCTTACTCTCAGGATTAACCCGTTCAATCCAATCACTGGAATTTGGAGTAGTCAGCATATTGGTAATCATACCACCAGACACAAATGGTTTTGAACTTTGGTCTTTGTTGCGAGAGTCAGGGAGATGATCTTCACCTATGACTCTCTTTTTGCTACTGGGGGCACCCACAGCATCAAAGACCCTGGGATTCTTAGCAATCCAACTATCAAGAATATCTTGTTCCTTTTTAAGTTCATCTTGAAGAGCCTGATTTCTCTTAACTAGTTCAGTGTTTTGAATTTGCAAAGTGACAGCCTCAAGCTTGGCTTGTTTTAAAATAAGCAGTTCATCTCTACACTTGTTTAATTCAAAACTTAGCTTGTTGTATTTTGAAAAAAGATTTAATCTTTTCTCTTCTACGAACTTAAGGTCAACATTAAGATAATTCATATAAGACTGCCAATCAGAGTCATCATCCATAGAAAGTAAGATGTTTACCTTCTTTATAGTGATGTTGACCCATTCCCCGTTTCTGGCATGATTCTTTCCAACAGCTAGCTTGTCCTCTTCTGAGAGGGCCATCAGTGCACTGACGTGCACCATTTCATCATCGATGACACGGCTCTTCATCGTCGAAGGTCTCAGCAAAAAGGCCTTTGTTTTTACCCCTGCACAGATTGAACACTTTTTGTTGTTTCGAGGGATGGCCTCGAGCAATGCAAGCTTAGCTTTGACTTTCTTATATTTTTCTTCAAAATCAACAGTTTTATTTTGATCAGATTTGTTTTGAAGATTTTGATGAGACAGATAGATTTTTGGTTGAAATTTGCTAAAGCCTGAGGACTGATTTGACCCTGATGGTTTATAAGAGGGTTCAGAAATTGTTTTTGAAAAACAGTCTTTTGCAAAATGACCTCTTTTGTGACACTTAAAGCATTCAGTGTCCTCATTTGCTTTGGCATTTGAAAAACCTTTGTTTCTTTCTATAAACCTTCGAGAGTTAGCCAGGAGTGCCCTTTCCTGGAATTCAATGTTCAGGTCATTTAGGTACTCCTCACTTGATCTCTCATCGGGCTCATCATCGAATTTTCCGAAAATCTTGAACAACATTGTTAGAGTAAAAGCAGTTGATATTGATGATGAGGTGGTGGTCGGGGACTTCTTGACTTCCTGTGACTTCTTTAAGTCAAGGTATCGTCTGTTGATGAGGTTTTCCTCATAGACAAATTTCCCATAAATTTCAGGAAGCTCAAGATTTTGGATATAATTAGCATTCCTAAGTCCCTGAGAGAAATTCAACCACTTCTCAGGGAGACTGTTGACAAAACCAACATTGATTTCATGTTTGGACAACTTAACACCATCATTTGACAGTTCATTTAAAAGAGTTTTGTACCGGGTGTAAGTTTGAGAGAGAGTTTCTGAGTCCTTAGCCCTAAAGGTGTTATACTCAAGTTTCAGGTCCATTATCCTGTTTTCCTTGGTATAGATGGTCCTTCATGAATATGAACTAGGTCATCCCAGGTTTGCTTAGCTGTACTACAGCTTATAACAGACTCCATAATATCTTCAGGAAGACAAGATATTATGATACTTTTGAGTCTTTGGTCCTGGTTGACCATTCTCCTTTCATCCTGGGTCCACTGAGCTTCAGGTTTGGGCAACCCTTCAGCAGTCTTTGGGACAAATGGACCTTCATTTATACACTTGATATAATAAGGTTCCATCCCAATCAAATAGCAAAGCATTCGCTTTTTCCATTTTTGAATTTGCCAACTTCAAGTCTAGGGGCAACAAATGAATAAGCTCCACCCTTTTTATCGACTAGTTGGGGTACATCAATTTCAGCCATTTAGGATCCTAATTTAAAAACTTTTAGAGCGGCCTAAAAACGAGTTTTATAATTAACCTGGCTCTGATACCACTTGTTGTTCCCCGTTCACTATGGTTTAAAACAGTTTAAGAATCTAAAACAAGTTAATAGTAAACTATGACTGAAATTAACATAAGTAAAACACACAAAGTAATTTTCAACATCATATTCTTGTTAGAAATAAATCAACAAAGAATACGTTACCCAAGTACTTGCGGAATAGTACTTGGGATTGAAATGACAAAGTTTGGTGACTCCTCTCTAAGCTCAGGCTAAGTCTGAGCACAACTCTTAGAGCTCACTGAGCTATCTCAGGAACTAAGTCGTATTTGGAGGAGTGAAAAGATGGCTTGCATGTGTGTGTTTTTACAATTCACAAGCTTGATCTTTTCACTCCATCTCTTATGCTATTTATACATGTATGAGTTTTAACTCTTTCCTAAGTGACAAATCTGACATCATACGAAGACAAAATCTGATGTATTTTGTCTCTGCTTACAAAGACTATTCTAAGTAAAAGACAAGGTTGCTTTCCATAACTCGGTGATGACACTGAGCTTGTAAGTTAGCCATTCAGGGAAAGTTGACTTATGTTGATAAGGACTTCTTCTTATCGATTCAAACTTATCCCGCCTTGTCCCGCTCTTTCTTGAGTCTATTTATCCTTCAGTCTTCTACTTCAGTTTGTCTTGATGTAGCGGTTGGAGACGAGTCTTGGGGATTCAGTGAGTTATTGTCATCACTCACTGAATCCATCATCTTCTTCTTGACTCAGTCTTCACCCTTTAAGTACCGCTTTCTTGAGTGGAGAGACTTCTTCGTGCCTCGTCTGAGTATCCCGAAGATGACTCACTGAGAGGCTATGCAGTCAGTGACCTGATTAGTGTTTAACGAACTAAACACTTGGGCTATTTTCTATTCAAATCCTAGATTAAGGGGTTTGGGTATTTACTGAACCCAACAGTAATACTAGAAGTGCGAAAATATAAACAAAACAATTAATGAATCATAACTAGGCTAGCACCAAAGATGCTTAGCCGAACATATAGTAAATTATACCAAAAATGATGAATAAAACATGAATAGAATTAAACATATTGTTTGATACAAATTACTTGATGTAAAGCTAATAATGATGATGATTGCTCGTGAATTATCCCTTGAAAGATGGCTTGGAATTGCTAGAAATTGCTCTGGAGTGGTGCCCTAATCGACCCCTAGGAGGGGGTGAAGAGAGATACTTAAAAATGCAGATTTAGGGCTGTATTTATAGGCCCCGACAAGGTTATGGCGTAACCTCTAAGGCTAATTACGCCGTAACCAATGACGGCGCAAAGAAATTCAGATCTCGAACAATTACGTCGTAATTAAATTCTTTAGTTACGCCGTAACTAATCTATCTCGTACTTTTTCATGTCATCCATTTTTAAACTTTCATGCATTTGTCCGTGTTTAGCCCCTGAAGTAGCGCATGTTTCATATCAAGTCCATATGCCTTTATAAGTATAAAACTTATAAGATATGTACGGTTTCAACCCCTCATCGTTCTTGTTATTTTTATAACAAGTCCTTGAAATCTAAACAATGATAAAAAAATACACACTTGAAATCTAAACACAAGCAACTACACTCTTGGGATGTCTTGCATGAAATACTTGCACTTGAATCATGCATGATGAGTTGTAGGTTCTATATTGTGTTCAAATAGGATCATTTTATTGCAAAAATGATGATCTAGTAACTACATTTATTCAATTGAAATAATCTTGCATGACTTGACAAATGAAGCATGCATGATGTCTTGAGGAACCAACATGGGTAATTATATCATTCAATCTTAACCCAAAATCAACTAAATCACCTCATCTTCAACCCTTACCTTGTACAACCAATAAAGCATAATTACCTTCCCCATATATTCTCCTTTCTAATCTATAAGGAATCCATGTACTAAACCTTATTATCCTTAGGTTAATAGATCACTTATTATCCATACCCAACTACTAATTCATCACTATTTAAAGGAATGCATGTTTTAGATCATAGTGTTACTAAAACCCCATACTACACTTCTATCTAAACATGAATAACCCACCAAATTCACCAAACAACGTTCTTGTTAATCACATTTTCTTGAGTAATAACTCAACGTCTATGATTGTTCACAATGAGGTACAAGAAGTCGTAAACAATGATGTGATTCCTCAAACTCCAAATGAAGATGTTGGAATTGGAGATGAGTGGTTTATGAATAATAATGTAAACTTTTCTAATGCTAATCTTGAAGAGTTCATGTAGAGGTGGCAAAATGGACGGGTCGGGTGGGCACGGGCTATAGGCTAAATAGGCTATGGGCTAAACGGGCACGGGCAAAATGGGCACGAGCTAAACGGGCACGGGCCAAACGGGTGCATGTTATACGAATCGCTTTATAAAAGACCCAAAATGCTGAAATAACTTCCTCAAACTAACACCTCATTTATATTTTAAAAAATAAATATATTATATCTATAAGTTTTTCTTTAAAAACAATTGTAATTTTCTCTAATTGATAGAAAACATGTGCCCGTTCGCGTCCATTTAAATTTTGAGCAATATATGCCCATTTAAAAAAAAGGAGGGGTTTAAATGTACCCAAATATTTTAAAAATTGGTCCAAATTAGCCTATTTTTTTATTCTGGGCACAAATTTCCACCTCTAAGTTCATGCAAGATGAAATTTGGAACAATCTTGATAATGATCAAGTCACCAAGTCTCCACCTAGATGTCTTGGAGATGAAAGAGTTTGGGAAAAGATAAGGAAGCCCTTGAGCTCGAAACTCCATGAGGGAAAACACTCAATTTGTTGTGAAAACTCCATCGACATGCTTAATGTTATTTAGGATAATAAGGAAAAGAACCGAGAGATGTTTAAATCTCTTCATGAGGGAGTTAAAATGCTACAAGCATTGGCTTCCAATCTATCTTGATTAGTGTATAATGATAGGGGATATGAGATGAGTGATGATAATTTGGGAGCAAATAAGAACTAGTTGTGTGTTCTAAATCGGTTAACTTAGTAAGATGATAGCCTTGACTATGTTGTTTGCCATATTGGCAAAATTATGATTGTATGTGTTATGCTTTCTTTAATAATAAAATGCTTTGTGCTCTTAATGATGATGTGTGCTCAAATATATGACATTGTGGTAATATTTATATAAACAAACAAAAAGTATTATCCCCATGCTCAACAAATGGTATATGGAGACAAAGCGGACAAAATTACACACACACGCACACACACACACACACTCACACACACACACACACACACACATATATATATATATATATATATATGGGAGTATATTAGCTACAATTTATTGTAGCCAATTAGCTACAATTTTGTGCTACAAATGTGGGTCCCTAATTTTTTTGTGGGTCCTGATTATCTTCTGTGGTCCCTATTACAATGCAAGTGTATTTTTTATGAAGGATTGTAGCCAATTGGCTACAAAATATATATATATATATATATATATATATATATATATATATATATATATATATATATATATATATATATATATATATATATATAACAGGAGGCATTTGGCATTAATGCCATCTCAATTCCATGTCAATGCCACATCAATGCCAAATAATCATTTTTCATGCCACCTAAGCATTATATGTCCACCTAAGCAATTTAATAATCCAACTATTAATCCAACTAGCATTATTGGTCCAACTAAGCAATTAATTGTTAATTTTCCAAATTTTATTATTTTTTTTTGTAATTTTCGGAATTTTTTTAAAGATTTTTGAAAATTGCAATTAATTTTTAATTTTCCGAATTTTATTATTTTTTTTTGTAATTTTCTGAATTTTTTTTCAAGATTTTTGAAAATTGTTTATAAAAAAGGTTCCTTGCAAGGATTGAACCTTGGTTGTTTTGATAAATAACTTGTGTGTTTACCACTTAGGCAACAAGTTATTTTGATAATTATGTTGCATATTATAATCTATAAATGCAACCAATTATGTAGGAGAATCCCTACAACTTAGGTAACCCTAAACAAAACATATACATAAAAATATACGGTTCATTATATTTTTTTCTCAAAAACCCTAATATCCAATTTTTTCCTGCATTCTCTTCTAATGTTTACTAATATTTGTGTTTCCTTCATCACATGAATGGCCCCACAGTTATGATGAACTTTGGCGATAGACCTGTAAGAATACTCTCTTTTTTTGGCTTTGTACGCTTTACAGAATATTTGTGTTTTCATCTTTATTAACAGTCTTATGGTTATTTTTCAAAATTACCTGGATAATGCAACCGAAGTTATGCAGAACTGGTCTTTTTCCAGCAACTCAAACTGAGGTTCGGAACAGGTGCCCATACATTATAGTAACAATGCAAATGAGGCATCTCTGTATGAGGTTATTTAAATTATTTGCTTCAAGATTGTGGTTATATGATACCTTATTTTTTATACATTATTATGATTCGGCGTATTGAGATTACATGTGACTCTTTTGAATACAGAATATGTGTTGCAAGTATGATGAATCAAGGACCAAAGATCAATGAATCAGAAGATTACGCCTATAAAAGATATTAGTCCTATGGTCGATAGCATGGTGGTGACAGCAAGATGTATCTCAATATGGCATTGTCGTAAACTAAATGAATAGCATGATACATATAGCTTAATGTGTGTTGCAGGATGAGGAGGTAAACATTCTGTAATTTGATAGGTAAGAAACTTGATGGATCTTGTGAAAACTACATTCTGACATTACATGCATTTTATAATTGTATATAGTCATTGCTTGCCGGGTACGCTCAACCAATTATTGTTTGCGCTGAACAACATGCAGCAGATGCAGGCACACAAACTTCAGCGGCTATGAATGTATCGGCTGCAAGTTCATGTCATCAGCAGGGTCTATATACTGGTAGACTGAGCGATACACTTTCAGGTATCAAAACATCTTTAATATTTCAGAGATATTGTATACTCTTACGTTGCCATTTTTGAAGTTATGAGGTTCTCCAATCTCAACTTAATCCAAACACATTCATTATTGTATATTGGATGTATTAGTGGATGAGGTTCTCCACTAGAGGTGAGTAGCGAGTATATATATTAGAACTGTATTACCATGACAAAAAGAAAAGTGAAAAAGATTTTAAAAAATAATTACCAATGACTTACTCTTGGCATAGAGTGCCAAATACTGCAAATATATATCTTTTCTACGATACTTATGGTCGTATATATTCATAGTAGGTTTTGAAATTCCAATATTGGCAGCAAGATTGGTGAAGTTGATTGAAGTATAGTCGAAGGTTTAGCTCCTTCACTCAATTGGGTACTGCTCTCTTAGTCCTTATTGCATACTCTTCTTTTTTCCCAACTACTCTGTTAGATATTTTAAAGATTTGGTACTATATTTTAGTTTAATGGATTGTGTATCATTTAAAGCTCCATAGTAACAGATTTAGCAAAATTTGAACATTGTTAGTGAGAAGGACCAAAATCATTTGAAGTTAGGAAGTGTTTTGATTGCACATTGTTTTGGGTTGTGCTTATGGCATTATAACACTTTAAACGCCAAGATGTCGTTAGTCTCCGTGGATGTTAAACCATCGTCTCTCAACTCGGTTAGTTTCTCTCAAAACCTAATCAACGATAAAAACTCTCATTTGAACATATTTTTGGAATGACATTTTTGGTTATGCAGGTTTCAGGAGGAAGTAGGAGGAGCTTGAGGCGTGCTTTTGGCAGGAGGAACAGTGCTTAGGTAAGGACACCAACTGTTCCATGAAGTGCATGCGTTAAATAAAGCGTGAACGAACTAATTAGAGCTTTACTGAGTGAATTGTGTTTTTGTGATCTATAGCATAAAAGCTGGAGTTTTGGGATGCAAGCTGCAAATACAGTAATTGTACCAAAATTGTTCAGCAATATTTATCCTGCATGTGTTACTAATTCAATTGGTAGTTTTTGTTTCCACTTTCACTGTAATACTCATTCAAAAGTTGCCATTATTGTCCTTGCTTTGACTGTTAAAGGGAAGCTGAGTTTCAGCTTGTGTTTCACTGTAATACTAATTCAAAAGTTTCCATTATTGTCCTCGCTTTGACTGTTAAAAGGAAGCTGAGTTTCAGCCTGTGTTTCAAAATTAGGAATTTTTAGCTTTCAGCTTGTCTATCAGTCTTCATGTGTTTCAGTGTTCCTAACACTTTTACAACTGACGCAGTGTTCCTGTTTGCGATCATGTGCCCGGCTCGCCATTAAATGTTGTCATATCATTTGTCTCATTAATCTTTCAATGCATCAGACGCGATAGGCACCTTCAACATGCACTGGGTTTTGTTACTTTTAATGAACCAGCAGCGATCTAGGTGGTTTAGAGCGGTATGCACTTTGACCTTGCACTGGATTTTGTCACTTTTAGATTTGCGTTGATTAAAAATTTTGACTTCAACTTTACCTTTTTAGGCTACTGACGAAAAGACTTAAACACATCAAGTACAACCAAGAAGCAGCAACTTGAGATAACAGCAGTGTCTAGGTTGCAGGTGCATTATGCTCGCTAAATTGAAGCCGTTTTTATATATTGTCGAAATAATCTCTGAAGTGTCTATGTTGCAGGTACATTCTGTAGAGTGTTGTAGTGTTTTAGGAGTGCAAAAGATTGCGAATGTTGTGAACTTCGTAAGTGTGAGTCAGACGAATGGTGGGGTGCTTAAACCGGAAATATATAGTGTTGGCAATGGTGGAGAAGAGGCGAATGGTTGGCCGGCTTGGTTGAATGTTGTAGTAAGGGAAGCAATTAAAGGATGGCCGCCACGAATGAATGCAACACATGATTTTTACAATGGGTGTACTTCATTTATGATGGGTGAGGCTTCTAACGGCCCGGGTAGTCTCATTCTTGCACCTCATAATCTTGAATCAGGTAAAAGTTTGCTATTTTTGCGTTTTTGTTACTGTGGTTTATATTGATTGGTAATGTTTATTTAAAGTTTGGTATAAAAATATAATTCAAAGATCCGCGCTTATTGTGCAGTAACTTTGGCTATAATATCATTTTAAAAACAAGGTTTGTGTAAATTCATATTGTATATTATATTATGTATACTAATCCATGTGCAAAGTGTCAATCTCATAAAGAATATAGCATTAGCATAACTAAGGTCTTAAATTATGGATTCGCTTCTCCATGACACCTGTAGATTAGTAAATGTAAACATATAAGTCAATGGTGTTGGAGATCATGCTTCTTGAGTTGCACCAGTTCGATCTAATTCTTACCAGTTGGCCATAGGATCTGTTAAGACCCCTTTAGGTTTGGCTCTCACTTCATTATTTCATTATCTTAAGGAATAATATGATTATGTTTCATATTGTCTCAAGAGTGTTTTTTCTCATTTTTCTCAAGTAGTTTTATGTCAGTTTTAGGTGTTATAAAAATTTGTAAAAATTAAAAATAGCAAGTTTAATAGTTGGTTTTACTTTTCCTAAAAGGAAAAAAATCAAAAAAATCTTTTACCTAGGCTGTCATGGGCTTGAATTTGGTTGATTGTTGATTTTTTCCCCTGCACAATCAGTAAATTCTGTTCTAAGTAAGCCTTTTCTCATTTAATTTTTTGCTTATCCACTATTGCTTATTGCTTGATTCCAGCTCATTTGAGTAGCCTTAGGTATAGATTAAATCTTTTTGGTCCTTATTTGCACATTAGAGATTATTTTAACAGTTTATTTAGGCCTTCAAATTCACCTTTTCTGTCCCTATAGTCTGTGGTCAGCTGTCCTCTATATAAGTGCTATTTAATCTGAATTTGGCTTAATTTTTGATAGATTATAATTGCTTTAGGTTTGCATTTAGGATTTAGCGTATTTTAGATATCCCTAACAGCTTTTTAGGATCTCTCTATAGTTTAGGAATGATTGTTTTAGCTTAGATTCAAATCATTTTCATTTGCTTATTTCTGTGTTGAATTCAGCTTATTTGTGTCTTGAATGATATCATATAAACGTCACAGCTACTTAATAAAAATGTATATGCAGGTTGATTTCTAAATCCGCTACACTCACACACGTACAAAATTTAAACTTCATTCAATATAAATATTTTGGCTGATATGCTTACAATATGAGGAGTTCAATTTTCTATTGTCCATCTGAATATCGGTACCTATATTATACTTTAGATTAGATATTCATAGGAGCGACTAATGGTATTTCTGGCACCTCTTATGGAGAGTTTGGTATTGGATATTTTTTGCTCATATGGCTAAAATGACATATCATAGACAGACCCTTGCAACTAAAAACTTAACTTTTAGGATTGCATGACACACTAATTCTATTATATAAAGTTTCATAGAAGTAAATTGGTTTTTACAAGTTAGTTGTAACATTCTTTCATTGAAATAACTGAAGCTCAAATAAGTTATTGCTTTTAGATTGAAAAAGTGGACTAATTTTGGTTCAGAGCATGCCTCATGTTTTTTTAAACGCATTAAAGATGTTTTACTATTAGTTTCATACTGTTTATTTTGACAGTTACGAATTAAAGAAAAAAATGGCAATGGTGGTGGTGCAGTTGTAGTAGGCGCTCGTGTATGATTTTTTGTGTGCTTTTGCTTCTATAATTTATGTTTTTAGGGACTGGTGCAAGGGTTACAAGATGGTAAAAGAGTAACAGGTGGTGTTCGATTTGTTTGGTTTATTGAAAGGTTTGTCAACAATGTTGCTATTAGAAACAATTCTTAGTAGATAAAAAGCTTACTTTATCTTAATAAATTGTATAATTGATGATATTGTTTGTTTGAACATGTATATAAAACAATTGGAAATATTGAGTTATCTTTTCTTACACGTATTGCAACAACAAGCTCAATACCTTATTTATTACGATGTCGCAACAGCAACAACAGCAAATTCAGCAACAACTCCAGTCATTTTGGGCAAACCAGTATCGAGAAATAGAAAATGTCAATGATTTCAAGAATTGTGTCCTTCCATTAGCAAGAGTTAAGATGATAATGAAGGTTGACGAGGACGTAAGAATGATATCATCCGAAGCACACGGTCCGGATCAGCAGGGATGATCTCAAACAAGCCTATGATGAATCTTGGTGTTTAAGCAGAACAGCCTCCACCATATATGGGTCCAGCAATGTAGCCACAACCACCTCAGCAACTACAGTCACCTTCAGATTCAAAGATGCTATAGCTTAATCCCTATTCGCAAGTATGTGCCTTTTTATCAGAATTTCATTTAAAGTTTTTTAAGTTTGTACATTGTTTTGTGTGGCTATCCTATAAAACGCCGAAGGGCTGTATGATTTGTGTTTTAAATTTGATTATCTTACTACTGTCACTCTTTGAATATCAGTAATCAGCAAACTTAATAAAGTTAGTAAACGATTTGATGGATTCGCCATGTTTTTATCCTTTGTTTTTCACTTAAAGTTTAAATTTACAATATTCACATATGGATTTTTAGGTTTGCGACAATGTACGTCTTTTCTAATTTCAAATTGAGTAATTAGATGGTTGCATGTGAGGCAAAAATATATTGTATTCGGCGATAAGGTGTGGTCTCAACTTTGTGTACTTTTTTTTGTGTCACGATATAATATATGTTAGATTAACAAATAAAAAATGGGCATATAGGACATCTTATATATTGTATATGTGGTCTAATGCAGGTGACTTTAACTTAACTTTGCTGGACCATCTCATTGCTGAGCCCGGGCTGAACAACGTTGGCTGTTGCAACGAGCTAAATGCTGGATACGCAACAGACGGTTATGCTAGGTCTCGCGGTGTTGGTGCATGTGTTGTGACATTCACTGTCGGTGGACTTAGTGTACTTAATGCGATTGCTGGTGCGTATAGTGAGAATCTACCTATTATATGTATTGTTGGAGGACCAAACTCGAATGATTATGGAACAAACAGAATTCTTCATCATACGATCAGATTTCCAGATTTTAGCCAGGAGCTTCGTTACTTTCAGACACTCACATGCTTTCAGGTATATAACCATTTGTAAGATAAAATGTATGTATCCAGATTCGTTTATATCAAACATGATAAGAAAATATGAATGATACAATGCCCTTAAAACTTTTGAGGCGTCGATAGTTTTGATGCTGATTTAGTAAAGTATGTTTATGGTTTCATTTATGTCCAGTTCGGTAAAAAGATCTTTAATGATGAAAATGCCCTTCGATTTTTTGTCCACTTCTTTTGATACCCATTTTAGTATGTAGAATTGGTATCTTTTAATACTAATATAAAATACATATATGGTTTTATTTGTATTAAATCCACTATAAATTATTAGGATATAGTTTGTATTTCGTTTCACTTATTTCAATCAGGATAAAATGTCCTTAAAAAATTTAACTCAATAGTTTTTTACTTTACATAATGTGAAAACACTAAGTGTGTTTATGTGTTTCTATGCAGTTTTTTAGCTTGATATAGGATAAAACAAACTAGATACTAGATTGAAATAGCCATAGGGAAAAAGTATTTATATTGGGAAAGTGGTGAATATGTATAAACTTCAAATGTATCATGAAAAGAAAACTCATAGGTATGCGTGTGTATGAACTCGCATGTTGTAGTTAAGTTCAATCGTTTATGAAAGTGTTAATTACATAATGATTTATCTCTTACATATTCAGTTATGAAAAACTAGAAAAGGAGTTAAGCTATCTCAAACAAGGTCTGCTTCTCAAGGATCTAGACAAAATCCACAAGAGGATAATGGGGGTTCTAGGTATGTAATTTGCTTTCATGACAGTATTATTCTTTTGGAGGATAAGGTGGTATTCTTACAAATATTTTTGTATCTATAGTTATACAAGGTATTAAAATGTGGTATTCATAACCCAAAGTTCATATTAAGTTTGAAACCTATATGACAATGCAAACGTTAACATTAGTTTTCCTTATAGCTCATGATCTGTTATTTCTATATTGATGCAAACATCTATTTTTTTAAACACAAAAAATGTGCAAACACCTAACGGTTGTGATCTATATAACCAGAAAAACATATGGTTCTTTAATGGTTTAAAGACCACTAGCATTTTTTGGGCGTTAAATGGGTCAAACAGGTAAACATTGCATTAAATGAAGTCCGTTAACTAATACTTTACAAGAATACAAAAAAAATCATACACAACCCTTATAAATAAATTTTATCTCATATTAACATTTCAATAATTAATGATCCACAATAATTTTCTTATATATTATTTACCAATAACTAATACCTTCATATACATATATCTTACTATTAAAAAAAATACACTCAAAGAATTATCAAATAATTAATGATCGTGCATATATGTTATGGGAGTTATGTTTATTTTTATTTTTTTTGGCATAATTTTCATATAAATAAGCATTTTGCATGTGTTATCCTATTATAATTCTTTCAGTCGTCATGGGTCACGAATTATAGTTTGTCACATATATGTTTTTGTTTTCCTTTTATTTTATCAACTAACGCTTTTTTTCAACATGTCCACTTTTCTAGCAATTCTTGACCAACCTTCTTTCGTTATAGAAAAATATGTCAACGATAATAATAATTCAGTATTTTACATTTTACTTTTTAGACATGTTATATAATTTTTATGAAAAAACTTCTTTACGATTACCCTCCTTTTTTCGCTATAGCAAATTATGTCAACGATAATTATAAGACATGCCCGCCCATTGGGCTTTGATAGTATATATATATATATATATATATATATATATATATATATATATATATATATATATATATATATATATATATATATATATATATATATATATATATATATGAGAAGTCAATCTACAACCACATGCTCACACCTCACACTCACGTTTAAAGAAATCATGATAATCTAAAGACCTTAAGCAATGCTTCCGCAACTCTGATGCAAATATCATAATCAAACACAGTGTGAGCATGTCGGTCCAGAAGTCACAAATATCAAATGGAGGCGATACAACAAAGGATGATTCAGAGATTTACTGTGGCTGATGATCTCGAAGAAAGCTCAAAGATCACCAAGTCATGGATCAGTTAAATACCTCCACTGAAAGTACAAAGTATGCGGACTTTGAAAAATCAAAGGCTATGAGCTACAAAACAAAGAACGTGTAATAGAATGCTAGAGTTTAAAATGTATTATCTATATGTAATTGAGGTGACTTCCCTTAGGGGGAGTGATCTGCGCTGAACCGTCAAGTCTAAACAGACTTAAAACTGCTCAGACACAAATGCAATGAAGATCAGAGAATACAATGGATTCCCGGGTCGTTAAGTCCCACGGAGACTCAATGGTGTGCAAAACACTAGATCAGACGATAGAATGATCACTAATGATAGTGATCAGAAAGGATTTGGATAGATAATTACACTACTGAAAAAGTTAATAAATTAACAGCGACTTAAATACAAATTAAGAAAATTAAAAAAAATAAAAGATATTAAATAAACGCTATCACTATATTTAAAGTGATGAACGTTTAAAACCTAAGACGTACGTTTAAATTAAAAACTACGTAACGTACAAAATAAAATGTGAAAATAAAGAAGGAAAATACCTATGTATATAGAAAATACATTTTTACAATCCTAATTATATAAGAAAATTATTAGAAAAGAAAAATTATTTTTAAAACTATTTAATTAATTATTATTAAATAAAAACTATTTTTAACTATTTAATAATACTCTAAAATAAAAGAAAATATGAAATAAGACTAGAAAAATAAAATTAAGATTTATAAAAATCTAAAATATGATAAAACTAATTTTAAAACAGAAAATATATTTTTTAGACTTTTTATATATTTATTACTAATTTAAAACTATTTAAAACTAATTAAAATGCTAGAAAATACTATTTAAACCAAGAAAATTATGGAAAAATACTTTTTATGACTTTTACATTTATCTAAACTTAAGAAAAATGAAAACTTATTTTTTTGAAGCTTTTCTTAATTATTTGCAATTAAAGCTATTTAAAAGTGCTAAAAACTAATTTAAATAAAGAAAAATGGTTAAACAACTTAGAAAAATCTGAAAATTTCAGGAAAAGTCTAAAATAATATAAGGAATAAAGGAAAAATATAAAAACAAGGTGCTATGTGGAGGAATTAGCAACTGATGTGGGAAGTGCTTAAAAATAAGCACTTTGATAAGCTAAAACCACACCAAAAGGTACCAAACTGAAACAGGAGCTACTATAAGCTAAAATAACCAAAGAGCAATGAAAATCAACAAGCCACAACCTCTGGATAGCAAGATGCAATGATTTGATGATTATGACATTAAGCTAAAAACAGAATCTGAGGGCAACTTAGAGCTTAAAAATAAGCCACACAATAAGCTTGAAACTAGAAAACAACCATGGGAACCTCACAAGGACCTGGCTAGCTATGTCAAGACCCAAGAACAGACCAAGATGAGCTTTAATAAGCTCTGTGCAAGGGCTGCACAAACTGAGAAAAATCTCAGTATGATCTGAGACAGTGGAGCAGGGGAGGCAGGTACCACTTCACAAGCTTGTTTGAAGCTTATAGAAATATGACAAAAATCCACAAAAATGCTTATAAGTAAGGGTACCAGTTGAACTTTCTAAAACAACAAATCTCATTAAATTTGGCTTGAAGATGAAGCCAAGAAAATTCCTTGTAGTTGGCTTAAAAACAGGTTTTGTGCATTTTGACTTTTTTAGCAAACATGAAAAGTTTGACTTTTTCCAACTTTGATCTTGATTTATGGGTTGATTATGATCTATATTGATGAACTAAGACTACTGCAATCTAGGTTATTGTATTTTAAACACAAAATCAGATTTTGTTTTGACAAAGATTCAACAGTAAGGCTGCTAAGATGGTTTAAATAGAATTTTGACTTTGAGCTTATACAGGTGCAAATGGTTAACTGAATTAGTTTCAATGGAGCATAACAAGCTTAGGACTACAAGACTTAACCACTGAACATACCTAAAAATCAGTTAGCACAGCAATTCCAAACACCCTATAACAAACTGATAAGCAAATTATACTAACCAAGTCGCTAACTGACATGTACCATTGATCAAACTAAGCTTACATGACCTGAATACAACTATATTAACATGTTAAAACTAGAGGTGACCACAGAAACAGATACAAGCTTACTATGCAAATTAGACTAAAAAATGAAAAGTGAGAAAGTTACTCACAACTGATCCAGCTGGTTGCAGGCTTAAAACCAAACCCAAAAATCCACTACACTAATCTAATCTACTCTATTCCAACCCATATCAACATCTGCATCACCCAAATTCAGCTTCCATTCCAATTTGAGCCTCAGGTTGACTTTTATTGACCAAAATTCAAAAGTGATAGAAACATAAATGTGAGCTTGTGAAAAGCTATAACAAGCTTAAACAAGCTTATTTGAACATGGAAAGAGATTATTTGAAGCTTGTATATAGAAGCTAGAAACTGAAAATTTCAACAGTAACTTGAAAATTTGGAACTTAAACAAACTTTGAAATTGAAGTTCAAGATAGATTACACTGATGAAAGTACTTGAGTTAAACACTTAGAAACAAATTATTACAACATTTGGATTAAACTAAGACAGTTATAATAAAAACGACATTGAAGAAAAATTAAAAACTAGCTACTACTCTTCTCTATCTTCACTTGCTTTCTTTTATACTCCAAACTTCTCTCACATGTACTCTGAATCTATCCCACCAACTCTGAGCCATTGGATTGGCCAATATAATCAGAACCATACAAGTGGTGTTTTGGCGCCAAAATAGTCAAAAGTAGATTTGAGCAGGTTTTAGATATTAATGGTTTTTGGGTGTATGTGGAGGTGGAGGGGGACAAGGGGATGGATAGGTGAGGAGGGGGGTTGAAAATGGTGGAAAACCAAGACTGGTTTTGAGTTTACAGGGGTGGAGAGGGAGATGTACAGTGGAAGCGGTTTATCTGTCTTTTAAAATTTGGGCCGGGTCAAGGTAATGGATTGGATTTTGGGCTTGTTTAGTTAATAGGATCCGTTTGGTTTAGTGGTAACAATAAGGACCAAAAGTGTAAATTAACCAAACCCCAAGGACTGAAAGTGCACTATTTCCAATGCTCTCACAAGGACTAAACATGATAAACATTTATAATACAAGAACCCTTTTTGCATAAAATCCATTTTTTAAAGGTCCAAGGACTAATTTTGCAAATTCCCAAAGTTTAGGGACCTTTCTTGCCAATTGACCAAAGAATCATTCAAGGATCATTTTTAACAACTTAGAATACTTTAAGGACCTTGAATGATAAAATTCCACATTTTGATATTCCAGGGACTAGATTTGACAACTTTTGAAACTTAGGGGACTAAAACTGCCAATTTTGCAAACTTTATACATTTTTCATCTGATTTTGATATTTTTGCATTTAAAACACATAAAACACTAATTTGTGATATTTTGATCATTTTGATGTGTTTCTGAGCGTTTTCAGATGATTTTGTAGTCTAGACAGTATAAAAATGATGAGTATTTAGACACTCATCAATCCCCCACACTAAGATATTGCTAGTCCCTAGCAATGATTTGAAGCTTTAATGGATTTGAAAAACTCTTTACCAAAAGCCATCACTTCTGGAGTAGCCAAATGTTTCAGTTCAAGTAAGAACCTTGGTACACTGATAACCAAATGATTTTGAGCAAATCATAAGCTGTCAACGGATTTGATTTTGTCTTTACCAGAAGCCGTACCCTTCTGGACTAGCCAACTCTTAGATAAATTATCAGAATTATCTTTGGTGAGTCGATTACCAATTATGGATTTTCCACTGCCTTTACCACAAGCCATAAACTTGCGGGCTAGCCAACTCTTCACTTTTAAGGATATGGTGAGTTGAGAACCATACAATTTTGGGCAAATTGCAAGCCATATAAACGGATTTGAGATATCTTTACCAAGAGCCGTTTGCTCCTGGATTAGCCAATCCTTTTGTCTTACAGACATGGCGGACTGATAACCAATTGAGTAAGTGTAGAACACTTACTCCAAAAAAATTTTTTGGCCAAAAACGGGGGAATTGGGTGGATAAATATGAAATTCGCGAGAATTCCCCCCCACACTTAGAAATGAATATTGCCCTCAATATTCAAAGTACCGGCGGTTATGCCGAAACAAAGAACGTAAAAGGAAATACTACGGCCATTATTTGAAAGATTTTTTTTTTTTTTTTTTTTTTGAAAACATGTGGGGCAACCCCCCCACACTAGGGTGGTAGAAAATAGAAAGAAGTCAGAAATATGGGTGAAAACCCATATCGTGTGTGCTACTGTTTTTGATTTCCGAGTCGCTAGCTTGACTCGACCCCGAATTAATTGGTTCATGGGGAAGTAAGGTGGAAGAAACAATCTCCATCGGACTTTCATTCAAGATGTTTGGATAAACATTGAAGTACGTGAAAGTTCCACACCGATGAGATATACATAGAACCGGCTCAAAAATGATAACTGAAAATGCCAGGATCAAAGATAGTGTCCTCATTCCCGAAGGAGAAAAGGGAAAGAGCAACCACACCATTTGTGAAGAATGGAATAAATATGTGCATCACAATGCATGTCCATTCCTCATTAGAAAGAAGCAAATCACCATTTTTGACATTTTTAAGCTTAAATTTGAAGCTTTTATGGTGATTGGTAACAAAATTACCGGGAGGGAGAGCTGGAAACGGTTCTTCAATCAATAGATTTTCAAGAAAGAGGATGTCTCCCTCCGAATCAAAGTAAGTATTGTCAATTCCTGTTGGAATCGACTCATCACTAAGAAAATCATCGACCTCCTTCCAAAAGTTGTCATCTTCCTCATCTGGAGTGAGAGAAGGAATGGAAGAGTCGGAAATGGGATAAGAAATGAGTGGATGATCATTATATAGGAGATTTCTAGTTTCTCCAAAATCGGCTTCGAAATCAAAGAGATCATCGTCACTTTCCGATGAAAGTGGAGTGATGTGAGTGAGTTCATCGGTGAACTCCTCAAGAAGAGGATCAGACTGTGGGAGTGATGCCTCAACATACTCGATATCTCCATAAGATTTACAATCATCGCTAAAATCGGAGAAAGTCTCAAATTGATCATTTGAACACTCAAGAGGGAAAGGGATATCACACAGATGCTCGAGAATTCCCTGTGACTCTCTTGGGATTGAGACAAGGCTCTCAACACTAGACGAGTCCATTTCTGGAATAGTGCTAAGAAGCTCATCCCCCATGTTTAGAGAGTGAGTGGGAGTATCGGGTGTGATAACAACAGACTGAGGGAGTTTAGAAGGACTAGCATACATATGTTTAATACTTTCCATTTGTTCTTCTGCTAGTAATTCCATCATAGTCTTTTCTCCCTGATTTTTCATGGAAGGAGTTTCAACTGATGAACTTGATGAATCTGTACATAATTCACTAATATCAAGGGTAACATCATCATCATCATCATCAGGAATGAAACGGAATCGAGAGCTAGATTTGAATGCTTTTTGCATTCTAATTGATTCCCTAATAGTGTTTTCAATGGAAATCTGAGAATCTAATTTAGCAGCCCGCTCTTCAGCTAACAAAGCTTCCATGGATTTTGGATTATTTTGGGACGACATAGCTGACTCCTCCTTAAGTTCTTTTAATAACTCCAGAGTCTTCAGTAGAAGGTCTGTCGTAGTTTCATGAGGAGTCGCTTGAATCATTTGGTACTGTGGAGGTTGGTCTTGAAATGAAGAGTCGTAATTGTTACAAGGAAATGGGTTCCCTGTTTGACAATCCGAGCTAGGGTGAGGACCTCCACAATACTCACAACAGTACAACTGATGTGGCTGTGAGTGGTATGTGTTGTAGTCATAATTGTTATCAGGAACCTGCTCATAGACAAGCGTGTTTCCGATTGACAATCAGAACTGGAATGTGAATCACCACAGTACTCACAACAGTAAAACTGCTGAGTCTCATAGTGTGGCAGCTGATGGAATAAATCAGTCGTGTCATGGTAGGAATAGGGATCTTGGTTATAGACAGACCCGTTTCCTGATTCCACCACGCTACAACTGGGGCAATTGCCACCATTATAAGGACCACCACACCATTGACAACCAAGAGGGTGAGGATAAGACATAGAAAGAATCAAAGGTTAACAGAGGGTAAGAATTGAAGAATCAAAAAGGTAAGAGGGTAAAGAGGAATATTTTTGGCATTTTTGAAAAACATGATATAAAAACAAAGAATGAAAATATTTTTGGATTTTCTGATAACTTTACAAAAAACTTTTTACAAAAAATGGGATATGCACAAGAATGGGTCTGAAAAAGGCTAAACACACGCTAAAGCCTCCCCGGCAGCGGCGCCAAAATTTTGATCTGCGCTGAACCGTCAAGTCTAAACAGACTTAAAACTGCTCAGACACAAATGCAATGAAGATCAGAGAATACAGTGAATTCCCGGGTCGTTATGTCCCACGGAGACTCAATGGTGTGCAAAACACTAGATCAGACGATAGAATGATCACTAATGATAGTGATCAGAAAGGATTTGGATAGATAATTACACTACTGAAAAAGTTAATAAATTAACAGCGACTTAAATACAAATTAAGAAAATTAAAAAAAATAAAAGATATTAAATAAACGCTATCACTATATTTAAAGTGATGAACGTTTAAAACCTAAGACGTACGTTTAAATTAAAAACTACGTAACGTACAAAATAAAATGTGAAAATAAAGAAGGAAAATACCTATGTATATAGAAAATACATTTTTACAATCCTAATTATATAAGAAAATTATTAGAAAAGAAAAATTATTTTTAAAACTATTTAATTAATTATTATTAAATAAAAACTATTTTTAACTATTTAATAATACTCTAAAATAAAAGAAAATATGAAATAAGACTAGAAAAATAAAATTAAGATTTATAAAAATCTAAAATATGATAAAACTAATTTTAAAACAGAAAATATATTTTTTAGACTTTTTATATATTTATTACTAATTTAAAACTATTTAAAACTAATTAAAATGCTAGAAAATACTATTTAAACCAAGAAAATTATGGAAAAATACTTTTTATGACTTTTACATTTATCTAAACTTAAGAAAAATGAAAACTTATTTTTTTTGAAGCTTTTCTTAATTATTTGCAATTAAAGCTATTTAAAAAGTGCTAAAAAACTAATTTAAATAAAGAAAAATGGTTAAACAACTTAGAAAAATCTGAAAATTTCAGGAAAAGTCTAAAATAATATAAGGAATAAAGGAAAAATATAAAAACAAGGTGCTATGTGGAGGAATTAGCAACTGATGTGGGAAGTGCTTAAAAATAAGCACTTTGATAAGCTAAAACCACACCAAAAGGTACCAAACTGAAACAGGAGCTACTATAAGCTAAAATAACCAAAGTGCAATGAAAATCAACAAGCCACAACCTCTGGATAGCAAGATGCAATGATTTGATGATTATGACATTAAGCTAAAAACAGAATCTGAGGGCAACTTAGAGCTTAAAAATAAGCCACACAATAAGCTTGAAACTAGAAAACAACCATGGGAACCTCACAAGGACCTGGCTAGCTATGTCAAGACCCAAGAACAGACCAAGATGAGCTTTAATAAGCTCTGTGCAAGGGCTGCACAAACTGAGAAAAATCTCAGTATGATCTGAGACAGTGGAGCAGGGGAGGCAGGTACCACTTCACAAGCTTGTTTGAAGCTTATAGAAATATGACAAAAATCCACAAAAATGCTTATAAGTAAGGGTACCAGTTGAACTTTCTAAAACAACAAATCTCATTAAATTTGGCTTGAAGATGAAGCCAAGAAAATTCCTTGTAGTTGGCTTAAAAACAGGTTTTGTGCATTTTGACTTTTTTAGCAAACATGAAAAGTTTGACTTTTTCCAACTTTGATCTTGATTTATGGGTTGATTATGATCTATATTGATGAACTAAGACTACTGCAATCTAGGTTATTGTATTTTAAACACAAAATCAGATTTTGTTTTGACAAAGATTCAACAGTAAGGCTGCTAAGATGGTTTAAATAGAATTTTGACTTTGAGCTTATACAGGTGCAAATGGTTAACTGAATTAGTTTCAATGGAGCATAACAAGCTTAGGACTACAAGACTTAACCACTGAACATACCTAAAAATCAGTTAGCACAGCAATTCCAAACACCCTATAACAAACTGATAAGCAAATTATACTAACCAAGCTGCTAACTGACATGTACCATTGATCAAACTAAGCTTACATGACCTGAATACAACTATATTAACATGTTAAAACTAGAGGTGACCACAGAAACAGATACAAGCTTACTATGCAAATTAGACTAAAAAAATGAAAAGTGAGAAAGCTACTCACAACTGATCCAGCTGGTTGCAGGCTTAAAACCAAACCCAAAAATCCACTACACTAATCTAATCTACTCTATTCCAACCCATATCAACATCTGCATCACCCAAATTCAGCTTCCATTCCAATTTGAGCCTCAGGTTGACTTTTATTGACCAAAATTCAAAAGTGATAGAAACATAAATGTGAGCTTGTGAAAAGCTATAACAAGCTTAAACAAGCTTATTTGAACATGGAAAGAGATTATTTGAAGCTTGTATATAGAAGCTAGAAACTGAAAATTTCAACAGTAACTTGAAAATTTGGAACTTAAACAAACTTTGAAATTGAAGTTCAAGATAGATTACACTGATGAAAGTACTTGAGTTAAACACTTAGAAACAAATTATTACAACATTTGGATTAAATTAAGACAGTTATAATAAAAACGACATTGAAGAAAAATTAAAAACTAGCTACTACTCTTCTCTATCTTCACTTGCTTTCTTTTATACTCCAAACTTCTCTCACATGTACTCTGAATCTATCCCACCAACTCTGAGCCATTGGATTGGCCAATATAATCAGAACCATACAAGTGGTGTTTTGGCGCCAAAATAGTCAAAAGTAGATTTGAGCAGGTTTTAGATATTAATGGTTTTTGGGTGTATGTGGAGGTGGAGGGGGACAAGGGGATGGATAGGTGAGGAGGGGGGTTGAAAATGGTGGAAAACCAAGACTGGTTTTGAGTTTACAGGGGTGGAGAGGGAGATGTACAGTGGAAGCGGTTTATCTGTCTTTTAAAATTTGGGCCGGGTCAAGGTAATGGATTGGATTTTGGGCTTGTTTAGTTAATAGGATCCGTTTGGTTTAGTGGTAACAATAAGGACCAAAAGTGTAAATTAACCAAACCCCAAGGACTGAAAGTGCACTATTTCCAATGCTCTCACAAGGACTAAACATGATAAACATTTATAATACAAGAACCCTTTTTGCATAAAATCCATTTTTTAAAGGTCCAAGGACTAATTTTGCAAATTCCCAAAGTTTAGGGACCTTTCTTGCCAATTGACCAAAGAATCATTCAAGGATCATTTTTAACAACTTAGAATACTTTAAGGACCTTGAATGATAAAATTCCACATTTTGATATTCCAGGGACTAGATTTGACAACTTTTGAAACTTAGGGGACTAAAACTGCCAATTTTGCAAACTTTATACATTTTTCATCTGATTTTGATATTTTTGCATTTAAAACACATAAAACACTAATTTGTGATATTTTGATCATTTTGATGTGTTTCTGAGCGTTTTCAGATGATTTTGTAGTCTAGACAGTATAAAAATGATGAGTATTTAGACACTCATCAGGGAGACTGTTAGGATTTAGTAAATCCGTAAGTTAAAGACTCGGTCACCTCAAGTGTCTGTAAGCATTAGAAAGCTCATAGTCTTAGACGTTTAGTCATATTAAGTAGTTAGTTAAGTAATACCGTGGAGGACGGACGGGTCTTTACCCACTGTATACCTAATCCACAGCCCGTAGGTGGCGTATTTTGTAAAAACTATAAATACCTTCTACCTCCCAAGGTAGAAGGTGGAGCTTCATAATATATGACATTTACCAAAGGGCCTCTGGTCTAGCGGTATGGAGGTTTTACCCTCCTAAGCAAGGTCTCAAGTTCGAGTCTTGTCTAGGATGATAGGGGTTTCCTCTCGCGTGCGTAAAGGGAAGGGTGCCATAGCCTTCTGGGCTGGACCCAACCTGGTTGTGTGGGCTCGCTACGCTTTCTGGGCTAGGAGCCATGTAGCCACAATTGTCGTTCAAAAAAAATATATGACATTTACTTTCTCTCACTAGAAGTTCCCATCCTCTCACTTTCTCTCTCTAAAACCTTCTAATATTTGATCCATAATCTCGTGTGTTTGTGTGTTTATTATAACCAATATATAACAGTTTTCTTAAATACTCCTTCGAGTATAAATCCCATATACATCATGTAAAATTTTTTAACCTATCACGACTACAATATTCACTAATTTGTAAATATTCATAAAAAACATCGGGCGTTGTCCTGTACGCCAATTGGCGTATAGCGGACACGCATTTCAATATAGGGTGGATGCTCATTTTTCCAGCGGCATTGGCTGAGATCTAAAAAGTCTAAAATGCTCGAGAATATATTCAACATTATAGTTAGTTATACCTTCGTCTATTTTTAAAAATAGATTTCGACTCATCCTGAACCGTCGCCTAAAATTCCTTTAGGTGTATTTTAGATGATCGCCAAAATAATCATCAATGAGAAGCTCTTCGGAGGCTTTATATTCTCGCGGTACATGCGACTGAGTGTGTGAACTAATGGCTTCATCGTCATCAAAGGCTGGAAATTGTTCATGATATTTGTATAAACGTAATAATTCTTCAGCTCGAGCTTTATCGTCAAAAGATCCACTGGAATTAAAAGTGTATAAAATATGGAAGAGTTGATTAAAATGTATATGCAAATGTATATTACTTGTGGTTTGGTTGAAATGTTTGAAAACTAGATGTTAAAAGATGGTACTTATAGGTGAAAAGAGGAGTTTTATTTTTTTTCCTGTTGCTTTTTAAACGTTATATAACGTTTAGTTTTCAAGAAAAAAATAAAATAAAACGAACAACATTAGTTGGTGCAACGGTTGGGGAACGAATGGCTTATGAACGACGCAAAGCACGGTGCAGAACGACGGCGTCGTTCGTACGTTATTGGCAGACATCGGACGAATAACCCATTGCATCGTGCAATCTAATACAAAATTAAAAACAATCTCATCAACTCAATGTCAGCGTCACAACAACATTCAACGCACAACAAAACTCACCACCAAACAAGTATAATGTTAACCACCAAGCTAAATATATAAAAATACTCCACTGTATACAAACATACCTCACAATATACCTCACAAACACACACGAACAATAAAAAGAGGATGCATTCGTTAGGTGGTATGCACCACCAAACCACAACCAAAATACTCCCACCACGCATGGTTGGAGGTGGTGTGTAATGCGGATGGCGTGTGGTGGTGTGGTCGACTACCGGCCATTACACCCAACCTAAGATGTTCTCTTAATAGAATTGATTTTAAAACCATACAAATAATATAATAACTTTTTTGTTTAGTTGTCACTAAAAATGGCTCAATGCAAGTTAAATTCATCATCTTATAATAACTATCGTTAAATTTCGATTGATGAGGTTGGTGGTAATGATTTGGTAATATTCATTAAACCTTAGATAATGTGTATACCAATATAAGAAAGTTAAAAGAGATAAATAAAAATGTGTGATTTTAATAAAATCCACTCTTAAGAATATATATCAAAACATAAAAACTAATGTTACTTTTAGCCTTCAACATCTTAAAACACCTCTTCACTTACAACGTTGTCATTTGAGCTTCACCATACACAATTAATACACAATATTCAAAATAAATAAATAAAAAAAACTTGTATTCTACTCCGCCGACTATTAGGCGACCAGAGTTTCGGCGGGCAACTCCGGTGTCATGGCGGTGGTTCGGCGGTGCCGAAAGGGCCTTCACGTCATATTCGACTCAACTAACCATTGCCACACCTCTTGTTCTTAGACTTTCAAAACTTCTACAACAATGCATCCCACGTGACCATGAGCTACATAATACAAAAGGGGTGAGTTATCCACACCCTCTCATAGGGAGGGTGTCCAATCATTGGATGCATCAACGGCTTGTACGATGTGCATCGCGGATTGTACGGTTTGACCAAAACCTCTTGATGTAACAATATAGGGAGGGTTTGTATAACATAACCCAATACAAAATTAAAACAAACCCATCAAGTCAATGCCAGTGTCACATCAACATGCAACACACAATTAAACCCACCATCAAACAAGTGTAATAGCGACCACCAAACTACACATATAAAAATACTCTACTTTATACAAACATACCGCACAATATACCTCACAAACACACATGAACAATAGGGTGCATTCGTTAGGTGGTCTGCACCACCGAACCATAACTAGAATACTCCCACCAAGCATGGTTGGGGAGGTGTGTAATGCGAGGCGTTTGGTGGTGTTGTCGACCACCGCCCATTACACCCAACCTAAAATGTTCTCTTTAGTAGAATTGATTTTAAAATCATACAAATAATATGATAACTTTTTGTTTAGCTGTTACTAAAAAGTTTATAGTTTCAATGGCTCAACGCAAGTTAAATTCATCATCTTATAATAACTATTGTTAAATTCCGGTTGATGGGGTTGGTTGTAATGATTGGTAAAAATTCGTCAAACGTTAGATACTTAGATAATGTGTATGACAATAGAAGAACGTTAAAGGAAATGAATAAAAAGGTGTGATTTTTACTAAAATCCACTCTTAAAAGTATGGGAATGTCTAACGCCCTTTTGGTTAAGATTTGTCCTCTTGTGATTTTTTATTACATAAATGGTCCTTGTAGTTGACATAAATGTGCATATTTGGACGGGGACCCACATAAATAGTTATTAAAAATCACAAAAAGACAAATTTTAACCAATGCCCTTAGGGCATTGGTTAGACATTCCCTAAAAGTATATATCAAAACATAAAAACTAATGTTACTTTTGGCATTCCTAATCAAATACGAGTAATATTAATGTTTTAAATATCGGTTTTTAATTGATTCGGTCGGGTCATCGGGTTACCGATTCGACCGTCGGGTCAACCTGGTTTTCTATTAAAAAAAACAAAAAAAAAAAACCAAACCCATCCGAGTTTTGAGAACCGGGTTCCAGGTCACTTAAAACTCAGCGGTTCTAACCGGTTAATCCGTTTTTTACCCCTTTTTTTTTGCCGGAACTAGTTCAACTTGTTAATCCAGCCGGGCCCACGTGGGTTTCAAAATATTGATTAATAATATACATGTACGGAGTAGTTAGGTAGCTTCCTTTTTATAAATACACTTGTGAAGCATAGATGAATCCTCAATTCCTCATTAGAACTCCTAATTACCTACCACTCTAATGGCTTCTCCCTCAGGCACTACCAACAGCAACAAAATGATCGAAGGTATGACCTCAATATATTGTTCTATCTTTGTCATGAAATGTCAATGTATTTTCGGTATATGCTGCTCCAATTATTTTATCATTTTTGACACTTAATTTCATTAAACCCATTTCTTTTTGGGCCATTAGTTTTTCTTTAGCTAATTTGTGCCTGCTAGGCGCTAATCTTTATAATACCAGCTACTTAAATGCCTTTTTGAAAACCACTTGCATGTATGATCCTACGTACTTACTATATATTTGTTATTTCTGTACGTGCCGCTTTATATATTTTACAGACTACGTACTTACTATATATTTTTTTTACATTTTGGTTTTGTGCGTCGTTTAATAAGATCATTTTTTCTGTATGTGCCGCTTTATATAAGGTATTCATCCACGAATGCTAATTCATTATTATTAAGTTTTTTTTTTCCTCGTCACAAAATGATAAAATATAATTGTGGGTAATTAAATATTTGCTTCTAATTATAACTTTATAAGTAAAAATCTAAAGCATAGATTGATCTTTCTTTGAACTCTTAATTAATGCCAACCACTCTAATGACTTTCTCACGCACTACCAACAACAACAACGAAATCACTGAAGAAGGTATGAACCTAAGCAGCATCGACGAAGGTATGACCCCAATATATTGTTCTATCTTCTTTGTGATTAATTTTGTCATGAAATATCAATGTATTTTCAATATATGCTACTCCATTTATTTTATCACTTTTGACACACTATTTTTTCCTTTTTGGTTTTGTGTATTGTTTAAATTATTTTTTAGGCTATTAAATCTGGATTTGAATATATATAGGCTATTAAATCATAGATTGATCTTCCTTTGAATTGTTAATTAATGACAAGTTGACAACCACTCTAATGGATTCTTCAGGCACTAGCAGCAACAACAACGAGATCACTGAAGAAGGTTCAGGCACTAGCAGCAACAACAACGAGATCACTGAAGAAGGTATGAACCCAATATTGTTTTTATCATCTTTGTTATTTCTTGCTAACAAGGGACTTTTTTCATGGTATATTGTTTTCCTTGTACCATTTTGATTATCATTGCTCTTATCTTATTTGACACTTTTTTTACATCTATTTTACTTAAAGATCACGTATTACTAACTTGCTTATTTTTTGAAAAGATTAATTTCGTATATCACTCTACTTTCATAAGTAATTTCATATATATTCAAAGTGCAAGTATCGAATGCATAATATACAATATTTTTAATGCATATTTGGGTATATATGAAATTTCCAACTAAAAAAAGAACATATGATGCCTTTTTTTTTTAAATATTAATTAAATAAACAAATGTACACTGGGCACTTGTTAGAGTGTGGTTACTAAACATAAATGTTTTTTTTATATTAAAAGTGCATCGAAAAAACATTAATAAAACTTATAGATTACTTAAACTAAAGAGTAAATTGCATAAATAGTCATTATGGTCTGTCTATTTATTCACATTTAGTCACTAATTTTTCTTTTTGATAAGTTCAGTAATTAAAGTTTCAAATCATTTCACGATTCAAATTTATATCCAAATTATATACCATTTACACAACAAATAAATATTCCTACAGTATGTTTGTCATATAATACCACCTACATTGTATGTATACTTCATTTGTTATTTTTATGTGTAGTTTAATTTTACACCCGAGTATATATTAGAGACTACGTTATGTTAGGTCGTCTCAATATGTTGAAAAGCCTAGTGTGGATACTCAACTAATTGCTTCCTATAAATACACATCTAAATTATGAATTAATCTTCAATAAAACTCTTAATTAACACCTACCACGTACTCTAATGACTTACTCAGGCTCTACCAACAATAACAACAACATCAAAGAAGGTATGAACTCAACCAGTAACAACAACGACATTAGTGAAGGTATGAACCAAATGCTCTCTCTTATTTATTATGATTTTCTTTTAATAGGAATTCTAATATTAGCATTTACTAACTTTAGGTTATTGTTCAATGTTCATTAACAGTAATTCTTGGTTGGTAAATGGCAAACAAACCCCTTTAACTTTGCTATAAATACAAATAACCCTTTATAGCTAATAAATTTTATGTTTGCATCTTTTTAAGTTTATTAATTAACAAATTAACTCCTAAACCTATTAAACTTTATATTCTTACTTTTTTGTTAGAACAATATTGCCATCACGTTTCAACAAATATATGCTTAAACACCTGCCGCAAAGCGCGAGGCTACAATCCTCGTTTGTTATGAAATATGAACGTGCTTTTAATTTGTATGTCTCTTCAATTATTTTACTAGTTATTAAATCTGAGTCACAAAAAAAATAATTTTGTGTGCCGTTCGAATTAATTTGAATCTCTAATTGGAGTACTGGACTAAAGCTTACCTGTAGGAGTGCGCAAGGGCTGGTCTTTGGCTGAAACATAAGGCATGATTGTGCATGACCAGTCCTAAATAATGGTGTTCTTATGAATTTTTTATCGTGATATTATATAAAAATGATGTAAAAATTTATTAAAAACACTCTTAAAGAGTATATAAAAACGTGTAAAAATAACGCGTATATAAAAACGTATATGTTTTTATAAAAACGTATATGTTTTTATAAAAACGTATATAAAAATCTATATAAAAACGTAATTATAGCTGTAGCATTATCGTTCACATTAACAGATTGTTCTGTAAAGTAGAGATGACCTTGACATAAATGTTATGTTGCTTGAGGCAACATTTTTCATAAACAACATATGTTTCATAAATAACACATTTTTCATAAAACAAATCAAGTTCTGTAAAGTACGTCGACTTTAACTTCGTAACCCCTTACCAATTAATTCATATGATGTTAATATGACGAGTTGACTACGCCAAACATAGAATAAAGAAGCATTTTTTTTTTCTAATAAAAAAATAAATACAAATGTAACATGAAGGTTTGAAAAAAGGAAGATAGATATATACAACTTGTGTAACTTTGAGGGTGATTATAAAAATCTAAAAATGAAAGATATATTCTATTATTTTGGTGTGGCCACGTAACAAAATCAACCTATGTTTACAAAGAAAATTAAATATAACCCATACTTACTACCGATAACTCGTGATGTGTATGTAGAATAGTTCGGGAAAAAAAATAAAGAAAAAAATAAAAAATAATAAACTTATAAGGACGGTGTTGTGATAACAAAAAATGTACTAAATTAAATTCCGGCCACTTCAATTCTTTCCTTAATCATTACTTCTTTCGTCTTAAAATAAATGTCCATGTTTTATTTTGAGATATTCCAAAATAAATTTCCTTCTTAATTTCAACCGATTAAAAAAAAAAAGTGAGTGAAGATGATATGTGATGAGTGAAAACGTACTTAGAGGAATTTACCAAAATTTGTGTATTTACAAAATGGACACTTGTTTTATGCCGAAGTGATTATTAAAGAACGCAGTCTCTATAAATTTTCTAGTTGTTACTTTTATTTCCTTAGATTAAACAACTTTAAACACACAGGTGCAATGGACTCGTCAAGTAGTACAAGTGGTAGCAATATCAATTATGAAAGTACGAGCCGGATACTATTGTTCGATCTTTTAAGCAATTTCTCTTGTTATTTCTTTCATTTCCTTGATTAAACAACTTGAAACACACAGGTGCAATTGGTTCCTTGAGCACTACAAGCGGTAGCAATATCAGTTATGAAAGTACAATCTCGATATTATTGTTCGATCTTTTAAGCTATTTCTCTTGTTATTTCCTTCGTTTCCTTGATTAAACATGGTCTACTTTAGTCGTCTAGCAAACCTTTAGCGGCGACTCATGCATGTCGTCATTGAAGGTTTTAGTCAAAGACGGGACAAAAAACTGAGTTTTCTATCTTATAGTGGACATATAGCGACGTATCACCAAAGAACCCTGCTATAAGTAAAATTTGGTGCAGTGCTAAACTCTTTAATGACAACCACTCTAATGGATTCTTCAGGCGCTACCAGCAACAACAACGAGATCACTGAAGAAGGTTCAGGCACTAGCAGCAACAACAACGAGATCACTGAAGAAGGTATGAACCCAATATTGTTTTTATCATCTTTGTTATTTCTTGCTAAATGGGGACTTTTTTCATGATACATTCTTATCTTATTTGACTCCTTTTTTACATCCATTTTATTTAAAGATGATATAATACTAACTTGCTTACTTTTTGAAAGGATTAATTTCGTATATCACTCTACTTTCATGATTAATTTCATATATATTCAAAGTGCAAGTATTGAATGCATAATGTATAATATTTTTAATGCATGTTTTGGGTATATATGAAATTTTCAACTAAAAAGAAAAGACATATGATGCCTCTTTTTTTAATACTAATTAAATGAACAAATGTACACCGGGCACTTGTTAGAGTTGTAGTTACTAAACATAAATATTTTTTTATATTAAAAGTGCATCGAAAAAACATTAATAAAACTTATAGCTTACTTAAAGTAAAGAGTAAATTACATAAATGGTCATTATGGTTTGTCGATTTTTTTCTCATTTAGTCACTAAACTTTTTTTTGAAAAGTTCAGTCATTAAAATTTCAAATCGTTACAGATTCAATCAACTTCAGTGACCATATATATAATTTTAGCAAAACTATAGTGACCATTTATGTAACGCAATTGGACTGGATCTCTAACGATTTAAAGCCTTAATGACTGAACTTGTCAAAACAAAAATCACAGACTAAATGTGAAAAAATCCACAAACCAAAGTGACAATTTATGTAATTTACTCTAAACACTATATCATTTATGCGAGTAAATTACACTGTTAGTCCCTCAAGTTAGGGTGGATTGTTGATACAGTCCCATTAATTGTGAAATTACACCAAATGTCTTATCTGATTAAGGATTTTGTGAACTCAAAGCATATAACATTGAAATATTTTAATCTGAAAATAATTACATGATTCAAATTGATATCCGAATTATATACCATTTACACAACAAATAGATATTCCTAAAGTATGTTTGTCATATAATACCAACCTACATTGTATGTATACTTCATTTGTTATTTTTATGTGTAATTTTATTTTACACCCGAGTATATATTAGAGACTGACGTTATGTTAGGTCGTCTCAATATGTTGAAAATCCTAGTGTCGATACTCAACTAATTAATTGCTTCCTATAAATACACATCTAAATTATGGATTAATCTTCAATAAAACTCTTAATTAACACCTACCACTCTAATGACTTACTCAGGCACTACCAGCAATAACAGCGACATCAAAGAAGGTATGAACTCAACCAGTAACAACAACGGCATTAGTGAAGGTATGAACCAAATGTTCTCTCTTATTTATTATGATTTTCTTGTAATAGGAATTCTATTATTAGCATTTTCTAACTTTTGGTTATTGTTCAATGTTCATTAACAGTAATTCTTGGTTGGTAAATGGCAAACAAACCCCTTTAACTTTGCTATAAATACAAATAACCCTTTATAGTTAATAAATTTTATATTTGCATCTTTTTAAGTTTATTAATTAACAAATTAACTCCTAAACCTATTAAACTTTATATTCTTACTTTTTGTTAAAACAATATTGCCATCACGTTTCAACAATGCTTAAATACCTGCCGCAAAGCGCGAGGCTAAAATTCTCGTTTGTTATGAAATGTGAATGTGCTTTTTGTATATGTGTCTTCAATTATTTTACTAGTTATAAAATCTGAGTCACAAAAGAAAAAAAAAAAAAAAAAAAAAAAATTGTGTGTCGTTCGAATTATTTCGTAAGATCTAGAAACAGCTTTTAGGTATAATGTATATCGATCATCAACTTGCTTATTGACGGGCTTATATAAATGTTCCATAATATGTAAGGCAAACTTTAATTACATAAGAAAATTGCTAAAAGTAAAATCATGTAAAAATATAAGGTTAAAAATGAAAATTATAATGTGAACGATAATGAATAATATAAGGTTAAAATGAAAAAATTGCTAAAAGTAATATTTTGTGAGGCATTTGCATATAAATCATTCCAAAGATGCAAAATTACATATATATCATTTGTACGTATAAAAAACATTGTACCATATGCATAAAAAATTTGTACGAATGATATATATGCAATTTTGTATCTTTGGAGAGATATACATGCAATTCCCTGTTTGTTGTATAATTGATATTAAGGGAACCTTTGCATAGTCAACTTACTACTTCAAATAAATACACATCTAGATTAAGCATAAATACACCAATTCCCTTATGGCGTGTATTTGGTTACGTTGACATTTTCTTCATCCAATCATGTTACCATTTCATGTTTCACTTTCAAGTTTTATAAGTAAAGGAAAATGTCAATTATTCTTAATAAACATTCTAGAGTTCTAAGATTATTACATTCGACTACATTATCTCATTTAGCATATCATTTTTTTCATATGTAACTAATAATCGAGGGTGGTTCAAGGGATTGCCTAACGCAACGACCATCTATATATGACCCATTTGTGAAATCAAATTGCATGATAATTTATGCAAAAATATAATAAAAAAGGTTATGTGAGATCGACTTTCCACCTTTTATAATACATTGAAATCAACTTTGAAGTTGTGCTATATTGTACGAATTATAGATTATATTATAAATTGGCAAAAATTTTAGTATATTTATGACAATTGTTTTCAGTTTACACAATATAAAACATAACTGTTACCCAAATTCCCCATTTTATAATGTCAAACATATATTGCACGACACTAATCACTTCATGTCACATTCTATTTATTATTTATATATGCTTTAATGCTTAAAGATTCAGTTCACCCTATCAATATTTATTTACGTCCATCGTTTTTCGTTCAAGATCTTGTTACAGTATTTGTCGCATACGATGGAAAATGGGAATATGACCGCAAAGAATGGTTCTTCGAGAATTCCAAAAGTTCAATAATGGTTGTGCCCAAGCATGTAACACTATCAGAGATAACTGAGATCCTACACCAACAATTCAAAGTCGATAAAGAAGATTACCGTTTAAAATTGGAGGTCCATTACAGAACTGGATCTCCTTGGTTTCCTGTTACTGAAATTCAAAATGATCATGATCTCTCAGTGTTCATCTCAGAAACTTCGAAAACAAAACTTCCTTTATGTGTCACCTCGCGGTTTCTATTTGATGATGAGATTAGTTCTGATGATGATGAAGAAAGACGGAAAGGTAGCTTTTCAAATGACTCCTTTATAATATTAAACATAGATCTCATGATATATATGTTCGTAAGCAATATCATGCTAAATAATCAATACTCATATCAAAATTAGTAAGAAAACTGAAATGTTAATTTTTATGACGTACTATAGTAACGTAAGAACTACTTTTAGTACTCATCCCGTCTTAGAAAAATGTTAAAATGCATATATTTTTAGGTTAATACAAATAATTACAACAGTACTAAAAACATGGGTTTTATGGTTTTTATTAGTTGTGTCATTGTTTGAGCACGTGAATTTCTAAATTAATTATTTTAAAATAAATTAAAATACTTTCAAATTAAAATCAGACATCATGTTGATTATATTGTACTCCGTAATAGTGAATTAATAAATGGGCCACCAGCACAATATTACTCATTTGCATCGTATTGTGCAACAATGATGCAAAATATATTAAAAAATATTACGAGCGAGACTTTTTAGCATATATAACAATATAATACTTTGTAATCAACTTTGTAGTTGTGCTCATGGTTCTGCGCGTTATGGCAACGCCAAACGTCGTTAACGCAAGAGGTGTGACATTCACGTTACGAAATAGATCAAGATGACGAGTCTAAGTGTGGTGCGATATCATATGAGAAAATGCGCGTTAAAACGTGATGCGTGGCAAGTTTTTCTTATTCAACTCCGATATTTTTTTTTAAATGAAGAATTTTACACGTAAGGATAGTTTCTTAACCTTATTCATTATCTACAACGCTTTTCATAAACTCGATAGTTTCTTAACTTTGGTCATGCCGTCACGCCACACCCCGCACTATGTATAACCTTGATTGTGTACTCCCTCCGTCCCATTTTTATTGTCCTGTTTGACTTTGACCAATCTTTCTTGTTCAACTTTGACCATTAATATATTTATTTGTGTTATATAATACATGATGAAAATTATACCAATAAAAAATACATTGAAAGCCCAATACATTTATATATTTTTCATCAAGTATTATATAACACAAACAACAATAATTATGGTCAAAGTTAAAGAAGAAAGACTAAGAAAGTCAATAGTGGACAATAATTTTAGGACGGAGGGAGTATATTGTACATATTATTTTAAAATTACTCTTTAAGACAAGTTTTTATTTTTATTTTTATTTATTTTTTAATTTTTATTTTTTTATTTTATATTTATAAATATAAACTTCTTTTTATTTTTTTTATTTTTTTTCGATTTATACTTCCAATTTCTGATTCATGTCTCCGCATGCATAGATGATAAAAGTGACCATACATAAAACATTCAATTAAAAATAAAGAACACGTAAGTATAATTCCTTCATGTCACACGCCATATTTAGTTTATATGCTTAAGGATTAAGTTCACCCCGTGTATGCTTATTTACATCTATCGTTCTGTTATAGATCATGTTAGAGTACTTGTCGCCTACAATGGAAAATGGAGATGGGACGGAGAAAAGCGGTTGTTCGAGAATTCCAAGGGTTCAATAATGAACGTGTCTAAGTATGTAACGTTATCACAAATAACGAACATCCGATACACAAAATTCGACATTGATCAAGATTTTTATGGTTTAAAGTTGGAGGTTCATTACAGAGGTGGATCTCCTTGGTTTCCTGTTACTGAAATTCAAAATAATCAAGATCTCTCGTTGTTCATCTCAGAATCTTGGAAAACAAAACTTGCTTTATGTGTCACACGTGTGGCAAAAATGGTGGTCGTTGAAGGAGCTGAATATGGGGGCAAAGGTATGTTCACAAACAGTTTCGTATAAATGCTCATTTCTATGATGTAGTATTGAAACAACTTTTAACTTAACATATTTGCTTCTGAATAATCATGGGTTGTATAATACATTCACTAAGAATATAGGTGGGGATGATATAGAGCCAAAGTAAAAAACGATTAAATGTAAAACATTTCACAAGTTAAAGATTAAAATAATATAAAGTGAGGTGAAAAAGGTTAAATTCTTTTTACGTCTATCGAAACGAGGTCAAACAAAATATGCCTGATATAAAGTCACGTGAATTTGATTAAAATTTTATGAAAATGTTTGTGCAGATAACAAAGCAGAGAAAAGACTATTCAATGCTATTAAGGAGGGTGACTGGGTGAAAGCCCGAGAAATCATTAATAAAGAGGAAGTCACATGGACTTCTAAATTAGATGATGACGGCTATACAACACTTCACTTTGTTGTCAGTAGATATAGAGATAATGAGGTTGTTAAGGAAATCCTAATGGGGATAAACAGCGAGGAACTTCTAACCATTGTAGATAATAAAATGTCGCACCCAGCGCACATTGCTGCAGGTTTTGGCAACACAGAAGCTTTGAAGATAATGTTGGACTCTAACCCACAATGTTTATTCACTGTTGATGATTACGATTTTTTACCGATCCATTACGCTCTTATGACTACAGCGATAAATACATTTCTCCACTTGTTTAAGCAAATGAAGAGTTATAAAGTTGAATATGACAAACTTTTTAGAGGCATGCGTGGTCTTAACCTTTTGCATAAAGTAATTGATGCCGGATTAATCGGTATGTATGCTTTGTAAACTTTTTTTTTTTTATATTTTAGCCAAAGATGAAAATATACTTCTATTTAATTACAGATGTAGCATATGAGTTGATCAACGACTACCCAAGCTTGGCTACAACATTGTACAAAGACAAAACCGCATTAGAGTGTATCATCAGAAAGCCAGAGTTATTTTATAGTGGAACATCTTACAGCTTTTACTCAAGATTTGTTTACCACAGTATGTCTTTTCATCAATACTTTATAGCTTGCTCCCCTAATAATCTCTTTAATTAAATATCCATTCGTCATTCGCCAATCAACTAGATTTTAATCCATTTAACGAATCGCGGATCATGATAAATTATCTCCAATATATACTTAAATTTTGATCCAACTTGTATGGCTTAAAGTCAATGGTTGACTGGTTATGGTCGATGCTTTATCTATTTCTAGATAACTAATTAATGCTTATATATGTATTGAAGATGTATCAACCGAGGATTACAGCTTTGGTAGTACTGATACGGCAGACGTGGAGAATCAGGAGACACCCAAGAAGGATAAAATTGTTACCAAGTACACGAGGAGGTGTCTCCACGACGGTATGCTATATATGAACTATGTGATGTGATTTCAAAAACTCTAATAAAAGTCAACCATGCGTATTAAGAGTGATTTGTTTATTTTTAAGAAACATTTTAACTTATATGCATCGACATACCTTAGGAATAATATTGTGTTTGTACTTCTCTTTTATAACATTTTATTCCTATTGACAAATCATATCTGATTTTTTGTGGTAGTCATCTCGAGGATTTGTGTCAAATTATGGGAGGCAACACTGCTGCATGGTAAGCACAAGATTCCACCGAACTAATCTCTCTTAGAAACATAGATAGCCAAATTTATTGGTAATCAGTCGGTAATGGCTATTATCAACGGATCACTAATGTAAATTTTTTCGTGGGTAATATCGTCGTAAGTAACTTTTATTGACTAATCTTAAAATCAGCGACAAAACCGTCCATTGAAAATCCAAGCCAATAGTATTTATAAAAGACAAAAAAAGAAGTAGCATTTCTGAAAGTCGATTTAAATAAGTAATATTTTAAAAAAATAATAAGAGTAAACTGCAAAATACATCCCTGTGGTTTACAGTTTTTTAGACCTTACATCCCTGTCATAAACTATTGGCTAGTTACATCATTCGTTAGCCAAACGTTAGCCATTATACATCACTGGTCACTAACTCCGTTAGTTTTCTTCGTTAAGTGCTAACTGGAGGGCTATTTTGGTCTTTTTACTCATACGAAGGATGTATTTTGTAGTCTACTCTTTTACATATAAGAGGGACGTATTTTGCAAAATACTTTTATACTTTACTTTTTTTTTTTCTTATTATTATTATTATTATTATTATTATTATTATTATTATTATTATTATAAAAAATTCCAAAAATTTTATAAAAAATTCCGAAAATTTTATAAAAAAATTTATAAAAAACTCCGAAAATTTTATTAAAAAATTTATAAAAAATTCCGAAAATTTTATTAAAAAAAATTTTCAAAAATTTTATAAAAAATTAGGAAAATTTTAAATTCCGTCAAAAAGTATTTAAAAAAAGAAAAAAGAATTTTTTTTGTCGAAAATTTTTTATAAAAAAATTCCGTAAAAAAGAAAAAAGTTTAAAAAACAAATTTTTAACGGAATTTAAAAACAGAAAATTTTAAAAGAAAGTTTTTTACGGAATTTATTTTTTATAAAAATTTTATCGGAATATTTTATAAAATTTTCGGAATTATTAATAAATTTTTTTATAAAATTTTCGGAATTTTTTATAAATTTTTTTTTTTAAATTTTCGGAATTTTTTATAAAATTTTTGGAATTTTTTTTATAAAATTTTCGGAATTTTTTATAATTTTTTTATAAAATTTTCGGAATTTTTTATAAAATTTTTGAATTTTTTTTAATAAAATTTTCGGAATTTTTATAAAATTTTTGGAATTTTTTATAAATTTTTTTATAAAATTTTCGGAATTTTTTATAAAATTTTTAGAATTTTTTATAAAATTTTTGGAATTTTTTATAATAATAATAATAATAATAATAATAATAAAAAAAGTATAGTATAAAAGTATTTTGCAAAATACATCCCTCTTATATGTAAAAGAGTAGACTGCAAAATACATCCCTCGTATGAGTAAAAAGACCAAAATAGCCCTCCAGTTAGCACTTAACGAAGAAAACTAACGGAGTTAGTAACCAGGGATGTATAATGGCTAACGTTTGGCTAACGAAGGATGTAACTAGCCAATAGTTTATGACAGGGATGTAAGGTCTCAATAACTGTAAACCACAGGGATGTATTTTGCAGTTTACTCAAATAATAATTAGTTTTTTAAATAAACTAAGTTTGAGCTTGGGCTCATTTATGCTAGGCTCATTTTGAGGTGTTGGTGAGTCAATCCCGATTAGCTTACATGCGGCTTGGCTCGTTTACATCCTTAACATATAATGATTGAAGGGCAGTTACTTCATACGATCATAATATCCGTGTACCTTATTTTTAACTATCCAGTACAATAAAGTGAATACTTGATGTTCACTTGCTCTTTAATTTTTAATTTTTTTATTTTTTGGTAACCATGGTTTCCGACCTGACTAACTTAAAATTTATTTATTATTATTATTTTAACATTGAAGCTTACAACAACGTTCTTGTTTGATTAATCACAGTACCACACATTAAACACCTCAAGGATGATAAAGTAAAGCACAATACAACTATTAAGCTACTTACGCGTATATGCGAGGAAGCTGATAGAACATATACATCAAGTGATATCAAACGTCTTTATGGCTCTCCATTTTGTTTAGCTGTGGAAAACAACACCGCTGAAGCGATAGAGGTGCTGACCACATATTTTCCGCTATTGTATGATTCCGAAAAAGACGAGCAGGATATATATCAATTGAAAGTCTTAAACCGAAGTGAAAAGGTTTACAGTTATATTCTACATCATGGACCTTTTGGCAAAGTCGTCTATTCGAGAGAACCAGACAGTGATGGTAACAATATATTGCACTTGGCTGGACATTTGGCACCAATACACAAACTTAATGTCGCCTCTGGTGCAGCTCTCCAAATGCAACGAGAGTTGCAGTGGTTTGAGGTGAGCTTGTTTCTCTAGCTAGATTATTAAAGCACAACGTATGTTAATGTAGTACACAGTCACACAACATCACTGGAAGTAATAAATTAGTAATAGAGGATTTCACTTATTTAGTTTCATTTACTTGGCTGAATATACTTTGAACTACAGGAAGTGAAAAAAGTGGTGCCACTAGCACATACACTAGCATTGAATGATAATAAAGAGACACCAATGATGGTATTTAGAAAAGCGCACAAGGAGCTAAGAAAAGATGGGGAAGAGTGGATGAAAAATACAGCCGATTCATATACAATCACGGCGGCTCTCATCATCACAATAGTTTTTGCGGCTGCAATTACTGTACCTGGCGGCAACGATAGTGCCACTGGGAAACCAATTAATTAAACGAAAGCAAGCCTAATCATATTTGCAATCTCAGATGCAATCTCGTTTTTTACATCCACAACTTCCTTGTTGTTGTTTCTATCAATTCTAACAGCACGTTATGCAGATGAGGACTTTCTTTACAAGTTGCCAAAGAGATTAATATTTGGTCTTGTGATGCTATTTGTGTCGGTGACATCCATGATGATAGCCTTTAGTGCAGCATTATATATTATGTTTGGACAGGAAAAGGAATGGATTCTAATTCCAATAGCTACGTTAGCATGCCTACCAATTGCTTCGTTCGTGACATTTCAGTTTCCGTTGCTTGTGGAGCTTATATCTTCGACATATGGTCATGGATACTTTGGTAAGGAAAAAGATTATCGGCAATCAAGTGCTAATGCCAACAAAAAGAAAAGGGCTTGAGAAAAATGATTACCGTTATTAATATTTGCTATGTTAAGACTTTATTTTGTAATTTGAAATTTGTGTATACTATTGTGAGAAACGGTTGTTGTTGATTATAACTATAGTTTGATCACTTTTTGTGATACCCCAATTTATGTTTTAGATTATAAAAGATAAAATTTCGTACAAAATTCATGCTGTCTTGTTTCATTAGTGATGTTTGATATTGCGAGTAATCCACATTTTATCCTATGTATACATGTTTTACTATGGCATCGTCGTCTTCCGTTTTAGCTTCTATCATTTTCAGCTCTTGCTAGCAATACGAGACTTTTGTGCCTGTAAGTGAAGTTTATGTTTTTATGTGGATTCTCCTAGAGTATGTTTACGCATGTCATTCTTTGCATAGGAGAGAATGAGGATACTAGTATTCGACTACCTAATAAGAAAAAGTACTAAGTTAGCCGCGTCAGGCACGTTTGGCTACGAATCAATGAATTTGGGTTGAAATGTGATTTTTTGTACGTGTCAAAATGGTAAGCTTGACCGCTTTACTGTTATCTGTTCTATTTTATCTGAACAAGAGCATTGAGGTTGTATGTGTACGGTGCGGCAACTTTAATCCATTCAACAAGTTCCAATACTGCTAATCCTAATTTTTCCTTCAACCCATCTGAGATAAAAAACAAGCCAAATCGGCGCATTCATATACTGAAGTTCTCCTCTGCTAATTAATCTGCATTATGTTTGTTTATGTATATGATACTCAATGTTCTCTTGTTGGTTTTCAGCTTCAACACGGGTAACTGACCAAGACAGTCGGAAGTATTAGTGGAACTAAATGTCAAAAACAATAGGGTTTAGTGATTAGGGTTTAGGGTTTAGGGTTTATACCGTATTCGTACTTTGCTACCAACCGGTCCAACCCTAGCAAAATAAGCTAAGAACAGTCAAAGTAATAGCAAAAAACATCACTGCAATCAGAAACAAAGTGCAAAAGTATAACAAGTCCATATTCAAATCACGATCAATACAAACAAGTCTAAAGTGATCACGTCAACCTTCTGAAGTGAAATTCAACCGATTGCCCATACCTTGTAAGTTAGTCAACCAAAATATCAGACACCACGGTTAAAAGAACCACAAACAAAATTCTATTATTGATACCTTATAATAAGTTACCCTTACCGGTTTATTAACCATTTCACTAAGCTCTCATATTACACTACCAAAACTACATCAAACAAACAAAAACAAATTCCACATTATACAAAGCTATCCCCTCACCAAACTGACTGCAAAATCGTCATCGTCCTCTGAGAAGGAGCAAACTTGAGCAACTCTTTCTTCCTAAGCCATGCTTTCACAACCACAACCGCTTCGAAAACCTTGACTTCTCCCCTTGTTTTATTAACAGCTTCTACTTTTAGATAGTATTTCATTCATGATACTACTTGTTTCTCTGCTTCAACTACTTTTACAAACATTAGTTGAGTATTTGCCTAGTGCTTGGACTTCTTTGTTGGTTGTTACATCTTCTACCTGTTGAAGCCAAAAAGTAACTGTAATATTAAGTATTAAATTGATTGCAAACACTCGCTAATGATACATATAAAAAAGTGTCGCTAAAATCCAGAAAGTGTCACTCAAATATAAAAAGTATCGCTAGAAACTTTTTATGTGTTTCACATAGACATAAAAAAGTGCAACTAAAGATGGTGTATTTATAGACCTTAACGTAGTGACACAAAAAGAGTTTTTTAAGAATATGTCTATGGCTTTTGTGACGCAAATTTGTCATGAAAATTGTCAATAACAAGCCATAAATTCAATCTTTTACTTGCACCTCTTACAAAGATTCTCAGCTCAACTGCTTGAACTTCTTTGTTGGAATGGATGTTACCATCACCCATGACGTGAACCACCTCCAATAACGAAATGGCTGCTGGAATGGATATCATCTTCATGGATGATGATGTGAACCTCCAAGTATTCTTTGAACATCTACAAAAGCTGGCAGTACAATCCTCTTGACCCCACATCAAAATTAAGCAGCATAAACCTAATATTTTCTCTCTGAGAGCACAAGGTGCAATAACGCCACCTCCGGCGTTATGCTGAGGTGGACGATGTTATTGCGGCGTTATGATACCGGAGTTAGGCGTTAAGGAGGAGCGTTGGGGACGTCGTCGCCATGGTAACGTAGCTACAAGCGATTTAAAAAAAATTGCAAATCTGCCCCTTCTAATTAAATTTTTTTTTTTTTTATAGTGTTTTTGTTCTTGGGTGGGTGTGTTTTTCACTGTGTGTGTGTAATGTACAGGTATGGATGGATGGGGAGGCAGGATGACATATAATTGACCTTTGCAGTTTAGTCCATGTGGCAGTGTGGTTTTTATATTTTAGTCCTTATGGTTTTAGCAGTTTTTTTTTTTTTTTTTTTAACAATTTATTTAATTTTTTTATTTGGTAGTTTTTTTTTTTTAATTCGCAATGTTTTTAAATTTGTATTGGAATTTTTAAGTTTATTAATGAAATATTAGGTTGTTGAATGAATGAAATAGTTAAGGGGTTAGTTTATAAATTGTAATTTTTAAGTATTTTTTTTAGTTATTAATCGGTTGTGTTGATAATTCAAAGACGAAACAAACAAACATATTGACAAACGAAGCGGAAGCTCTTATTATTATCAAATCGAATTCGAAGGTACAAAGAAAACTAATGCTAATAATCCCTATTTATAGGCAAAACTAACCGTCATAGATTAGTTACCAAATTACAAACAAACTTGTAGCACAAGTCGAACAAATTACCAAATAGCCCCTAAAGTTTAAGTCACTTTCTAACAATCTCCACCGTGACTTCAACTCCATTCGAAATTTCAAACCAAACGAATCTTCCGTCTTCAAATTCAAATTTTCAAATTCCAAATTCCAAATGCTAGAGATACTAGCCTAATTCAAAGCGAACGATCGATTACCAAAAACGATCCGAAACAAACCGAACAAATACAAATGCCGATAATCTTCAAAACGAACAATCAAACGTTAACCAACAAATTCAAACTCGGTTAACCAAACAAACAAATCGGCTCAAACAATCTTCAACAAAGATTATCAAATTCAGGCAACCATCTTCAAAAGCCCGACAAACAAAATTTCAAACTAACAAATTTCCAACGATCGAACAAATTCAAACGACTTGAACTAAGTCTTCAAATACCAAATCGATCTTCAATTTCCAAATACCAAAGTTCTAATTCTAATGACCCACTTATGTACAATAAGAATTACGGTCCAACTTCAAACTCATTATCCAAGTATCAACCAAATTCAAGTTAATAAATAACTTGACGAACGAACTCTAATAATTCAAACACCCCAAATATGATACGGATAATAAAATTCTAATGACCCACTTATTACGATAAGAATTATGATCCTAATTCCCCATTCAAATTCAAATACGATAACAAAACAAAATCAAATAAACAAATTCACAAATAGCAAAAGAATACAATATGTATTCGTATTACTACCCAAAAGTCCAAATATGATGCCAAGACCAATCTAAAAACAACGATCCACTAGATGACTAATTTCAAACAATTCGAACCAATGAACAATCATACTTTTCATATGCCAAATCAAAAACAAATCTTCAGATGACAATTCCTAGCTTTTTTTTTTTTTTTCTCTTCTTCTTCTTTTTCTTCATGACGAACCTGGCTTTGATACCACTTGTTGGTAATTCAAAGTACAAAACAAACAAACGTATTGACAAACGAAGCGGAAGCTCTTATTATTATCAAATCGAATTCGAAGGTACAAAGAAAACTAATGCTAATAATCCCTATTTATAGGCAAAACTAACCGTCATAGATTAGTTACCAAATTACAAACAAACTTGTAGCACAAGTCGAACAAATTACCAAATAGCCCCTAAAGTTTAAGTCACTTTCTAACAGCTTGAGTATTATTCATGGCATCAGGCGGCAGCGATCAGGACGCGGAATACACACTTTCTAAGCTTTTGCAAATGGGTATGGTGACCGAATATGAGAATGAGTTTGTGGTACTTGCAAATCGAGTAACAGGGATCTCTGAATATTTACTTATATCGTTTTATATCTCCGGACTTAAACTGACATTACAAATAGAACTTTTGAAGGCAAGGCCTACAACTTTAGGATAAGCCTTTTCCTTAGCCCATATAGTCGAGGCTCGTTTTGAGGCAATTGAAGAGAAGGAGAAAGAGCATATGATTGAAAAGAAATCAGCTACCATTCCATCTTTAGAAAGTGAATTCGCTTCATCTGAGATTAAAAGGCCGTTAGATGCTGATGAATATATTGGTGTTGATGTGGTTAATAATGCGATAGATGATGTTTTCGATATTGGTGGGAGCAATGAAGTTCATAGCAAGTTTGAAGAATTTTTAGAAAATAAGAAAAGTATGGAAGAGATTGTTGTGGGTGGTCGTGAATTTGATGGTCGTTTGGGTTAAATAAATTTGAATTTAAGCGAGGAATTAGTGGAAAATGGGGTTCTTATTCTTTAAGATTTTAAGATTTTATGATGGTTTTTGTCTTTTGCTTTCATGCTTGCTTTTCGGCTTATGTTTTTATAAATTCATTGTCCTTGTTATTGCACACTTTTACACGCACATATATCTTGAGCAACACACATGTACACTTACACTGGCCGGAGGTCCCCCGGAACCAGTCTCTCTACTTCCGGGTTTATCATGGGGGTAAGGGTAGGATTGGGTATGTTGTTGTTGTTAACCTACATTTAAGTCCATAAGAAAAAGAAAGGACATAAAAGTAGCCTTATAATTTGAATGATATTTATAGCAGCGTTAGAATTTGAACGATTCTTTTATAGTAGCGAAACTAGGAGTGCTGTTTGGTAATGTAGCTGTAATTATAATCTGTAAAATGCCGTAAAAGTAGCGTTAAAATTTGAATTTTTTTTAGTAGCGTTAGAGTCTAAACGATTCCTTTCTAGTAGCGAAACTAGGAGTGCTGTTTGGTAATGTAGCTGTAGCTGTAGGTGTAATTATAATGTGTAAAATGACGTAAAAGTAGCCTTATAATTTGAATGTTTTTTAGTAGCGTTAGAATCTAAACGATTCTTTTATAGTACTGTTTGGTAATGTAGTTGTAGCTGTAATTGTGATGTGTAAAATGGCGTAAAAGTAGCGTTAAAATTTGAATGATTTTTATAGTAGCGTTAGAATCTAAACGATTCTTTTATAGTAGCGAAACTAGGAGTGTTGTTTGGTAATGTAGTTGTAGCTGTAATTATAATGTGTAAAATGACGTAAAAGTAGCGTTAAAATTTGAATGATTTTTATAGTAGCGTTAGAATCATACCGGTTAAAAAATTTACAAATGTTAAACCGCTTGTTGCAAGACAAGCATTTGTGTCTTAAAGGATACAAAATGCTCCAAAACACTTCGTGCTAAATGTAGCCTTGATTATAAATTCTATTGATCAATTATAATACATAAGCGTTGCCCTGCTTTGCCCTTAGGTATAGATTCCCATCGTGTTGCCTCGCTGCTCTCGTAGGTCTTGGTTTTAATTATGCCTTTAAGCCCCTTTTCTTTGCGTGCTTTTATCCTTTTGTGCCCTTGCCCGTTTGCGTTCTTTGCTCTCATTTTTATGCTTATGCCTCTTATGCGCTTTCTATAGTCTTTATTATGTGGTTTCATGTGGCTTATGCTTTTATGTTCTGTAGTTCCTTATTCTTTAAGATTTTATGATGGTTTGTGTCTTATGTTTGTATGCTTGCTTTTCGTCTTATGTTTTTATAAATTAATTGTCCTTGTTATTGCACACCTTTACACGCACATATGAGCAACACACATGCACACTTACACTGGCCAGAGGTCCCTGTCTCTCTACTTCCGGGTTTATCCTGGGGGTAAAGGTAGGATTGGGTATGTTGTTGTTGTTAACCTACATTTGAGTCCATAAGAAAAAGAAAGGACATCTTAATATATTTGTTTTATTTTTTATTTTTTATAAAACCAATATGATTCAACTTTTACTCATTTTTGACCAAATTTTGCTTCACTTTTTACTTTCATTAGCCAATCAGAATACTTTATTTTATTTTACTGATATGGCAAAATTGAGCAATATAAATGACCAGTTGAAAAAAGACTTGGTTTTCGTATCGCAAAATGGGCTGTAAAAATGTATGTACTTTTGGTGGCCGAAAATGGTTATTAATTTTCATATTTTTCCACCGAAAATAAATATAACCAGTCAAACTGTCTAACGTGTTATACTAAACGCTAACTAGTCATTTACCTCATCATTTCTCAGGTATATCTGAAACTAATGTTCCTGCTGAATTATACCCACAGTACACCACAATCGAATATGCTGATGTCATGGTTAGGAATACTGACGTCATCCCGCCGGTTTATTTATTTGTTGTGGATTGTTGTATGATTGAAGAGGAGTTAGCGTTTGCTAAATCGGCGTTGCAACAAGCGCTTGAGTTTTTGCCTGAGAATGCTTTGGTGGGTTTTGTATCTTTTGGGACACAAGTTCAGGTTTATGAATTGGGGTACGGCGATATGTCGAAAGTCTACGTCTTTCGTGGGTCGAAAGAGATGACTAAAGAACAGGTTTTGGATCAGTTGGGGTTAAGTATGGTGAGGAGAGTTGGTGGTGTGGGCCAAGGGTTTCAGAATGGTGGTGGGGTAATGAGTTCAGGTGTGTCGAGATTTTTGTTACCGGCGTCTGAGGGTGCTTATGTTATTCATTCGGTGAGTTTTGGTGTTCATAATGATGTTTGGTTTTTTCATTTAAATTTGGGTTTGTTAAATTTGGTGTAATTTTGTTTATTGTTCAGCTTTTGGAGGAATTGGGTACGGATCAATGGCCGGTTGCGCCTGGAAATCGAGCGTTAAGGTGTACTGGAGTGGCGTTGAGTGTTGCTGCGGGTTTGCTTGGTGCTTGCTTGCCTGGTACTGGTGCGCGGATAGTGGCGTTAGTTGGGGGTCCTTGCACAGAAGGCCCTGGTTCGGTAAGCCTCTTTTGCAGCTTCTTAGTTGATCATGCTGTTAGTGAATGCTGATTGGCCGGATTAAAATAGTTTACAGTATATCTAGCTAGCTAACAGTTTCCTTAAAAGCTGCATTTTGCTTTTACTCTTATTATGATTTGGTAAAACATATGAAGTACAGACACATATATATTTGACTCTAATTTTGGTTTATCATGTTTAAGATCATGTTAATATGAATTTGCATCATTTTTTGGTCTTTTGACAGATTGTATCTAAAGATCTGTCAGATCCGGTACATTCACATAAAGATCTGGATAAAGATGCAGCACCTTATTTTAGAAAGGCAGTTCAATTTTACGAGGAACTTGCAAAGCAGTTGGTCAGCCAAGGTCATGTCTTGGATCTTTTTGCTTCTGCCCTCGATCAGGTAAATCACTCGTTATCTTGACCCTGTTCTATCTGTTTGTAAATTTAGATATATCACGGTTCATGTTTCTGTAACTGTTCATATATTTATACCGTCATAATTCTTTAAAGTTAGCTCTTTTATTGTTTTTCTTCTAAGGGGGTGTTTGGATATGCGTTGGGGAAAATGATTATGCGTATCGAATAATCAGAATTATATTATCAACCGTGATTAAACCAATGCAGGAAAGATTGGGTTTGAATGTGCTTGATATGTTAAGTTGCGATAATCAGATAATTGGCTAAACAGTAAGTGTTTTGATCATTTAAGGTGCAAATACATAACAACAACCACAACAAAAATACCCAATCCCGCTGGAGTGGGGTGTGTGGGAGGTAGGATGTAGATAGTCATACCCCAGCCCGAGGGTAGCCGCAAATACATAAAAGTAACCTAAAAGGAGGATAAGACAATCTTATGACAATAAGGGTAATTTGTTGTACTAATCTACTAATCCAATAGACTATTGTGATATAGGAGTAGAAGTCTCTCAAATTAGGTTACAAGAATGGACAAATAGGAATGTCGCGTACTGAACTAATTATCAGAACTCAAAAGTGATTATATGACCCCTAAATAATTCTGTAGTTTGATCTTATAGAACTTTTTTGTCTTTAGGTTGGTGTAGCGGAGATGAAAGTCATCATTGAAAGAACCGGTAGCCTTGTTGTTCTAGCAGAAAGTTTTGGTCATTCAGTCTTTAAAGACTCATTTAAGCGTGTATTTGAGAGCGGGGAAGAGTCTATTGGCCTTGCTCATAAGTAAGTATCAGCATGTCCATTTCTTTACTTATAAATATCAGCTTATTATCTTTGTCAAACTCATCGCTTATTTACTGTTTTCAGTGGCACACTTGAGATTAACTGTTCAAAGGATATTAAAATTCAGGGGATCATTGGACCTTGTACATCCTTGGAGAAGGTCGTTAACTAAATCTTAATACATAGTTGATTAGAATCATTATTGGTGTTATTTTGGTAGCTATTATTTGAAATGCTGTTGACGGACTCTTTCTTTGCAGAAAGGACCTGCGGTTGCGAGTACGCCAATTGGACAAGGGAATACGACAGCTTGGAAGCTGTGTGGGCTGGAAAAAGATACTTGCTTGACTGTTTTCTTTGATATATCATCAACTGACAAAGACCCTTCGGGCAATGCAAATCCACAGTTGTATATACAGACTGTTACAAGGTAAACTATACATTTTTGTGTGTTTTTCTTCTTGAGACGGTGGTATAAATTTCATTCTTAGTAGTGAATGTTCTTGAAATTGCATAATGTACACTAAGGGGACAAGGTGGTATTTAGATTCACGTTTTGCAACTGATTATCGGATTACAGATACTTGAAGTAGCAAGAATCAGTTTTTGGATAAAAAGAACTCTACTTCTGACTTCCTGGTTTTCTAGGGGCAGTAATCAGTTTGGGGATAACTAGTTTCATAACAGTTGCAACATAACCAATTATTTAAGGGCAATGTAAATCCACAGTTGTCTATTTAACCGAATTAAATGATTTTATTCTCTGTGGGTTACTGTATCGTACACCACCTTTTTCGGCCTTTAAGTTTTTTATGGGGCATTTGCCCATGAATTTTAATGCAGTTACCAGAGCGCTGATGGGCAATTTAAATTGCGAGTTACTACCGTTACTAGAAGGTGGGTAGAGACGGCTGATGTTTCAGAGGTTAGTTAAAAATCCAAATGATTAATGATAAAATAATTTTCCAGTAAACGTAACATTTTGATATATACATAGATTGCTTGTATTGAAATATATCTTGTTGCACAGACGATAATTCATTACTCGTCAATATCATGCGATGCATAATGTGGTTAAGATCCGCTGAAAATTGTTTTCCACAGGAATTGATGCAAGGTTTTGATCAAGAAACTGCTGCTGTAGTAATGGCTAGATTAACTTCTTATAAAATGGAAACGGAGGTAGAAATGGAATTTCCAACATCAATTGTGTATCTTCTTTCCGTTTTTTGTTTTTCTGTTATGATTTTTTAATAAGCTATTAATGGTTTATTAAAAATTTCAGGAAGCATTTGATGCAACAAGGTGGATAGATAGAAACCTTATTCGTCTCTGTTCTAAATTTGGTGACTACCGTAAAGATGATCCATCCTCATTTTCTCTAAACCCTAGCTTCTCATTGTTCCCTCAGTTTATGTTCAATCTTCGGAGATCGAAGTTTGTTCAGGTAAAACTTGTTTGTAATATTTAGTTTTGGTTAAGAAAGTAGTATCACCTTTTTTATATATTATGTTTGTTTTTCGGTTGCAGGTGTTTAATAACAGTCCTGATGAAACTGCTTATTTTCGCATGATGCTAAACCGAGAGAGTATTACAAACGCTACTGTCATGATTCAACCTTCATTAATATCATATTCATTTAACTCACTTCCTGCACCAGCATTACTTGACGTAGCATCCATTGCTCCTGATCGAATCCTATTACTAGATTCATACTTTAGTGTAGTTATTTTCCATGGCATGACAATCGCTCAATGGAGGAACCTGGGTTACCAGAATCAGCGAGAACATCAGGTACATATTCCTTGATTTCATTCTTTAAAAATTGAAATAAGTTTAAGTTTATCTTTTTATCTCTAGCGTTAACCAACTACTATCTCTTGAATAAAAATCTTCCAAAACACACATCCAAACACCTCCTAGAATCTTCATACATGTAATGCAAAGTAGAGGTGGCAATTCGTATGTTTGTGTGATATCATAATGCAACAACTTTTTATTTCTTTCAACAGGCGTTTGCACAATTATTGCAAGCTCCGCATGATGATGCTGAACTGATAATACGTGAGCGATTTCCTGTCCCAAGATTGGTGGTGTGTGATCAACATGGTTCTCAGGTCAGAATTCAAACGTTTATCTTTTTTGGGTCAATTTGAAGCACCTCGTATGACGTTTACATATACTCTATACCAGTTATTTCCATGCAAAACTCGCGCCTAATCAAAATAAATAAAAGAAACCTCGTTTCTATTTGAAGTCCTGACATCAACAAGTATTGTAATATTTTGTGCTAAACAGGCAAGATTCTTACTGGCCAAATTGAACCCATCAGCAACATACAATAACGAAGTGGCTGCAGGAATGGACGTTATCTTCACGGATGACGTGAACCTCCAAGTGTTCTTTGAACATCTACAGAAGCTGGCAGTACAATCTTCTTGACCCCACATCAAAAGAACCAGTTTACATAGTTTCGAAACCCATGGGTGATCGGTTGTGCAGCATAAACCTAATATTCTCTCTGATAACATGGTTCTATTCAATAATATGTACGAGACAACCTCTTACATGAACCAATTACTTAATTAAGGGGTTTACAGTATGAATGGGGCCATGAGCATTGAGAAAATGGTTATTTTGAGGATACAAGTTAACGAGGGAGGAGTATGATATTTACAGTTTGACGGTTTTGTAAGTTATTTGTGAGATTATAGTATGTTTATTGTGTATCGGACTTTAAAGTTATATATCGGAGTGATTCTGCTCCCAATGAGCTAGAAGAGCGAAAAATACTTAGGTTTTGGCGTTTTCGTGGTCAATTGTTGATACAAGAACTTTGCACCTCTGATTCTTGTTTTATAATGTATGATACTCTCTGTTTGAAGTTTATCATTTGTCAACCATTAACTTGTGTTTGTGAAGGAGTCTATCTTGCGAAAATTAACATGTATCCGTATGGAATCAGGATCAAATGAGAAACTGGAAATCTTAAGTGAGAAATCTTGAGAAAATGACGAGAAATGCATTTTCTCTCGTTAATTCACATTTTTAACTTTTGTTAAAGTTAATTTAATATAAACTGGTAAAAAAAAGTGTACGGGTAGATTAACTAAATTTGTAGAATGTCCAAACTTTTTTTTACATATTCATAAGATTTTACAAAAAGTGTGAATAGCGTATCAATTAAACCAACAGTTTTACAATAAAATGTTGTGAATCAATATTACACATTACATTTCTTTTTCACGTTAAGATTTTGTGCAAAAGATATTAATAAATTTTATTTGTAGAGTTTAGTTCAACGAAGATAAAAATATAAAAAATAAGAAATAAAAAAATAATAAAAATCAAAGATCAGATGTGATAATCCAGACTACTTATTTTTTAAAATTACATGTGATTTTTAAATTTAAAATACATGTAATTTATAACTTAAAAATATCACATGTGAAATAAATAGAAATATACGTTTAGTTATAACTATGGTTGCATGAGTTAAGATTAGAAATTGTGTTACAAAAAAAATATTGAAATCAATTTGCAATAAGACCTAGTCATTTTTCGAATCTTTCAATAACTTATCTAATGATACGAAAAGAAAAGTCACGTAGCATATGCATACTACAATCTGAAGCTATGAACTCATGATCTCATCAGGCATTCAGTAACGCATGCATGTTACTAATACATTGCGTTATTTATATGTTCAAACACTTTTTATATTTTTTGGATTACTTGGGTTTCCAACTTGATACTTTTGATGACCACGTGCCATCAAAGAACATGAATTTACACAACAAACTTCATAAATCTTAACTGAAACATAATCATACAAGTAAACTTTCTCAAAAAATATATTTTTTTCGTAAAATGATTTTCACAGTTTCACTCGACCCGCAATAGGATGACACAATACATAATACATACACATAATTGTATAGAATAATATTCTAATGATTTTTTTTGTTACCTTATGAAGGTATTCTATTTGTTCAATACAAAGATTTTCACCATTGTTAAACTTGTACTAAATTTTCTATGGGTGTTGTAAAAGAATAAAATAACTTACTGGTTATGTTCTTTCATAAAATAAAAATATTGTTATTTTCTTTATTAGCTTTTCTCACATGTTAATGTCTTTGGACTTGTGTTTCTAGACTTGCACAATTTAATTATATTTATAAATATTTCATAAAAAGTTAAAAAGATGATAGTTCATCCATGAAATAAATTCTAGTAACTAAAATTCTGATGTATTTGAAGACATGATGAATTTACACTAGGGTGAATTAAAATGTTATAAGTTTTATGTTCATTAACGTAAAGATGTAAACAAATATATTTGTAGAACTTAAAGGTATACGGATTACTTACTTCTATAATACAAATCAGAGTGTGTTGTGCATGGAGACTAGTTTATAGAAAAGAAAAGAAAAGAATAATTTAAGAGAAAGATTCTTTTAGAAAGAAAAAACATCAAATTAAATTCCATTCACTTCAATTTCTTCTTTTAAACAATAGCCATTTTATTTTTAATTTTATTTATTTATTTTATTATTATTATTTTTTGATCTTTCAATAACTGATTTAATGATACTAAAAGAAGAATTAAGAGCATATGCATACTATGATCTGAAGCTAAAAGGACTATTATATCAACATATATATTTTTTGTTTCTATATGAACCCTTACATTCTAACTGTAAAAAATGATCGGAAATTTTTACCGATTCAAAGCTATGAACTCATGATCTCATCTCGCATTCAGTTACACATGTATGTAACTAACACGTTACGTTATTTATATGTTCAAAAACTTTTGATGGCTACGTGCTCACGGATTTATATAACAAACTTCTTAAAACGTAACTGAAAAATAATCACTTCTTTGTTCACAAATCATATATGTAAACTTTCTCGGAATGCATCAATCACCTATAATATATTTGTTTCACAAACTGAGTTTCACAGTTTTAATCGACCCACAATAGGATGACACAATACATATTACATACACATAACTGTATAGGATAATCTTTTAATGATTTTTTGTTACCTTTTGAAGCTATTCCATCTGTTCAACACAAAAATTGTCACTATTGTCAAACTTGTACAATAAATTATTATTGCTAGATATGCCCTCTTTATTCATAAGTCATAACCAACTAGTTTCTAAAAGAATAAAATAGCTTACTTGTTATGTACTTTCATAAAATAAATATATTATTCTTTTCTTTATCAACTTTTCTTACAAGTTTTGAAGACATGATGAATTTACACTAGGGTGAATTAAAATGTTATAAGTTTTATGTTCATTAACATAAAGATGTAAACACATATATTTGTAGAACTTAAAGGTATATGGATTACTTACTTATATAATACAAATCAGAGTGTGTTGTGCATGGTGACTAGTTTATAGAAAAGAAATGAAAAGAATAATTTAAGAGAAAGATTCTTTTAGAAAGAAAAAACATCAAATTAAATTCCATTCACTTCAATTTCTTCTTTTAAACAATAGCCATTTAATTTTTAATTTTTTTATTTTTTTTATTATTATTATATTTTGATCTTTCAATAACTAATTTAATGATACTAAAAGAAAGAATTAAGAGCATATGCATACTATGATCTTAAGCTAAAAGGACTATTATATCAACATATATATTTTTTGTTTCTATATGAACCCTTACATTCTAACTGTAAAAAAAGATCGGAAATTTTTACCGATTTAAAGCTATGAAATCATGATCTCATCCCGCAGTCAGTTACACATGTATGTAACTAACACGTTGCGTTATTTATATGTTCAAACACTTTTGATGGCCACGTGCACACGGATTTATATAACAAAGTTCTTAACGTAACTGAAAAATAATCACTTCTTTGTTCACAAATCATATATGTAAACTTTCCCGGAATGCATCAATCACCTATAATATATTTGTTTCACAAACTGAGTTTCACAGTTTTAATTGACCCACAATAGGATAACACAATACATATTACATACACATAACTGTATAGGATAATCTTTTAATGATTTTTATTACCTTTTGAAGCTATTCTATCTGTTCAACACAAAAATTGTCACTATTGTCAAACTTGTACGATAAATTATTATTGCTAGATATTCCCTCTTTATTCATAAGTCATAACCAACTAGTTTCTAAAAGAATAAAATAGCTTACTTGTTATGTACTTTCATAAAATAAAGATATTATTCTTTTCTTTATCAACTTTTCTTACAAGTTAATGTGTCGGACTTGCATTTCTCTTTTGCACAATTTTATTAATGAATTTTTCATAAAAAATAAAGTTCATAGTTAGTCCATGTTATAAAATTTAATAATTTATATCCTAGATATTTGGAACCATAATGAATTTACATTAGTGAAGGAAATAATTTGATAATAGCCCATTCATCTTTTATATAATAAGAGAAGATACAAAATAAAAAAGAAAACTAATTCTTTTTGTTTTTATATGAACTCTTACATTCAAACTGTAAACAAAGATCGGAAATTTGTACCGATTCAAAGCTATGAACTAATGATCTCATCTTGCATTCAGTTACTCATGTATGTAACTAATACGTTGCGTTATTTACACTACAAGAATTCAGGCGAATAGCCACGGACATATTTTGTGGGTAAAAGGGCCAAATTCGTGGGTAACTGATGAATACCCACGGATTATCCATGATTATGTTTTAATGGGGAAAACCTTCGAGGGTAATTGACTAGGGTAATTGACTAGCGACGATTTTTTCGACATGTGGGTAATGTTAACCACGAAATTGTTTGTGGGCATTTTCCTTCAATCTGTGGGTAAATGTTGCACGGGATTTTCTAAACTACCACGAAAATACCCACAATTGTCGTGTGGGTAATCTATGGGTATATTTAGCCAGCACATAATCCGTGGGTGTGTTCATTAAATCGGTGGTAAAATGTTTCATGGGATTTTTTACATTACCACCAAAATACTCGCAAAAAGTTTTGAAGGTAATTCAAGGGTAACATAACCCACGATATAGTCGTGTGTAAATATCCAATGGTAAAATTTTCCGTTTTACCCATGACAATTTATGGGTAAACACTTTTGATGGCCAGGTGCACACGGATTTATAAAACAAACTTCTTAAATCGTAACTGAATTTGTACCGATTCAAAGCTATGAACTAATGATCTCATCTTGCATTCAGTTACTCATGTATGTAACTAATACGTTGCCTTATTTATATGTTCAAACACTTTTGATGGCCACGTGCACACAGATTTATATAACAAACTTCTTAAATCGTAACTGAAAAATAATCACTTCTTTTTTCATAAATCATATATGTAAACTTTCTTGGAAAGCATCAATCACCTATAATATATTTTTTTCACAAACTGAGTTTCACATTTTTACTTCACCCACAATAGGATCACACGATACATATTATATACACATAACTGTATAGTATAATCTTTTAATGATTTTTTGTTACCTTTTGAAGCTATTCTATCTGTTGAACACAAAAATTGTCACTATTGTCAAACTTGTACAAGAAATTATTTTTGCCAGATATGCCCTCTTTATTCATAAGTCATAACCAACTAGTTTTGTAAAAAAATAAAATAGCTTACTTGTTATGTACTTTCATAAAATAAAGATATTATTTTTTTCTTTATCAACTTTTCTTAAAAGTTAATGTGTCGGACTTGCATTTCTCTTTTGCACAATTTTATTAATGATTTTTTCATCAAAATCAAAGTTGATAGTTCACCCATGTTATAAAATTTAGTAATTTATATCCTTGATATTTGGAACCATAATGAATTTACATTAATGAAGGAAATAATTTGATAATAGCCCATTCATATTTTATATAATAAGAGAAGATACAAAATAAAAAGAAAACTAATTCTTTTTGTTTCTGTATGAACCCTTACATTCTAACTGTAAACAGAGATCGGAAAATTGTACCGATTCAAAGCTATGAACTCATGATCTCATCTGGCATCCAGTTACACATGTATGTAACTAATACGTTGCATTATTTATACGTACAAACACTTTTGCTGGCCACGTGCACACGGATTTATATAACAAACTTCTTGAATCGTAACTGAAAAATAATCACTTATTTGTTCACAAATCGTATATGTATACTTTCTCGGAATGCATCATTCACCTATAATATATTTGTTTCATAAACTGAGTTTCACAGTTTTACTCGACCCACAATAGGATGACGCGATACATATTACATACACATAAATGTATAGGATAATCTTTTAATGATTTTTTGTTACCTTTTGAAGGTATTCTATCTGTTCAACACAAAAATTGTCACTATTGTCAAACTTGTACAATAAATTATTTTTGCCAGATATGCCCTCTTTATTCATAAGTCATAACCAACTAGTTTTGTAAAAGAATAAAATAGCTTACTTGCTATGTACTTTCATAAAATAAAGATTTTTTCTTTTCTTTATCAAGTTTACTTATAAGTTAATGTGTCGGACTTGCATTTCTCTTTTGCACAATTTTATTAATGAACTTTTCATAAAAATCAAAGCCGATAGTTCATCCATGTTATAAAATTTAGTAAATTATATCCTAGATATTTGGAACCATAATGAATTTACATTAGTGAAGTGAATAATTTGATAATAGCCCATTCATTTTTTATATAATAAGAGAAGATACAAAAAAAAAAAACTAATTCTTTTTATTTCTATATGAACCCTTACACTCTTACTGTAAACAAAGATCAGAAATTTGTATCGATTGAAAGCTATGAACTCATGATCTCATATAGCATTCAGTTACACATGTATGTAACTAATACGTTGCGTTATTTATATGTTCAAACACTTTTGATGGCCACGTGCACATGGATTTTTATAACAAACTTCTTATTTCGTAACTGAAATATAATCACTTCTTTGTTCACAAATCATATATGTAAACGTTTTTGGAAAGCATCAATCGCCTACTTGTTTTGTAAAAGAATAAAATAGCTTACTTGTTATGTACTTTCATAAAATAAAGTTATTATTCTTTTTCTATCAACTTTTCTTACAAGTTAATGTGTCGTACTTGCATTTCTCTTTTGCACCGTTATATTAATGAATTTTTCATAAAAATCAAAGTTGGTAGTTCATCCATGTTATAAAATTTAGTAATTTATATCTTAGATATTTGGAACCATAATGAATTTACATTAGTGAAGGAAATAATTTGATAATAGCCCCATTCATCTTTTATATAATAAGAGAGGATACAAAATAAAGAGAAAACTAATCCTTTTTGTTTCTATATGAACCCTTACATTCTAACTATAAACAAAGATCGGAAATTTTTATCGATAGAAAGCTATGAACTCATGATCTCATCTGGCGTTCAGTTACACAGGTATGTAACTAATACGTTGCGTTATTTATATGTTCAAACACTTTTGATGGCCACGTGCACAAGGATTTATATAACAAACTTCTTAAATCGTAACTGAAACATAATCACTTCTTTGTTCCTAAATCATATACGTAAACTTTCTCGGAATGCATCAATCACCTATAATATATTTGTTTCACAACCTGAGTTCACAGTTTTACTTGACCCACAATAGGATGACACAATACATATTACATACACATAACTGTATAGGATAATCTTTTAATGATTTTTTGTTACCTTTTGAAGCTATTCTATCTGTCCTACACAAAAATTGTCACTATTGTCAAACTTGTACAATACTTTATTTTTGCCACATATGCCCTCTTTATTCATAAGTCATAACCAACTAATTTTATAAAAGAATATAATAGCTTACTTGTTATGTACTTTCATAAAATAAAATATTATTTTTTTCTTTATCTTATTTTCTTAAAAGTTAATGTGTCGGACTTGCATTTCTCTTTTGCACAATTTTACTAATGATTTTTTCATAAAAATCAAAGTTTATAGTTCATCCATGTTATAAAATTTTGTAATTTATATTCTAGATATTTGGAACCATGATGAATTTACATTAATGAAGGAAATAATTTGATAAAAGCCCAAACATATTTTATATAATAAGAGAAGATACAAAATAAAAAAGAAAATTAATTCTTTTTGTTTCTATATGAACCCTTACATTCTAACTGTATACAGAGATCGGAAAATTGTACCGATTCAAAGCTATGAACTCATGATCTCATCTGGCATCCAGTTACACATGTATGTAACTAATACGTTGCGTTATTTATATGTTCAAACACTTTTGATGGCCACGTGCACACGGATTTATATAACAAACTTCTTAAATCGTAACTGAAAAATAATCACTTCTTTGTTTACAAATCGTATATGTATACTTTCTCGGAATGCATCAATCACCTATATTACATTTGTTTTATAAACTGAGTTTCACAGTTTTATTCGACCCACAATAGGATGACGCGATACATATTACATACACATAAATGTATAGGATAATCTTTTAATGATTTTTTGTTACCTTTTTAAGCTATTCTATCTGTTCAACACAAAAATTGTCACTATTGTCATACTTGTATAATAAATTATTTTTGCCATATATGCCCTCTTTATTCATAAATCATAACCTACTAGTTTTGTAAAAGAATAAAATAGCTTACTTGCTATGTACTTTCATAAAATAAAGATATTATTCTTTTCTTTATCAACTTTTCTTACAAGTTAATGTGTCGGACTTGCATTTCTCTTTTGCACAATTTTATTAATGAACTTTTCAAAAAAATCAAAGCGGATAGTTCATCCACGTTATAAAGTTTTGTAAATTATATCCTAGATATTTGGAACCATAATGAATTTACATTAGTGAAGGAAATAATTTGATAATAGCCCATTCATCTTTTATATAATGAGAGATGATACAAAATAAAAAGAAAACTAATTCTTTTTGTTTCTATATGAACCCTTACATTATAACTGTAAACAAAGATCAGAAATTTGTATCGATTGAAGGCTATGAACTCATGATCTCATATAGCATTTAGTTACACATGTATGTAACTAATACGTTGCGTTATTTATATGTTCAAACACTTTTGATGGCCACGTGGCATGGATTTTTATAACAAACTTCTTATTTCGTAACTGAAACATAATCACTTCTTTGTTCACAAATCATATATGTAAACGTTTTTGGAATGCATCAATCGCCTATAATGTATTTGTTTCACGAACTAAGTCTCACAGTTTTACTCGACCACAATAGGATGACACCATACATATTACATACACATAAATGTATAGGATAATCTTTTTACCTTTTGAAGTTATTCTATTTGTTCAACATAAAAATTGTCACTATCGTCAAACTTGTACAATAAATTATTTTTGCCAGATATGCCCTCATTATTCATAAGTCATAACCAACTAGTTTTGTAAAAGAATAAAATAGTTTACTTGTTATGTACTTTCATAAAATAAATATATTATTCTTTTTTTATCAACTTTTCTTACAAGTTAATGTGTCGAACTTGCATTTTTCTTTTGCACAATTATATTAATGAATTTTTCTTAAAAATCAAAGCTGGTAGTTCATCCATGTTATAAAATTTAGTAATTTATATCCTATTTATTTGGAACCATAATGAATTTACATTAGTGAAGGATATAATTTGATAATAGCCCATCCATCTTTTATATTATAAGAGACGATACAAAATAAAAAGAAAACTAATTCTTTTTGTTTCTATATGAACCCTTACATTCTAACTATAAACAAAGATCATAAATTTGTATCGATTGAAGGCAATGAACTCATGATCTCATATAGCATTCAGTTACACACGTATGTAACTAATACGTTGCATTACTTATATGTTCAAACACTTTTGATGGTCACGTGCACACGGATTTATATAACAAAATCGTAACTGAAACATAATCACTTCTTTGTTCCTAAGTCATATACGTAAACTTTCTCGGAAAGCATCAATCACCTATAATATATTTGTTTCACAACCTGAGTTCACAGTTTTACTTGACCCACAATAGGATGACACAATACATATTACATACACATAACTGTATAGGATAATCTTTTAATGATTTTTTGTTACCTTTTGAAGCTATTCTATCTGTCCTACACAAAAATTGTCACTATTGTCAAACTTGTACAATACTTTATTTTTGCCACATATGCCCTCTTTATTCATAAGTCATAACCAACTAATTTTATAAAAGAATATAATAGCTTACTTGTTATGTACTTTCATAAAATAAAATATTATTTTTTTCTTTATCTTATTTTCTTAAAAGTTAATGTGTCGGACTTGCATTTCTCTTTTGCACAATTTTACTAATGATTTTTTCATAAAAGTCAAAGTTTATAGTTCATCCATGTTATAAAATTTAGTAATTTATATTCTAGATATTTGGAACCATAATGAATTTACATTAATGAAGGAAATAATTTGATAATAGCCCAAACATATTTTATATAATAAGAGAAGATACAAAATAAAAAAGAAAATTAATTCTTTTTGTTTCTATATGAACCCTTACATTCTAACTGTAAACAGAGATCGGAAAATTGTACCGATTCAAAGCTATGAACTCATGATCTCATCTGGCATCCAGTTACACATGTATGTAACTAATACGTTGCGTTATTTATATGTTCAAACACTTTTGATGGCCACGTGCACACGGATTTATATAACAAACTTCTTAAATCGTAACTGAAAAATAATCACTTCTTTGTTTACAAATCGTATATGTATACTTTCTCGGAATGCATCAATCACCTATAATATATTTGTTTCATAAACTGAGTTTCACAGTTTTACTCGACCCACAATAGGATGACGCGATACATATTACATACACATAAATGTATAGGATAATCTTTTAATGATTTTTTGTTACCTTTTGAAGCTATTCTATCTGTTCAACACAAAATTTGTCACTATTGTTAAACTTGTACAATAAATTATTTTTGCCAGATATGCCCTTTTTATTCATAAGTCATAACCTACTAGTTTTGTAAAAGAATAAAATAGCTTACTAGCTATGTACTTTCATAAAATAAAGATATTATTCTTTTCTTTTTCAACTTTTCTTACAAGTTAATGTGTCGGACTTGCATTTCTCTTTTGCACAGTTTTATTAATGAACTTTTCAAAAAAATCAAAGCGGATAGTTCATCCATGTTATAAAATTTAGTAAATTATATCCTAGATATTTGGAACCATAATGAATTTACATTAGTGAAGGAAATAATTTGATAATAGCCCATTCATCTTTAATATAATAAGAGATGATACAAAATAAAAAGAAAACTAATACTTTTTGTTTCTATATGAACCCTTACATTCTAACTGTAAACAAAGATCAGAAATTTGTATCGATTGAAGGCTATGAACTCATGATCTCATATAGCATTTTGTTACACATGTATGTAACTAATACGTTGCGTTATTTATATGTTCAAACACTTTTGATGGCCACGTGCACATGGATTTTTATAACAAACTTCTTATTTCGTAAATGAAACATAATCACTTCTTTGTTCACAAATCATATATGTAAACGTTTTTGGAATGCATCAATCGCCTATAACATATTTGTTTCACGAACTGAGTTTCACAGTTTTACTCGACCAGAATAGGATGACACCATACATATTACATACACATAATTGTATAGGATAATCTTTTTACCTTTTGAAGTTATTCTATTTGTTCAACATAAAAATTGTCACTATTGTCCAACTTGTACAATAAATTATTTTTGCCAGATATGCCCTCATTATTCATAAGTCATAACCAACTATTTTTGTAAAAGAATAAAATAGATTACTTGTTATGTACTTTCATAAAATAAAGATATTATTCTTTTTTTTATCAACTTTTCTTACAAGTTAAAGTGTCGAACTTGCATTTCTCTTTTGCACAATTATATTAATGAATTTTTCATAAAAATCAAAGCTGGTAGTTCATCCATGTTATAAAATTTAGTAATTTATATCCTATATATTTGGAACCATAATGAATTTACATTAGTGAAGGAAATAATTTGATAATAGCCCATTCATTTTTTATATAATAAGAGAGGATACAAAATAAAAAGAAAACTAATTCTTTTTGTTTCTATATGAACCCTTACATTCTAACTGTAAACAAAGATCAGAAATTTGTATCGATTGAAGGCTATGAACTCATGATCTCATATAGCATTCAGTTACACATGTATGTAACTAATACGTTGCATTATTTATATGTTCAAACACTTTTGATGGCCACGTGCACACGGATTTATATAACAAACTTCTTAAATCGTAACTAAAACATAATCACTTCTTTGTTCATAAATCATATATGTAAACTTTCTCGGAATGCATCAATCACCTATAATATATTTGTTTCACAAACTGAGTTTCACAGTTTTACTTGACTCACAATAGGATGACACAATACATATTACATACACATAACTGTATAGGATAATCTTTTAATGATTTTTTGTTACCTTTTAAAGCTATTCTATCTGTCCTACACAAAAATTATCACTATTTTCAAACTTGTACAATACTTTATTGCCACATATGCCCTCTTTATTCATAAGTCATAACCAACTAATTTTATAAAAGAATAAAATAGCTTACTTGTTATGTACTTTCATAAAATAAATATATTATTCTTTTCTTTATCAACTTTTCTTACAAGTTAACGTGTCGGACTTGCATTTCTTTTTTGCACAATTTTATTAATGAATTTTTCATAAAAATCAAAGCGGATAGTTCATCCATGTTATAAAATTTGGTAATTTATATTCTAGATATTTGGAACCATAATGAATTTACAATAGTGAAGGAAATAATTTGATTATAGCTCATTCATCTTTTATATAATAAGAGAAGATACAAAAAAGAAAAAAAAAAATCTTTTATTGACCACTGAGAGAGCTCCATTTTAAAATCGAGTCTTCTGATCGGCCAATAAGAGTCAATATTATTTCCAACTTTTTCAAACTCATCTAAATTTCATCAAGCAAATTAAATATGTATCAAAACATATGTCGATTTTTAAAAAAATATAAAAATGAATAAGTAATTAATTAAACTTTAGTTGTTAAATTTTAGATAAATTATTTGAACTTAAGTAAACTTATTAGTTTTCATATTTCTTAATAACTTTATAAATTTAATAAATGCACTCTAGGCTTTATATGTTTTTTTTTCTAAAAAACAGCATATATATCATCGTTATTTATAAATATTATTATCATTTTATATTAGTTAATGTATATATACGAAATTATAAATATCAAAATGAAATCACGAGTTATTGTGATATATGTAAATTATTAACGAGAATATATATGTATACACACACACACACACACATTCGAACGACTTGTGTTATTAATCTTCATGAAATAATGATATCTGGAAAATTATTTCTTTCACTATTCACATAAAATAACGACTCATATTCTTCTTTATAAGTTTAACCCACGCTTATATGGGTTTAAAAATTAAATATGGCTAAAATTATTTTTAACAGGATTATATGAATGTCAAAATGAAAGTGTGGTCCTACAAGTTACTATAAGATGAAAATAAATACACAAGATTGTACTTATAACAACGACGCATGTAATTACTCTTTGAATTTTAAATAATGATATCCAGAAAAACATTTATTTAAGACTCATTACTGGTTATTAGACAAGCATAATGTCAAGAACATGATATTAATGGTTTAATTTAGAAAACATTAACCTCAAAACTATGTCAGTTAAAAAAATCAAATCTCTAGTTCAACAAAATATATACCAAATATCGATCGTTATTAATACATAATAAATATTTTATATAAAAACTTATGCATGGACAGTTAATATAATTATATAATTATAATATATTTTACATAATTTAATAGAAAGATCATATTACCTCCGTCCCATCATAATTGTCTACTTTGACTATTTTAAGTATTTTTTATTTAACTTTGACCATAAATATTTTTATTTGTGTAATATAATACTTGATGAAAAATATATGTATAGATTGGGTTTTAAATGTATTTTCATTTGTTATAATTTTCATCAAGTATTATATAACACAAATAAGTATATTAATAGTTAAAGTTGAACAAAAAAGACTCAAAAAAGTCAAAGTGGACAATTATTATGGGACGGGGGGAGTATTTAACAACCCCATGAATGCATTAGTTAAACTAGTAGCCACATTTAAAAATTGTCTTATATTATCCTAACTAGCAACTATAGAAAGATTTTGGGCATTTAACTCTTCATTAATAATGAAATAAAGTTAAATTACTAAATTATCTTTACATCTTATTCAATCAAAGATCGAAAATACTTGTTTTTTGAAAATGAATAATTTTACAAAGCAAATACATGAATCATATTAACAAAATCAAGAACATGTAATATACGCAACATTCAAACTTCTTTGGAAGGGAAAAATAGAATTACAAATTAAAATAAAATTATTGTCACTCTAAAGTTGTTGTCACGAAAAACGTATAATCAAAGAACATTGTTTGTTAAAAAACTTAGCTATATCTTTCTTGTTGTCGCAATGCGCAGTACGCTGCAATTCTCATTAACATAAATATACACAAATATTTGTTGAAGTTGAAGTTGAAGGTAGATGGATCACTTACTTCTATTATACAAATCACAATGTGTGTTTTGCATGGAGAATAGTTTGAAGGTAAGAAAAGAATAGTGTAAGAGGAAGATTTTGTGAGAAAAAGAAAAAGGATCTTACATTCCCTTTGCTTCAATTCCTTTCTTAAAACACCAGTAAAGAACCCAAAGTCTCTATAAATTCTCATCCTTATCCTCTCATTTCCATGATAAAACAACTTTGAAAACATAGTGTAATGGCTTCCTCAAGCAATACAAAGAGCATCAATATCAGTTATGAAGGTATAGCTCCAATCTAATAATATTTTTCGAAAAGATCTCAATTTATTTACTCTCTTTCGCTTTATATTTTCATTTTATTAGCCTTTTATCTAATGCATATTAAACTCTATAACACATGATTGAGACCAGCACTATCAGACTTATTTGCGAGATCCTATTGTGCAACAATTTAGGCAAAATATATTAAAAAATGTTATATGTGAGACTTTTTAGCTTTTATAATATAGTACCTTGAAATCAACTTTGATGTTGTGCTATATTGTATGAATTCTGTAGATTATTTTATAAATTGCCAGAAGTTTAGAATTATTCTTCAAAACAGATTTTCTTTCAAAAGTAAACTTTTTTTTTCAATTCATATTTTGTCAAACATACATTTCAACACGAAAAGTATGCTGCTAATATACAATAAATTATGTATTCTAATGTCACACATATATTGCACGATACTGATCACTTCATGTCAAATGCTATTTTTATATGCTTTAATCCATTTTTATTGACTTCAGTGCCATGCATGCTTATTTACATCAATCGTTCTGTTATAGATGATGTTAGAGTACTTGTCGCCTACAATGGAAAATGGAGATGGGACGGAGAAAAGTGGTTGTTCGAGAATTCCAAGGGTTCAATAATGGACGTGTCTAAGAGTGTAACGTTATCACAAATAACGGACATCCTATGCACAAAATTCAACGTTGATCAAGATTCTTATGGTTTAAAGTTGGAGGTTCATTACAGAGGTGGATCTCCTTGGTTTCCTGTTACTGAAATTCAAAATAATCAAGATCTCTCGTTGTTCATCTCAGAATCTTGGAAAACAAAACTTGCTTTGTGTGTCACACGTGTGGCAAAAATGGTGGTAGTTAAAGGAGCTGAACATGGGCGCAAAGGTAGTTCTCTGTGTATTTACTTAATCAAAACAAACGTAGATCCATGATATGTTCATAAACAATATCGTTTAAATGCTCATTTTTATGATGTAGTATTGAAACAACTTTTAATTTAAATATATTCGCTTCCGAATAACCATGTGTTGTATAATACATTCACTAAGAATATAGGTGGTGATGGGATGATATAAAGCAAAAGTCAAAAACGATTTTTTGATAAACAAAATATGTTGATAAAATCTAAAAAATTTCACAAGCTTAAGATTAAAATAATATAAAATCACGTGAGAAAAGTTATATTCTTTTTACGTCTAGTTGTGATGGATTTTTTTTCTTCTAATAATTAAAATGATGGTAAAAGTTGTCTGTGTTGCAACCAAATTAATCTATCTTGAGATTAAATTTGATTGATATTAATTTTATAAAAATGTCCATTCACTGCAACTGAATTATGTATAATACGTTTATAAAAATGTTTCTTCAGATGACACAGTAGAAAACCGACTCCACAAAGCTATTCGGAAGAATGACTGGGTGAAAGCCCGAGAAATCGTTAATACAGAGGAAGTTACATGGACTTCTAAATTAGATGATGAAGGCAATACAGCACTCCACTTTGCTGTCGGTGGATACAGAGATAATGAGGTTGTTAAGGAAATCCTAATGGGGATAAACAGCGAGGAACTTCTAACCATTGTAGATAATAAAATGTCGCACCCATCGCACCAAGCTGCACTTTTCGGCAACACAGAAGCTTTGAAGATAATGTTGGACTCTAACCCAAAATGTTTGTTCGTTCCTGATAATTACGGTCTTTTACCGATCCATTGGGCTCTTTTTATTCCGGCAATAAAAACCTTTCTCTATTTGTTTAAGCAAATGAAGAGTAATAAAGTTGAATATGACGAACTTTTTAGAGGCAGCCGAGGTATTATCCTTTTGCATCAAGTAATTGATGCCGGATTAATCGGTATGTATGCTTTGTAAACTATATTTTTTTTCAAATTTTAGCGAAAGATGAAAATATACTTCTATTTTATTACAGATGTAGAATATGAGTTGATCAACGACTACCCAAGCTTGGCTACAACGATGCACGGAGACAAAACCACATTAGAGCTCATCATCAGAAAGCCAGAGTTATTTTATAGTGGAACATCTTACAGCTTTTACTCAAGATTTGTTTACCACAGTATGTCTTTTCGCTAAAAGTTTATAGCTTGATCATCTAATAATCTTTTTAATAAATATCCATTCGTCATTCGCCTATCACGATAAATTATCTCAAATATATACTTGAAAAATAATTGCCGACTGTTTTTGGTCGATGTTTTATGAGTTAATTACTTGAAATTTATTATATTCGTCACTTTTTGAAATTGTGTGTACTGAACATTTCTTTTTTCTTATATGTGTTATGAACTTTTAATTTTTGATTATTGTGTGTATTTTGCGACTATTTAGCCATGTAAAATGACCATTTTACCTTTCGAATAAAATAGGCACAAAATACACACAATAATCGAAATTTGAAAGCTCGGTACACATAATAAGAAAAAAAAGTTCAGTACACACAATAAAAAAAGGCTAATAGCCTCTAAATGTATCATAATTGTCATGGTTTCTTCTATATGTATCAAACAATTTTTTTATTTATTTATTTATTTTTTTTGCTATTCTATTTACTAAACTTCTATTTTTGGTATTTTTTGTGTATTTTATGACCGTTTTGCCCCTCCTGAGTTAATAAAATGAAAGACAAAATAGTCATAACATATACAAAAAATACCAAAAAAATAAGTTTAGTACATAGAAAAAAAAATTGTTTGATACGTATAGACGAAAATTATGACAACTATGATACATTATCAAGCAATTAGCCCATAACAAAAAGTGTCAAGCAGAGGCGGAGCCACATGGGAAGGACCGAGGGCCGATGCCCTCAACGAAGTTCTAGCAGAAAGGCTAATTTTGTATGAAAAAAAACTCAAATTAGTAGAGATAATGTCCAGTGCCCTCACTTTTGAAATCCGAGTGCCCCCTCAAGTTAGTGACTTCAACAAGTCAAGTGCTCAAAAATTAATATAGACTGTCGACTGGTTTATTCGGGTGAAAGAGACAGGGTAAATGAGATTGAAATGAGACTTGGGAAACGGGAAAGTGGGAGATAAAGATAACCTTATGGTACATTAAATTAATATTAAGGCCATTTAATAGTACATTAAATGAATATTTTTCTTTTATCAACTGTAAAATACAAGTACAACCGTATAATTGCATGTACAAACTCAATAATAAAATGCTTAATTTGTACTTAGAGTATCTACATTGCATCAAGTCTTTAAGATTTGGTGCATTTAGAATTGAGGTTCATCAAGTCTTTAAAAAAAGCTTTTGATGCAATGCAAAAAACAAAGTAAAATAACTTTTTAAAATAATGAAAAGCTTTTAACAACTTGACCCATTGTGTATGCCCTTATGATAATATTACATTAATAAATATAGTCTACCAATAAGGGGTTATCTGAATATATGGTTAAGGACTTGATATCTTTTTTCTATTTATTTTTTAGCTGTCTTATTGTTTTAAACCGGTTTAGTATATAACGAGCTGTGTTTAATGGGTTTTTTTGGATTGAATGTTTAGTTGTTGGCCATGAAGATTAATTTTGTTATAAATGCTCAAAACATTACGAACCTTAACGAATTTTGTATATAAACACCAACAACTTTTACAAGTGTTGGTGTTTTACCGAACCCGACCCGACTTGTTTTGAGGTAGACAAAAAAGATTTATATAATCGCGTAATTTAACCCGTCTTATGGCTGTTGCCCCCTATTGTTAAGTTTTCTGGCAACGCCACTGGTGTCAAGTATCATATATTTTCAAGCAATTACGACATGTTTTATCTATTTCTAGATAACTAATTAATGCTTATATTTGTATTGAAGTTGTTCCAATCGAGAATAACAGCTTTGGTAGTAATGATACGTCAGACGTGGAGAACCAAGAGACACCCAAGAAGGATAAGTTTGTTACCAAGCACAGGAGGAGGTGCCTCCACAACGGTATGCAATATACGAACTATGTGATTCCAAAATTCTAATAAAACACAACCATGCATATTACGAGTGATTTTTTTTTATAGTTAAGAAACATTTTAACTTTTATGCATCGACATACCTTGGTATAATATTATGTTGGATTAATCGTTTATGTGAAGGTTCACGTATGCATGCATGGGTGCACTTCCATGAATACATGATGGTTTCATATATCTAGTAGAATATGTTTTAGAGAATACTGTAATTTACTAGGTTGAATTAGTCCAAAGTCTGACCGGTTCTCATGGAAGTGTATGTTGGGCTATGCACGTTTAGAAAAGTGGGTTATTATACCTGGTCTTTAGGTAGGGCACTATACCCACGTTCTGGTTAGTTGCTTTGTTTTAGTATAAATAGGTTAGTAGGCTTTACTGTAAAAGTTGTATCAGTATTTTCCTCTTTTAATATACATAAACCTTTGAAAACCAGAAACCACTGAATCATTATTTTGTTGCTATTTTGATTGGGGTTTCGGGTGTGGGTTTTTTCGGGTTTGAAGAGGGACTGATTCCAACATATTATGTATGTACTTCTCTTTTATACCATTTTATTTTATTGACAAATCATATATGCTTTTTGTTGTAGTCATCTCGAGGATTTGTGTCAAATTATGGGAGACAACACTCCTGCATGGTAAGCAAAAGCGTCCAACAAACTAATCTGTCTTGGAAACATAGATCTTATGACCAGGGCCGTCCCGTGGATTTTGAGGGCCCTGTGCTATAAGTATTTATTTGGCCCCTAAACACCATATGATCTTGCGTATATAACATTCATTGATGCTGCGTAAGTTGTTATAATGATCGGAGAACATTAACAAAATGGTATTAAAGTGACTTATAGACGTGATTTGTTCTTTTAGTAGTATCACACTCCTAGAACTTTTGAAGGTAAGTTCATAAGCCTTTCGTGTTATATCATCAATGGCTATTGATAAGGGTCCATTAGATCTCTTTTGTGAATATAAATACTTTAAAACTCGTATTATGTTAAACTAAATTACTTAAGTAACAATTTACACATTACGAGCACTATAATATTATGATCTAGAAAGGTAATTAAATAACATTAATATCTAAATATACAACAATTCAATTTTGATAGTGAAAAATATAAAAGGTACACTAATAACAAGAATTGCATAGCTATAAAAAATACTGAGTACCTGTTATCTTATGACACAAGGACAGGAGCGATGATGATTGTATTTTGAACAGTTGGTAGATTACTGAGCTGATAGTTAACCATTGTTATGTTTACCCGCCTGCTTCACCTTAAAAGGAAACTGTCAAACTGATACTTAATTGGGCCTTGGTATATAACTATTGAGCCACATCATTATTAACAGACATGATAAAATTTGAGGCCCTCAACTAAATATGGGCCCTGTGCAGTTGGGCAGCCTGCACAGGCCCATATCCGGCCCTGCTTATGACACCGAAAGAACTCATTAAGGGTAAAATGAGCTCAACCGATAGCCATATGTGTTGGTAATCCGTCGGTAATGGCTGTTATCGACGGATCACTCACTAATGTAAATTTTTTTCGTGGGTAATATTGCCGTAAATAACTTTGATTGACTGATTCCTAAAATCGGCGACAAAATTGTCTATAAAAAATCCACGCCATTAGTATCTATAAATGACAAAAGAAGAAGTAGCATTTCTGAAAAGTCGATTCAGATTAGTATTATTTAAAAAAGAAAAAAAAAAAACAAAGAAAAAAAATAAAAAATAAGTTTATTAAATAAACCAAGCTAATTTGAACTTCGACTCGTTTATGCTAGGCTCATTTTGAGGTGTTGGTGAGTCAATCCCGATTAGCTTACAAGCCGCTTGGCTCGTTTACACACTTAACATATAATGATTGAAGGGCATTTACTTCATACGATAATAAATATCTGTGTGCCTTATTTTTGCTTGAACATGAATAATTATCAGAAACAATAAACTGAAGACTTTCTGTCAACTTGTTCTTTAAATTTATTTAATATTATTTAACTTTGAAACTTAACAATGTTTGCTATTTCATTAATCACAGTAGCACACATTAAGCACCTCAAGGACGATAAAGTAAAGCACATTACAACTATTAAGCTACTCAGTCGTATATGCGAGGAAGCTAATAAAACATATACAGAAAGTGATATTATGGACCGTCTTTATAGCTCTTCCACTTGTTTAGCTGTGCAAAACAACACCGCTGAAGCACTAGATGTGCTGACCACATATGGATTAGATGCATTTAAAAAAGACGAATTGGATATATTTGAATTGACAGTCTTGAACCGTAGTGAAAAGGTTTACAAATTGATTATGAATCATCATTTGGCCAAAGAAGCCATTAGGCTTGTCAAGGATGATGATGGTAACAATATATTGCACTTGGTTGGACGTTTGGCACCTCTACACAAACTGAATGCCGCTTCCGGTGCAGCTCTTCAAATGCAACGAGAGTTGCAGTGGTTTGAGGTGAGCTTGTTTCTCTATCTAGATTAATATAGCACAATGTATGTTAATGCAGTACACAGTCACACGACATCACTGGAAAATCTATCTCATTACCATATAAAAAGTAATAAACTAATAATAGAGGATTTCCAATATTTAGTTTTATTTACTTGGTTGAATATTATTTGAACTACAGGAACTGAAAAGAGTGTTGGGAATAGCACATACACGAGTACTGAATAATAATAAAGAGACACCGATGATGGTATTTAGAAGAGAGCATGAGAAGCTCAGAAAGGATGGGGAAGAGTGGATGATAAAGACGGCCGATTCCTACACAATCACGGCGGCTCTCATCATCACAATAGTTTTTGCGGCAGCAATTACTGTACCTGGCGGAAACGATAGTGCCACTGGGAAACCAATTTATGAAAGGAAAGCAAGCTTAATCATATTTGCAATCTCAGATGCAATCTCGTTGTTCACATCCACCACTTCCTTGTTGTTGTTTCTATCCATTCTCACAGCACGTTATGCAGATGAGGACTTTCTTTACAAGTTGCCAAAGAGATTAATATATGGTCTTGTGATGCTATTTGTGTCGGTGACATCCATGATGGTAGCCTTTAGCGCGACGCTGTATATTATGTTTGGACAGGAAAAAGCATGGATTATGATTCCAATAGCTGCATTAGCATGCCTACCAATTGCTTCTTTCGTGACATTACAGTTTCCGTTGCTTGCGGAGCTTATATCTTCGACATATGGTCATGGATACTTTGGTAAGGAAAAAGATTGGCAATCAAGTGCTAATGCCAACAAAAAGAAAAGGGCATAAGAAACATGATTACCGTTATTAATATTTGCTATGTTAAAACTTTATTTTGTAATTTGAAATTTATGTAAACTATTGTGAGAAACGGTTGTACGTTGTTTGTTATGACTATAGTTTGATCACTTTGTCTGATATTGCGAGTAATCCACATTTTATCTTATACATGTTTTACTATGGCATCGTCGTGTTATGTTAATTTCGTTTCTAGGATTCCCAGCTCCCGCTGGCTATACGACACGTTGTGTCTGTAGGTGAATTAATGCTTTTCAGTAGATTTTCCTCGAGTATGTTAAGTTTACTCATGTCTGTCTTTGCATAGGAGAGAATGATGATATATTCTTGTATTCGACTACCTAGTAAGCAAAAGTACAAAGTTAGCCGTGTCAGGCACGTTTGGTTACAAGTCGATGTATTTGGGTTAAAACAGTGATCTTTTCGAAATGGGTAAGCTTGACCCGCTAGCAAAATTTGACTGTTATCTTTTCTATTCTGACTGAACAAGAGGATTAAGGTTGTATGTGTTACAGTGGGGCGACTTTTAACCCATTCAACAAGTTCTTATACAGCTAATCCGATTTCTGAGATAAAACACAAGCCAAATTGGCAGATTCATAGGCTGAAGTTCCCCTCTGCTAATTATTAAGGAAACAAAATGTCAAAAACAAAATTGTATTCGTACTTTGCTATGAACCTTAGCAAAATAAGCTAAGAACAGTTGACATAATTGCATAAAACATCACTGCAATCAGTAGCAAAACGCAAAAAGTATAACAAGTTTCAGGTTCAAATCACGCTCAGTCAAACAGATCAGAAGTGATCACGTCAACCTTCTGAAGTGTGATTCAAGCGATTCCTCAAACCCCAATACTGCTAATCCTAATTTTTCCTTCAACCCATCTGAGATAAAACACAAGCCAAATCGGCTCATTCATATGCTGAAGTTCTCCTCTGTTAATTAATCTGCATTATGTTTGTTTATGTATATGATACTCAATGTTCACTTGTTGGTTATCAGCTTCAACACGGGTAACTGACCAAGACAGTCGGAAGTATTAGGGGAACTAAATGTCAAAAACAATACCGTATTCGTACTTTGCTACCAACCGGTCCAACCCTAGCAAAATAAGCTAAGAACAGTCAAAATAATTGCAAAAAACATTACTGCAACCGCTTCGAAAACCTTAACTTCTCCACTAGTTTTATTAACAGCTTCTATTGTTAAATAGTATTTCATTCCTGATACCACTTGTTTCTCAGCTTCAACTACCTCTACAAACATTATTAGCTTACCATTGTTGTCTTTGTTAATTACCCTTTAGCCTGTTATACACTTCAACTGAGTATTTACCTACTGCTTTGATTTCTTTGTTGGTTGTTACATCTTTTACCTGTTGAAGACTAAAAGAAAGTGTACGTAATATTAAGTATTAAGTTGATTGCAAACACTCGCTAATGATACATATAAAAAGTGTCGCTAAAATCAAAAAAGTGTCACTCAATTATATAATAAGTGTCGCTAGAAACTTTTTATGTGTTTCGCATAGACATTAAAAAGTGCAACTAAAGATTGTGTATTTATAGACACATAAAGATGTTTTAGTATATATCTCTGGCTTTTGTGACACAAATCTGTCATGAAAATTGTCAATACAACCCATACATTCAATATAATCTTTTACTTGCACCTCTTGCAAAGTTTTTGATGCATGGACTGTGCAAGTCCGATTCTTGTTTTGTTATGTTGCATACTTCTGGTTTAAAGTTTAAAATTTGTTACTTGTCAAGCAGCAGTATATGTATCTATAATGTATTTAAAGGCTTGTCTGTGCATTCTTGTTTAATAACAGTAAAGATGGTTCAAATCCTTGTTTATCGTCGTTCATCTCCATGGCACAATCCAGCATACTCTTGGTGTGCAACATACGGGAGACAAAGTATTCAGGATCGTTGCTTTTAACAACAGTTTCGAGGGATAATATGTATGCTGTCGGTGACTATATAACGAGCATGTATCTATAGATACTAAACTTTATAATCTATCACTTTTATGTATCGTATCATGATCTGTTTGTGCATTCTTTTATTGTATGTAAATGTAACAAGTAACAAGCAAAATATAAAATATAAGATAGCATGTATCTATAGGCGTGTATGTAAATGTAATATGAGATCATGTGAACGCCAACCTGTCGATCCAAAATAATCGGTGATTATAAAGGAGACTTTAACGCCGTTCAAAAAAAAATTAAATAAAAAAAATGTAAGAAGACTTAATTGTCTTGCATCATCACTAAGTAATATATGATAAATTGCCAGAGAGATTATCAACTTGCTTATTTTATATACGCAGAAGTGAATTCATTATAATTAAGTTCAGTGGCGGATCGAGGTTTTTAAACTGTGTGTGGCATGAATTTTTGCTCATTTCTCTTTGCAGGCAGTTCTAAATTATGCTTGACATTAATTGGTGTATACCGATTGTTTTTTTGTCTATTTTAGTTTTTTGGACCCCGGGTTATCTAAACATAATAAACACTAAACAAATATTTTGAGAACTTAGGGTTAGCTCGGTTCAATTAAAGGAATGAGAAAGGGAAATGCAAATGATATACTAAGGAATGCAAAGAGTAATTAATACCTTAACCCCCAATTTGTAGTGCAATTGGTCATTACCTAGTTTAGGGTAATACTATATTCCTTTACTCTCCACCAAGTATAATTAACGATTACTTTTCCTATTCTCCACCCCCTAATATCCTCCGCCAAGCATGCCCTGCATAAACATGGTAAAACAAGTCTTTTGAAAAACTTGACATCTTAACATTTTCATAATTATTAACTTTTTACGAAATATAGAGTAAAGAAACAATTTTGAAAAATATAATTGGAAAATGCATAAACTATATTTATCTAAGTTATTGGAAATAGATTTTAAAGTACCTTTCACTGTGATAATTTGTCTTGCAACCTATTTCCTTATGCATGTGTAAGTGTTAGTAATATTTATAAAACCATCTTAAAACATATTCGAATGTGCCCTGTATCTATACAATAAATAAGGATAAATGTACCAACTAAAGGACAAATCATATATATTATTTAACTGAAAGTTACTGTACATCTTCTTCAACCTCTAGTCCTATGCATCTTTTATCTTTTTCTTCAAAAATCCAAACTCAAAAACAAAACGTTTTTCCTCTTATTTTAGTTCATCTTTGTGCACTTATCCAATCTAAGTGTAGCACTTCCAAAGACCAACAATTTTTACATAAAAATTACACTTCGTCGGCTTAAATCATGTGTGGCACGTGCCACACGTGGCTTGCACATAGATCCGCCCCTGATTAAGTTGTTTAATTTGTCGTCACCAAATGTTAAAATATAAATGTAGATAGTGAAGTTATTGGTTTTTTTTATAAATAAACATCTTAAGTGTATAGATTACAACTGTATTCATTAGAACTCTGAGTTAATACTTACCACTCTAATACGGTTTCCTCTGAAACTATCAGGAACAGTATCGATATGATGAAGGTATGACCTCAAATATTGTTTTACGTCTTCTTTGTGTATGATCAATAACAAGCTTTAAGATATAACTAACTTTCTTATTCTGTGTACACACAAATGTCAATTTGTGATACTTAAGTTGCTTTCTCATCACCAAAAGTATAATACTAAACTTTATAATCTAAACACTTTTGTGTATCGGATCATGATCTCTTTATGCATTCTTTCATTGTACTTGTCATTTTAAACTGTTATTCGTATCTAAACGTGAAATATATCATACAATTTCTGACAAGTAACAAGCAAAATCTAAAATCTAAAATATACGATAGTAAGTATCTGTATGCGTGACTGCGTGTATGTAGGGCCAGGGGTGTTCAAATTGTTGATTTTCGGTTAACGAGAGTTATTTGGTTTTTTTATGAGAAGAAACACACCTAAAAACCAAACCAAAAATTTACAAAACCGAACCAAACCAATCATATTAACAATCGGGTATATCGGTTTGGCCCCATAAACCAAATTGGAAAAAGTATAGATACAAATTACAAAGGACAATTGTGACGATATTACGTGTTCGGGTTATCACATGTTCGGGTTAACCGGATAGCCCCGTTCTATAAATTGTAAACTAAATCCGAACCGAAAGCCATAAATTCATTTGAGTTAAATCGAATTACCCACCCAAAACTCATGCAAACCTGCCGATCCAAAATAATCGGTGATTATGTAAGGAGAATTTAACGCCGTTAACAAAAAATATATAAAATGTAAGAAGACTTAACTTGTCTTGCATCATCACTAAATAAATTTTAATAAGAAGTAGGAAAACATAAGGTGCGTAATATAGCTAATTAAATGATAACTTGTAAAAATGATTATCAAATTGCTTATATTTTATATATATACGCAAATGTGAATTCATTATAATTTGTTCAAATGCTTGTCTATCTGTGCATTCTGGTTTAATAACTGGAATAGTAAAGATGGTTCAAATCCTTGCTTATCATTGTTCATCTCTCTGACAACATACTCTAGGTGTGCAACATATGGGAGACAAACTATTCACGATCGATGCTTTTAACAACAATTTCGAGGGATAATATTTATGCTAGCTAGCTAGCTACCCAAGGATCATAATTAAATTGATATTTCCACTTCAATTTTAGTTCATACTGAGAAACTTTGCGCCTATTTGAGTAACTCTTTGAAACTCAGTCTTGAAAGGAATAACAATGTTATTTCCAGCAAGTCATGTCCGGTACAGCCGGTATTATTGCTTTAGCCGTTGTACTCTAGGAAATAGATTGGCAAATCATGTTTTATAATAACTGCGTGTCAAATACATACCTCTACTTGCTCCTTTCTTTTAATGAATGTAAAAACCTTGTAGGGGTAATTAAGTCGGTATATAACGAGCATGTAGTTATGAATACTAAGCTTTATAATCTAACACATTTGTGTATCGTATCATGATCTATTTATTCATTCTTTCATTGTATTTATAATTTTATTTCTGTTATTTGTTTCTAAACGCGAAATCTTTCATACAATTTCTGACAAGTAACAAGCAAAATCTAAAATATACAATACCATGTATCTATATGCGTGTATGTAAAATGTAATATGAGATCATGTGAACTCCAACATGTCGATCCAAAATAATTGGTGATTAAGTAAGGAGACTTCACGCCTTTAATAAAAATTAATAAATAAAACATTTTAGGAGACTTAATCTGTCTTGCATCATCACTAAATAATGTATGAGGTCACTAAATAGTGTGTAAGGTGTGTTGCATCTTATAGCTAATTAAATAATAAATTGCCAGGAAGATTATCAACTTCATTTTATATATACACAAACTAGTCTCATGACCCGGCCGATGGCCGGGCAAGTCTCATATAATATATTGTTAAACACTTGTAATTTATATATCTAAATTTATAATCTAAATGTAGTTTTGTTTCTTATCAAAATAAGTTACCTTTTATATATATATACTCACAAACACCTTCAAAAAAATTATTTATTGGTTGTATTAAAATGTTGATTAGCAGTTATTTTTTTAAAGGAAACCATAAAAATTTTGTGGTCAAACCTATTAGCTTATGAAATTCAAGTTTGACTTTTATGGTCAAATCCATTAACTTAAAAGCAAATCTTTAGAGATAAAATTATTAATGTATACACATATTAGTTTAGACACATATAAGATTGTAACTTTTAAGTATGCATAGTTTAAATGTGAATTGATTAAACATAAAACCAAAGTTCGGTGTATATTACAACTGTTAGAATTAACTCATACATGTTTGAGAGTCAAATTTGTTTATTTGACTCTTAAAATTAACATGTTGTATAAATACAAACATAACGGTAAGTATTACATAACTATGATTATAAACCAAAATTTAATTGATTTCCTAATTATGCACCGATGACATTATTCTTTTTAAACATAACATACGACAATAAGGGTAATTTGTGGGAGATGGGATGTAGATGGTCATACCCCAGCCCGAGGGTAGCCGCAAATACATAACATAACCTAAAAGGAGGATAGGACAATCTTATCACAATAAGGGTAATTTGTTGTACTTATCTACTAATCCAATAGACTATTGTGATATAGGTGTAGAAGTCTCTCAAATTAGGTTACAAGAACGGACAAATAGGAATGTTTTTAGGTAGTTCTGCTACAGCGCGTACTGAACTAATTATCAGAACTCAAAAGTGATTATGTGACCCCCTAAATAATACTGTAGTTTGATCTTATAGAACTTTTATGTCTTTAGGTTGGTGTAGCGGAGATGAAAGTCATCATTGAAAGAACCGGTGGCCTTCTTGTTCTAGCAGAAAGTTTTGGTCATTCTGTCTTTAAAGACTCATTTAAGCGTGTGTTTGAGAATGGGGAAGAGTCTATTGGCCTTGCTCATAAGTAAGTATCAGCATGTCCATTTCTTTACTTATAAATCACAGCTTATTATCTTTGTCAAACTCATGGCTTGTTTACTGTTTTCAGTGGCACACTTGAGATTAACTGTTCAAAGGATATTAAAATTCAGGGGATCATTGGACCTTGTACATCTTTGGAGAAGGTCTTTACCTAAATCTTATACATTGTTGATTAAAATCATTATTGGTGTTCTTTTGGTACCTATTTTATTATTTGAAATGCTATTGACCAACACTTTCTTTGCAGAAAGGACCTGCGGTTGCGAGTACGCCAATTGGACAGGGGAATACTACAGCATGGAAGCTGTGTGGGCTGGACAAAGATACTTTCTTGACTGTTTTCTTTGATATATCATCAACTGAAAAAGACCCTTCGGGCAATGTAAATCCACAGTTGTATATACAGACTGTTACAAGGTAAACTATACATTTTTGTGTGTTTTTCTTCTTGAGAAGGTGGTATAAATTTCATTCTTCGTTGTGAATGTTCTTGAAATTGCATAATGTACACTAAGGGGACAAGGTGGTATTTAGATTCATGTTTTGCAAGTTGCAACTGATTATCGGATTACAGATACTTGAAGTAGCAAGAATCAGTTTTTGGATAAAAAGAACTCTACTTCTGACTTCCTGGTTATATAGGGGCAGTAATCAGTTTGGGGATAACTAGTTTCATAACAGTTGCAACGTAACCAATTATTTAAGGGCACTGTAAATCCACAGTTGTCTATTTAACCGAATTAAATGATTTTATTCTATGTGGGTTGCTGTCTTGTACATCACCTTTTTCGGCTTTTAAGTTTTTATGGGGCATTTGCCCATTTATTTTAATGCAGTTATCAGAGCGCTGATGGGCAATTTAAATTGCGAGTTACTACCGTTACTAGAAGATGGGTAGAGACGGCTGACGTTTCAGAGGTTAGTTAAAAATCTGAATGATTAATGATAAAATAATTTTCCAGTAAACGTAACATTTTGATATATACATAGATTGCTTGTATTGAAATATATCTTGTTGCACAGACGATAATTCATTACTCGTCAATATCATGCAATGCATAATGTGGTTTAAGACTTAAGATCAGCTGAAAATTGTTTTCCACAGGAATTGATGCAAGGTTTTGATCAAGAAACTGCTGCTGTAGTAATGGCTAGATTAACTTCTTATAAAATGGAAACGGAGGTAGAAATGGAATTTCCAACATCAATTGTGTATCTTCTTTTCGTTTTTTGTTTTTCTGTTATGATTTTTTAATAAGCTATTAATGGTTTATTAAAAACTTCAGGAAGCATTTGATGCAACAAGGTGGATAGATAGAAACCTCATTCGGCTCTGTTCTAAATTTGGTGACTACCGTAAAGATGATCCATCCTCGTTTTCTCTAAACCCTAGCTTCTCATTGTTCCCTCAGTTTATGTTCAATCTTCGGAGATCGCAGTTTGTTCAGGTAAAACTTATTTGTAATCGTTAGTTTTGGTTAAAAAAGTAGTATCACCTTTTATATATTATGTTTGTTTTTCTGTTGCAGGTGTTTAATAACAGTCCTGATGAAACTGCTTATTTTCGCATGATGCTAAACCGAGAGAGTATTACAAACGCCTCTGTCATGATTCAACCTTCATTAATATCATATTCATTTAACTCACTTCCTGCACCAGCATTACTTGACGTTGCATCCATTGCTCCTGATCGAATCCTATTACTAGATTCATACTTTAGTGTAGTTATTTTCCATGGCATGACAATAGCTCAATGGAGGAACCTGGGTTACCAGAATCAGCCAGAACATCAGGTACGTTTTCCTTGATTTCATTCTTTAAAAATTGAAATAAGTTTAAGTTTATCTTTTTATCCGTAGCGTTAACCAACTACTATCTCTTGAATAAAACTCTTCCAAAACACACATCCAAACACCCCCTAGAATCTATACCGAGAATGAAGTGTTTATTCTAGAGCCCAAGCTCATTGTCTTCATACATGTAATGCAAAGTAGAGGTGGCAATTCGTATGTTTGTGTGATATCATAATGCGACAACGTTTTATTTCTTTCAACAGGCGTTTGCATAGTTATTGCAAGCTCCACATGATGATGCTGAACTGATAATACGTGAGCGATTTCCTGTCCCAAGATTGGTGGTGTGTGATCAACATGGTTCTCAGGTCAGAATTCAAACTTTTATCTTTTTTGGGTCAATTTGAAGCACCTCGAATGACTTTTACATATACTCTATACCAGTTATTTCCATGCAAAACTCGCGCCTAATCAAAAAATAAAATAAAAGAAACCTAGTTTCTAATTGAAGTCCTGACATCAACAAGAACTGTAATATTTTGTGCTAAACAGGCAAGATTCTTACTGGCCAAGTTGAACCCATCAGCAACATACAATAATGAAGTGGCTGCTGGAATGGACGTTATCTTCACGGATGACGTGAACCTCCAAGTATTCTTTGAACATCTACAGAAGCTGGCAGTACAATCTTCTTGACCCCACATCAAAAGAACCAGTTTACATAGTTTCGAAACCCGTGGGTGATCGGTTGTGCAGCATAAACCTAATATTTTCTCTTTGATAACATGGTTCTATTATAGTATGCACGAGACAACCCCTTACATGAACCAATTATTTAATTAAAGGGGTTTACAGTATGAATGGGGCCATGAGCATTGAGAAAATGGTTATTTTGAGGATACAAGTTAACGAGGGAGGAGTATGATATTTACAGTTTGACGGTTTTGTAAGTTATTTGTGAGATTATAGTATCTTTATTGTGTATCGAACTTTAAAGTTATATATTGGAGTGATTTTGCTCCCCAATGAGCTAGAAGAGCAAAAAAGACCTAGGTTTTGGCGTTTTCGTGGTCAATTGTTGATACATGAACTTTGCACCTCTGATTCTTGTTTTAAAATGTATGATACTCTCTGTTTGAAGTTTATCATTTGTCAACCATTGGCTTGTGTTTGTGAGGGAGTCTAAAGTCTAAACCATTAACTTGTGTTTGTGAAGGAGTCTATCTTGCGAAAATTAACATGTATCTGTATGGAATCAGGATCAAATGAGAAACGGGAAAATTATGAGAAATGCATTTTATCTTGTTAATTCACATTTTTTACTTTTGTTAAAGTTAATTTAATATAAACTGGTATTAAAAAAAAAAAAAAAAAAAAAAAGGTTTAGGGGTATATTAACTAAATTTGTAGAATGTCCAAACTTTTTTTACATATTCATAAGATTTTACAAAAAGTGTGAATAGCGTATCAATTAAACCAACAATTTTACAATAAAATGTTGTGAATCAATATTACACATTACATTTCTTTTTCACGTTAAGATTTTGCTCAAGAGATTTAATAAATTTTATTTGTAGAGTTTAGTTCAACAAATATATAAATATAAAAAATAAGAAATAAAAAAAATAATAAAAATCAAAGATCAGATGTGACAATCCTAACTACTCATTTTTTAAAATCACATGTGATTTTTAAATTTAAAATACAATGTAATTTATAACTTAAAAATATCACATGTGATATAACTAGAAATATATGTTTAATTATAACTGTGGTTGCATGAGTTCAGATTAGAAATTTTTCAATGTTACAAAAAAAAAATTGAAATCGATTAGCAATAAGACCTGGTCATTTTTCGATTCTTTCAATAACTTATCTAATGATATGAAAAGAAAAGTCACGTAGCATATGCATACTACTATCTGAAGCTATGAACTCATGATCTCATCTGGCATTCAATAACGCATGCATGTAACTAATACATTGCGTTATTTATATGTTCAAACACTTTTTATATTTTTTTGGATTACTTGGGTTTCCAACTCGATACTTTTGATGACCAAGTGCCATCAAAGCACATGAATTTACACAACAACTTCATAAATCTTAACTGAAACATAATCACTTCTTTTTTCACATATCATACATGTAAACTTTCTCAAAAAATATATTTTTTTCGTAAAATTAATTTCACAGTTTGACTCGATCCGCAATAGGATGACACAATACATAATAGTATAATACATACACATAAGTGTATAGAATAATATTCTAATAATTTTTTCATTTTTTGTTACCTTATGCAGGTATTCTATTTGTTCAATACAAAGATTTTCACCATTGTTAAACTTGTACTAAAATTTCTATGGTGGTGTTGTAAAAGAATAAAATAACTTACTTGTTATGTTCTTTCATAAAATAAAAATATTGTTATTTTCTTTATTAACTTTTCTCACATGTTAATGTCTTTTGATTTGTGTTTCTAGACTTGCACAATTTATATTTATAAATATTTCATAAAAAGTTAAAAAGATGATAGTTCATCCATGAAATAAATTCTAGTAACTAAAATTCTGATGTATTTGAAGACATGATGAATTTACACTAGGGTGAATTAAAATGTTATAAGTTTTATGTTCATTAACATAAAGATGTAAACACATATATTTGTAGAACTTAAAGGTATATTGATTACTTACTTCTATAATACAAATCAGAGTGTGTTGTGCATGGAGACTAGTTTATAGAAAAGAAAAGAATAATTTAAGAGAAAGATTCCTTTAGAAAGAAAAAACATCAAATTAAATTCCATTCACTTCAATTTCTTCTTTTAAACAATAGCCATTTTATTTTTATTTTATTTATTTATTTTATTATTATTATTTTTTGATCTTTCAATAACTAATTTAATGATACTAAAAGAAAGAATTAAGAGTATGCATACTATGATCCGAAGCTAAAAGGACTATTATGTCAACATATATATTTTTTGTTTCTATATGAACCCTTACATTCTAACTGTAAAAAAAGATCGGAAATTTTTACCGATTCAAAGCTATGAACTCATGATCTCATCTCGTATTCAGTTACACATGTATGTAACTAACACGTTGCGTTATTTATATGTTCAAACACTTTTGATGGCCACGTGCACACAGATTTATATAACAAACTTCTTAAAACGTAACTGAAAAATAATCACTTCTTTGTTCACAAATCATATATGTAAACTTTCTCAGCATGCATCAATCACCTATAATATATTTGTTTCACAAACTGAGTTTCACAGTTTTACTCGACCCACAATAGGATTACACAATACATATTACATACACATAACTGTATAGGATAATCTTTTAATGATTTTTTGTTACCTTTTGAAGCTATTCTATCTGCTCAACACAAAAATTGTCACTATTGTCAAACTTGTACAATAAATTATTACTGCTAGATATGCCCTCCTTATTCATAAGTCATAACCAACTAGTTTCTAAAAGAATAAAATAGCTTACTTGTTATGTTTTTTTGAAAGGTGAATTTCTTATTAAGTGCTTCGTGTCGCGATTCGACAGCGGAAAGTCTAGACTACGTTGTCTAAACCGGGTCCGCGCTAGAGAGCTCCCTCGAAGCGGAAATGCCTATTTCAAATACCCGATGGGGGGAAAACCCCCTACTAATCCGCCCGAAGGCACGATAATTAATAGGAGTAAACCCTTGCCTTTTCCAAGATTCGAACCTGGGGTTACCAGGCCCAAACCCCTCCATTAAAGGACTACCTTGAAGGAAAATCCCTCATTCAAACCCCTTGCGGGATTTGAACTCAAGACCTCCCTCCCCCAAGAGCCCTTAAGGACTCCAAGGTGGCCAACTGAGCTAAGCCAGTTGGTTGCTTACTTGTTATGTACTTTCATAAAATAAAGATATTATTCTTTTCTTTATCAACTTTTCTTACAAGTTAATGTGTCGGACTTGCATTTCTCTTTTGTACAATTTTATTAATGAATTTTTCATAAAAATTAAAGCTCATAGTTCGTCCATGTTATAAAATTTAGTAATTTATATCCTAGATATTTAGAACCATAATAAATTTACATTAGTGAAGGAAATAATTCGATAATAGCCCATTCATCTTTTATATAATAAGAGAAGATACAAAATAAAAAAGAAAACTAAATCTTTTTGTTTTTATATGAACTCTTACATTCGGAAATTTGTACCGATCCAAAGCTATGAACTAATGATCTCATCCTGCATTCAGTTACTCATGTATGTAACTAATACGTTGCGTTATTTATATGTTCAAACACTTTTGATGGCCACGTGCACACGGATTTATATAACAAACATCTTAAATCGTAAGTGAAAAATAATCACTTCTTTGTTCATAAATCATATATGTAAACTTTCTCGGAATGCATCTATTACCTATAATATATTTGTTTCACAAACTGAGTTTCACAGTTTTACTTCACACACAATAGGATCACACGATACATATTACATACACATACCTGTATAGGATAATCTTTTAATGATTTTTTGTTACCTTTTGAAGCAATTCTATCTGTTCAACACAAAAATTGTCACTATTGTCAAACTTGTACAATAAATTATTTTTGCCAGATATGCCCTCTTTATTTATAAGTCATAACCAACTAGTTTCGTAAAAGAATAAAATAACTTACTTGTTATGTACTTTCATAAAATAAAGATATTATTTTTTTCTTTATCAACTTTTCTTAAAAGTTAATGTGTCGGACTTGCATTTCTCTTTTGCACAATTTTATTAATGATTTTTTCATAAAAATCAAAGCGGATAGTTCATCCATGTTATAAAATTTAGTAATTTATATCCTAGATATTTGGAACCATAATGAATTTAAATTAAGGAAGGAAATAATTTGATAATAGCCCATTCATCTTTTATATAATAAGAGAAGATACAAAATAAAAAGAAAACTAATTCTTTTTGTTTCTATATGAACCCTTACATTCTAACTGTAAATAGAGATCGGAAAATTGTACCAATTCAAAGCTATGAACTCAAGATCTCATCTGGCATCCAGTTACACATGTATGTAACTAATACGTTGCGTTATTTATATGTTCAAACACTTTTGATGGCCACGTGCACACGGATTTATATAACAAACTTCTTAAATCGTAACTGAAAAATAATCACTTCTTTGTTCACAAATCGTATATGTATACTTTCTCGGAATGCATCAATCACCTATAATATATTTGTTTCATAAACTTAGTTTCACAGTTTTACTCGACCCACAATAGGATGACGCGATACATATTACATACACATAAATGTATAAGATAATCTTTTAATGATTTTTTGTTACCTTTTGAAGCTATTCTATCTGTTCAACACAAAAATTCTCACTATTGTCAAACTTGTACAACAAATTATTTTTGCCAGATATGCCCTCTTTATTCATAAGTCATAACCAACTAGTTTTGTAAAAGAATAAAATAGCTTAGTTGCTATGTACTTTCATAAAATAAAGATATTATTCTTTTCTTTATCAACTTTTCTTACAAGTTAATGTGTCGGACTTGCATTTCTCTTTTGCACAATTTTATTAATGAACTTTTCATAAAAATCAAAGCGGATAGTTCACCCATGTTATAAAATTTAGTAAATTATATCCTAGATATTTGGAACAATAATGAATTTACATTAGTGAAGGAAATAATTTGATAATAGCCCATTCATCTTTTATATAATAAGAGAAGATACAAAATAAAAAGAAAACTAATTCTTTTTGTTTCTATATGAACCCTTACATTCTAACTGTAAACAAAGATTAGAAATTTGTATCGATTGAAAGGTATGAACTCATGATCTCATATAGCATTCAATTACACATGTATGTAAATAATACGTTGCGTTATTTATATGTTCAAACACTTTTGATGGCCACGTGCACATGGATTTTTATAACAAACTTCTTATTTCGTAACTGAAACATAATCACTTCTTTGTTCACAAATCATATATGTAAACATTTTTGGAATGCATCAATCGCCTATAATATATTTGTTTCACAAACTGAGTTTCACAGTTTTACTCGACCCACAATAAGATGACACAATACATATTACATACACATAACTGTATAGGATAATCTTTTTACGTTTTGAAGTTATTCTATTTGTTCAACACAAAAATTGTCACTATTGTCAAACTTGTACAATAAATTATTTTTGCCAGATATGCCCTCTTTATTCATAAGTCATAACCAACTAGTTTTGTAAAAGAATAAAATAGCTTACTTGTTATGTACTTTCAGAAAATGAAGATATTATTCTTTTTTTATCAACTTTTCTTACAAGTTAATGTTTCGAACTTGCATTTCTCTTTTGCACAATTATATTAATGAATTTTTCATAAAAATCAAAGTTGGTAGTTCATCCATGTTATAAAATTTAGTAATTTATATCCTAGATATTTGGAACCATAATGAATTTACATTAGTGAAGGAAATAATTTGATAATAGCCCATTCATCTTTTATATAATAAGAGAGGATTCAAAATAAAAAGAAAACTAATTCTTTTTGTTTCTATATGAACCCTTACATTCTAACTGTAAACAAAGATCGAAAATTTGTATCGATAGAAAGCTATGAACTCATGATCTCATCTGGCATTCAGTTACACATGTATGTAACTAATACGTTTCGTTATTTAAATGTTCAAACACTTTTGATGGCCACGTGCACACGGATTTATATAACAAACTTCTTAAATCATAACCGAAACATAATCACTTCTTTGTACATAAATCATATATGTAAACTTTCTCGGAATGCATCAATCACCTATAATATATTTGTTTCACAAACTGAGTTTCACAGTTTCTTGACCCACAATAGGATGACATAATACATATTACATACACATAACTGTATAGGATAATCTTTTAAAGATTTTTTGTTACCTTTTCAAGCTATTCTATCTGTCCAACACAAAATTGTCACTATTGTCAAACTTGTACAATACTTTATTTTTGCCAAATATGCCCTCTTTATTCATAAGTCATAACCAACTAATTTTATAAAAGAATAAAAGATAAGGATCCTCTAATGTTCATTTGAACATTAGAGGTAATGTTATGCTTTTTGTGATTGTATTGTTAAATTAAAATAAAATAAATGTGTTGCAATAATGACAATGTACAATGACAAGAACCATAACATTACCTCTAATGTTCAAATGAACATTAGAGGATCCCTATCCTAGTTGTTATGTACTTTCATAAAATAAAGATATTTTTCTTTTCTTTATCAACTTTTCTTACAAGTTAATGTGTCGGACTTGCATTTCTCTTTTGCACAATTTTATTAATGAATTTTTCATAAAAATCAAAGCGGATAGTTCATCCATGTTATAAAATTTAGTAATTTATATTCTAGATATTTGGAACCATAATGAATTTACAATAGTGAAGGAAATACTTTGATAATAGCCCATTTATCTTTTATATAATAAGAGAAGATACAAAAAAGAAAAAAAAAAAGAATCTTTTATTGACCAATGAGAGAGCTCCATTTTAAAAGTTAGTCTTCTGATTGGCCAATAAGACTCAATATTATTTCCAACTTTTTCAAACTCATCTAAATTTCATCAAGCAAATTAAATATGTATCAAAACATATGTCTATTTGTTAAACAAATATAAAAACGAATAAGTAATTAATAAAACTTTAGTTGTTAAATTTTAGATAAATTATTTGAACTTAAGTAAACTTATCAGTTTTCATATTTCTTAATAACTTTATAAATTTAATAAATGCACTCTAGGCTTTATATGTTTTTTTTTCTAAAAAACAGCATATATATCATCGTTATTTATAAATATTATTATCATTTTATATTAGTTAATGTATATACATGAAATTATAAATATCAAAATGAAATCACGAGTTATTGTGATATGTAAATTAATAACAAGAATATGTATGTACACACACACACATTCGAACGACTTGCGTTATTAATCTTTATGAAATAATGATATCTGGAAAAATATTTCTTTCACTATTCACATAAAATAACGACTCATATTCTTCTTTATAAGTTTAACCCACCCTTATATTGGTTTAAAAATTAAATATGGCTAAAATTATTTTTAACAGGATTATATGAATGTCAAAATGAAAGTGTGGTCCTACAAGTTACTATAAGATGAAAATAAATACACAAGATTGTACTTATAACAACGACGCATGTAATTACTCTTTGAAATTTAAATAATGATATCCAGAAAAACATTTATTTAAGACTCATTACTGGTTATTAAACAAGCATAATGTCAAGAACATGATATTAATGGTTTAATTTAGAAAACATTAACCTCAAAACTTTGTCAGTTAAAAAAATCAAATCTCTAGTTCAACAAAATATATACCAAATATCGATCGTTATTAATACATAATAAATATTTTATATAAAAACTTATGCATGGACAGTTAATATAATTATATAATTATAATATATTTTACATAATTTAATAGAAAGATCATATTACCTACGTCCCATAATAATTGTCCACTTTGACTATTTTAAGTCTTTTTTATTCAACTTTGACCATAAATATTTTTATTTGTGTAATATAATACTTGATGAAAAATATATGTATAGATTGGGTTTTAAATGTATTTTCATTTGTTATAATTTTCATCAAGTATTATATAACACAAATAAGTATATTAATAGTTAAAGTTGAACAAAAAAGACTCAAAAAAGTCAAAGTGGACAATTATTATGGGACGGAAGGAGTATTTAACAACCCCCGTGATTGCATTAGTTAAACTAGTACCCACATTTAAAAATTGTCTTATATTATCCTAACTAGCAACTATAGAAAGATTTTGGGCATTTAACTCTTCATTAATAATGAAATAAAGTTAAATTACTAAATTAACTTTACATCTTATTCAATCAAAGATCGAAAATACTTGTTTTTTTGAAAATGAATAATTTTACAAAACAAATACATGAATCATATTAACAAAATCAAGAACATGTAATTTACGCAACATTCAAACTTCTTTGGAAGGGAAAAATAGAATTACAAATTAAAATAAAATTATTGTCACTCTAAAGTTGTTGTCACGAAAAACGTATAATCAAATTTGTCAAAAAACTTAGCTATATCTTTCTTGTTGTCGCAATGCGGAGTACGCTGCAATTCTCATTAACATAAATATACACAAATATTTGTTGAAGTTGAAGTTGAAGGTAGATGGATCACTTACTTCTATTATACAAATCACAATGTGTGTTTTGCATGGAGAATAGTTTGAAGGTAAGAAAAGACTAGTGTAAGAGGAAGATTTTGTGAGAAAAAGAAAAAGGATCTTACATTCCCTTTGCTTCAATTCCTTTCTTAAAACACCAGTAAAGAACCCAAAGTCTCTATAAATTCTCATCCTTATCCTCTCATTTCCATGATAAAACAACTTTGAAAACATAGTGTAATGGCTTCCTCAAGCAATACAAAGAGCATCAATATCAGTTATGAAGGTATAGCTCCAATCTAATAATATTTTTCGAAAAGATCTCAATTTATTTACTCTCTTTCGCTTTATATTTTCATTTTATTAGCCTTTTATCTAATGCATATTAAACTCTATAACACATGATTGAGACCAGCACTATCAGACTTATTTGCGAGATCCTATTGTGCAACAATTTAGGCAAAATATATTAAAAAATGTTATATGTGAGACTTTTTAGCTTTTATAATATAGTACCTTGAAATCAACTTTGATGTTGTGCTATATTGTATGAATTCTGTAGATTATTTTATAAATTGCCAGAAGTTTAGAATTATTCTTCAAAACATATTTTCTTTCAAAAGTAAACTTTTTTTTTCAATTCATATTTTGTCAAACATACATTTCAACACGAAAAGTATGCTGCTAATATACAATAAATTATGTATTCTAATGTCAGACATATATTGCACGATACTGATCACTTCATGTCAAATGCTATTTTTACATGCTTTAATCCATTTTTATTGACTTCAGTGCCATGCATGCTTATTTACATCTATCGTTCTGTTATAGATGATGTTAGAGTACTTGTCGCCTACAATGGGAAATGGAGATGGGACGGAGAAAAGTGGTTGTTCGAGAATTCCAAGGGTTCAATAATGGACGTGTCTAAGTATGTAACGTTATCACAAATAACGGACATCCTATGCACAAAATTCGACGTTGATCAAGATTCTTATGGTTTAAAGTTGGAGGTTCATTACAGAGCTGGATCTCCTTGGTTTCCTATTATTGAAATTAAAGATGATCATGATCTCTCAACGTTCATCTCAGAATCTTTGAAAACAAAACTTCCTTTATGTGTCACACGTGTGGCAAAAGTTGTAGTAGTTAAAGGAGCTGAACATAAGCGTAAAGGTAGTTCTCCGTGTATTTCCTTAATTGACACAACCATAGATCCATGATATATTCATAAACAGTTTCGTTTAAATGCTCATTTCTATGATGCAGTATTCAAACAACTTTTAATTTAACATATTTGCTTCTGAATAATCATGGGTTGTATAATACATTCACTAAGAATATAGGTGGGGATGGGATGATATAAAGCCAAAGTCAAAAACGATTTTTTGATAAACAAAATATGTTGACAAAATCTAAAAAATTTCACAAGTTAGAGATAAAAATAATATAAAATCAGGTGAGAAAAGTTATATTCTTTTTACGTCTAGTTGTGATGGATTTTTTTCTTCTAATAGTTAAAAAGATGGTAAAAGTTGTCTGTGTTGCAACCAAATTAATCTATCTTGAGATTAAATTTGATTGATATTAATTTTATAAAAATGTCCATTCACTGCAACTGAATTATGTATAATACGTTTATAAAAATGTTTCTTCAGATGACACAGTAGAATACCGACTCCACAAAGCTATTAAGAAGAATGACTGGGTGAAAGCCCGAGAAATCGTTAATACAGAGGAAGTTACATGGACTTCTAAATTAGATGATAGCGGCATTACAGCACTCCACTGTGCTGTCGGTAGATATAATAAAGCTAATGAGGTTGTTAGGGATATCCTAATGGGGATAAACAGCGAGGAACTTCTAACCATTGTAGATAATCATATGACGAACCCAGCGCACCATGCTGCACTTTTTGGCAACACAGAAGCTTTGAAGATGATGTTGGACTCTAACCCAAAATGTTTATTCATTTTTGATAATTACAGTTGTTTACCGATCCATTACGCTATTGCGATTCCAGAGTTAGAAACCTTTCTCTATTTGTTCAAGCAAATGAAGAGTAATAAAGTTGAATATGACTTCGTTTTTGGAACAATCGCTTGTCTTCACCTTTTGCATAAAATAATTGATACAGGATTAATCGGTATGTATGCTTTGTAACCCTTTTTTTTCAAATTATAGTGAAAGATGAAAAGATACTTCTATTTGATTCCAGATGTAGCATATGAGTTGATCAACGACCACCCAAGCTTGGCTACAGCAGTGTACGAAGACAAAACCGCATTAGAGTGTATCATCAGAAAGCCAGAGTTATTTTATAGTGGAACATCTTACAGCTTTTACTCAAGATTTGTTTACCACAGTATGTCTTTTCACTAAAAGTTTATAGCTTGATCATCTAATAATCTTTTTAATAAATATCCATTCTTCATTCGCCTATCATGATAAATTATCTCAAATATATACTTGAAATTTTGATCCAACTTTTATAACTCAAAAAAAAATTGCCGACTGTTTTTGGTCGATGTTTTATGAGTTAATTACTTGAAATGTATCATATTCGTCACTTTTTGTTATTGTGTGTACTGAACATTTCTTTTTTCTTATATGTGTTATGAACTTTTAATTTTTGATTATTGTGTGTATTTTGCGACTATTTAGCCATGTAAAATGACCATTTTACCTTTCGAATAAAATAGTCACAAAATACACATAATAATCGAAATTTGAAAGCTCGGTACACATAATAAGAAAAAAAGTTCAGTACACACAATAACAAAAAGGCTAATAGCCTCTAAATGTGTCATAATTGTCATGATTTCTTCTATATGTATCAAACAATTTTTTATTTATTTATTTATTTTTGCTATTCTATTTACTAAACTTCTATTTTTGGTATTTTTTGTGTATTTTATGATCGTTTTGCCCCTTCTGAGTTAATAAAATGAAAGACAAAATAGTCATAAGATATACAAAAAATACCTAAAAAAATAAGTTTACTACATAGAAAAGAAAAAATAATTGTTTGATACATATAGACGAAAATTATGACAACTATGATATATTATCAAGCAATTAGCCCATAACAAAAAGTGTCAAGTATCATATATTTTCAAGCAATTAAGACATGTTTTATCTATTTCTAGATAACTAATTAATGCTTATATTTGTATTGAAGTTGTTCCAATCGAGAATAACAGCTTTGGTAGTAATGATACGTCAGACGTGGAGAACCAAGAGACACCCAAGAAGGATAAGTTTGTTACCAAGCACACGAGGAGGTGCCTCCACGACGGTATGCTATATATGAACTTTGTGATTCCAAAACTCTAATAAAATCCAACCATGCATATTACGAGTGATTTTTTTTTTTAATAGTTAAGAAACATTTTAACTTATATGCATCGACATACCTTGGCATAATATTATGTATGTACTTCTCTTTTATACCATTTTATTTTATTGACAAATCATATATGCTTTTTTGTGTAGTCATCTCGAGGATTTGTGTCAAATTATGGGAGACAACACTCCTGCATGGTAAGCAAAAGCGTCCAACAAACTAATCTGTCTTGGAAACATAGATCTTATGACACCGAAAGAACTCATTACGGGGAAAATGAGCTCAACCGATAGCTATACGTGTTGGCAATCCGTCGGTAATGGCTGTTATCGACGGATCACTAATGTAAATTTTTTCGTGGGTAATATTGCCGTAAATAACTTTTATTGACTGATTCCTAAAATCGGCGACAAAATTGTCTATCAAAAATCCACGCCATTAGTATCTATAAATGACAAAAGAAGAAGTAGCATTTCTGAAAAGTCGATTCAGATTAGTATTATTTAAAAAAAAAATAAAAAAAAAAACAAAAAACAAAGAAAAAAAAAATAAGTTTATTAAATAAACCAAGTTAATTTGAACTTGGACTCGTTTATGCTAGGCTCATTTTGAGGTGTTGGTGAGTCAATCCCGATTAGCTTACAAGCCGCTTGGCTCGTTTACACACTTAACATATAATGATTGAAGGGCATTTACTTCATACGATAATAAATATCTGTGTGCCTTATTTTTGCTTGAACATGAATAATTATCAGAAACAATAAACTGAAGACTTTCTGTCAACTTGTTCTTTAAATTTATTTATTATTATTATTTAACTTTGAAACTTAAAACAATGTTTGCGATTTCATTAATCACAGTAGCACACATTAAGCACCTCAAGGACGATAAAGTAAAGCACAGTACAACTATTAAGCTACTCAGTCGTATATGCGAGGAAGCTAATAAAACATATACAGAAAGTGATATTGACCGTCTTTATAGCTCTTCCACTTGTTTAGCTGTGCAAAACAACACCGCTGAAGCAGTAGATGTGATGACCACATATTTTCCGGATTTAGATGAATCTAAAAAAGGCGAATGGGGTGTATTTGAATTGACAGTCTTGAACCGTAGTGAAAAGGTTTACAAATTGATTATGAATCAGCATTTGGCCAAAGAAGCCATTAGGCTTGTCAAGGATGATGATGGTAACAATATATTGCACTTGGTTGGACGTTTGGCACCTCTACACAAACTGAATGCCGCTTCCGGTGCAGCTCTTCAAATGCAACGAGAGTTGCAGTGGTTTGAGGTGAGCTTGTTTCGCTATCTAGATTAATATAGCACAACGTATGTTAATGCAGTACACAGTCACATGACATCACTGGAAAATCTATCTCATTACCATATAAAAAGTAATAAACTAATAATAGAGGATTTCCAATATTTAGTTTTATTTACTTGGTTGAATATTATTTGAACTACAGGAACTGAAAAGAGTGTTGGGAATAGCACATACACGAGTACTGAATAATAATAAAGAGACACCGATGATGGTATTTAGAAGAGAGCATGAGAAGCTCAGAAAGGATGGGGAAGAGTGGATGATAAAGACGGCCGATTCCTACACAATCACGGCGGCTCTCATCATCACAATAGTTTTTGCGGCAGCAATTACTGTACCTGGCGGAAACGATAGTGCCACTGGGAAACCAATTTATGAAAGGAAAGCAAGCTTAATCATATTTGCAATCTCAGATGCAATCTCGTTGTTCACATCCACCACTTCCTTGTTGTTGTTTCTATCCATTCTCACAGCACGTTATGCAGATGAGGACTTTCTTTACAAGTTGCCAAAGAGATTAATATATGGTCTTGTGATGCTATTTGTGTCGGTGACATCCATGATGGTAGCCTTTAGCGCGACGCTGTATATTATGTTTGGACAGGAAAAAGCATGGATTATGATTCCAATAGCTGCATTAGCATGCCTACCAATTGCTTCTTTCGTGACATTACAGTTTCCGTTGCTTGCGGAGCTTATATCTTCGACATATGGTCATGGATACTTTGGTAAGGAAAAAGATTGGCAATCAAGTGCTAATGCCAACAAAAAGAAAAGGGCATAAGAAACATGATTACCGTTATTAATATTTGCTATGTTAAAACTTTATTTTGTAATTTGAAATTTATGTAAACTATTGTGAGAAACGGTTGTACGTTGTTTGTTATGACTATAGTTTGATCACATTGTCTGATATTGCGAGTAATCCACATTTTATCTTATACATGTTTTACTATGGCATCGTCGTGTTATGTTAATTTCGTTTCTAGGATTCCCAGCTCCCGCTGGCTATACGACACGTTGTGTCTGTAGGTGAATTAATGCTTTTCAGTAGATTTTCCTCGAGTATGTTAAGTTTACTCATGTCTGTCTTTGCATAGGAGAGAATGAGGATATATTCTTGTATTCGACTACCTAGTAAGCAAAAGTACAAAGTTAGCCGTGTCAGGCACGTTTGGTTACAAGTCGATGTATTTGGGTTAAAACAGTGATCTTTTCGAAATGGGTAAGCTTGACCCGCTAGCAAAATTTGACTGTTATCTTTTCTATTCTGACTGAACAAGAGGATTAAGGTTGTATGTGTTACAGTGGGACGACTTTTAACCCATTCAACAAGTTCTTATACAGCTAATCCGATTTCTGAGATAAAACACAAGCCAAATTGGCAGATTCATAGGCTGAAGTTCCCCTCTGCTAATTATTAAGGAAACAAAATGTCAAAAACAAAATTGTATTCGTACTTTGCTATGAACCTTAGCAAAATAAGCTAAGAACAGTTGACATAATTGCATAAAACATCACTGCAATCAGTAGCAAAACGCAAAAAGTATAACAAGTTTCAGGTTCAAATCACGCTCAGTCAAACAGATCAGAAGTGATCACGTCAACCTTCTGAAGTGTGATTCAAGCGATTCCTCAAACCCCAATACTGCTAATCCTAATTTTTCCTTCAACCCATCTGAGATAAAACACAAGCCAAATCGGCTCATTCATATGCTGAAGTTCTCCTCTGTTAATTAATCTGCATTATGTTTGTTTATGTATATGATACTCAATGTTCACTTGTTGGTTATCAGCTTCAACACGGGTAACTGACCAAGACAGTCGGAAGTATTAGGGGAACTAAATGTCAAAAACAATACCGTATTCGTACTTTGCTACCAACCGGTCCAACCCTAGCAAAATAAGCTAAGAACAGTCAAAATAATTGCAAAAAGCATTACTGCAACCGCTTCGAAAACCTTAACTTCTCCACTAGTTTTATTAACAGCTTCTATTGTTAAATAGTATTTCATTCCTGATACCACTTGTTTCTCAGCTTCAACTACCTCTACAAACATTATTAGCTTACCATTGTTGTCTTTGTTAATTACCCTTTAGCCTGTTATACACTTCAACTGAGTATTTACCTACTGCTTTGATTTCTTTGTTGGTTGTTACATCTTTTACCTGTTGAAGCCTAAAAGAAAGTGCACGTAATATTAAGTATTAAGTTGATTGCAAACACTCGCTAATGATACATATAAAAAGTGTCGCTAAAATCAAAAAAGTGTCACTCAATTATATAATAAGTGTCGCTAGAAACTTTTTATGTGTTTCGCATAGACATTAAAAAGTGAAACTAAAGATTGTGTATTTATAGACACATAAAGATGTTTTAGTACATATCTCTGGCTTTTGTGACACAAATCTGTCTTGAAAATTGTCAATACAACCCATACATTCAATCTTTTACATGCACCTTGCAAAGTTTCTCAGCTTCAATTGTTGATGCATGGACTGTGCAAGTCAGATTCTTGTTTTGTTATGTTGCATACTTCTGGTTTAAAGTTTAAAATTTGTTACTTGTCAAGCATGCAGCAGTATATGTATCTATAATGTATTCAAAGGCTTGTCTGTGCATTCTTGTTTAATACAGTAACAGTAAAGGTGGTTCAAATCCTTGTTTATCGTCGTTCATCTCCATGGCACAGTCCAGCATACTCTTGGTGTGCAACATACGGGAGACAAACTATTCAGGATCGTTGCTTTTAACAACAGTTTCGAGGGATAATATGTATGCTGTCGGTGACTATATACCGAGCATGCATCTATAGATACTAAACTTTATGTATCGTATCATGATCTGTTTGTGCATTCTTTTATTGTATGTAAATGTAACAAGTAACAAGCAAAATATAAAATATAAAATAGCATGTATCTATAGGCGTGTATGTAAATGTAATATGAGTCATGTGAACGCCAACCTGTCGATCCAAAATAATCGGTGATTATAAAAGGAGACTTTAACGCCGTTCAAAAAAAAAAAATTAAACAAATAAATGTAAGAAGACTTAATTGTATTGCATCATCACTAAATAAACATGATAAATTGCCAGAAAGATTATCAACTTTTTTATTTTATATACACAGGAGTGAATTCATTATAATTAAGTTGTTTAATTAGTCATCACCAAATGTTAAAATATAAATGTAGATAGTGAAGTTATTGCTTTTTTATAAATAAACATCTTGAGTGTATAGATTACAATTGTATTCATTAGAACTCTGAGTTATTGCTTTTTTCATCACCAAATGTTATAATACTAAATTTTATAATCTAACACTTTTTTGTATCGAATCATGACCTGTTTACGCATTCTTTCATTGTACTTGTCACTTTAAATTGTTATTCGTACCTAAACGCGAAATCTTTCATACAATTTCTAACAAGTAACAAGAAAAATCTAAAATCTAAAATATAGAATAGCATGTATCTATATGCGTAACTGCGTGTATGTAGGGGTGTTCAAACGGTCGGTTTTTGGTTATCCAGAGTTATTCGGTTTTTTGATGAGAAGAAATACACCTGAAAACCAAACTGAAAATTTACAAAACCGAACCAAATCACCCAAATTAACAATCGGGTATATCGGTTTGGGTCCCAATAAACCAAATAGGCAGGGACGGATCTAGTTCATAAGAATGGGGGCAAGTGCCCCCTTGGCTAGCCGAAAAAGTCGAGATTTTAGTGTAATTTTTTTTTAATATAATTTTGACCTTTTTTTCGAAAGTGCCCCTCAACCAAAACTCAAATTGCCCCCCACCCACATACTAAAACTCAACATTCAACACTCTAAAGCTTTATAAATCTATCATTTCAAAGTAAAACTACTCGATTTATCATTACGATCCTAGTTTTTTCTTCCGTATTTTGTTGTTGTTGTCAAAAAATAATTTTTGCCCCCCACATTCTCATTTCCTGGTTCCGCCACTGCAAATAGGATAAAGTAAAGATACGAATTACAAAGGACAATTGTTACAACTATTACGAAAAAATACAGTACACATTAATACTCTCAAACAAGAATCAACTTCAATATAATTTCAAACCTCTCAAATCAGAAACTTTAATACTCTCAAACTTTGCCAACGTTTAGGAAACTTGAGTAAAAAAAAATCTTTCAAACTCAATTATGCCATGAAAATTTGATACTAACGTCGAAAGAAATCTAAATATATAAAAAGTATGATGAAGATGTTGGAGATTTCATTATATACAAGGAAAAAATCAATTATTCATTTAAGCTATCATCATCCCATACCAAATTCAAATTCTATAAGCTTATCACATGTTCTGGTTAACCGGATGGCCCCGTTCTATATTATTGTAAACTAAATCCGAACCGAAAACCATAATTTCATTTTGGTTAAATCGAATTATCCACCCAAAACCCAAGCAAACCAAACCAAATAAAACCATATTGATTTGGATTGGATGGTTTGTCGGGTCTAACTGTTTGATGAACACCCCTAGTAATATGAGATCATGTGAACGCCAACCTGCCGATCCAAAATAATCGGTGATTATGTAAAGAAGACTTAATTTGTCTTGCATCATCACTAAATAAATTTTATATTATATGAGGTCATGTGAATGCCAACATATTGATCTAAAATAACATGTAGGAAAACATAACGTGCGTAAGGTGTGTTGCATCTTATAACTAATTTAATGATAAATTGTCAAAATGATTATCAACTTGCTTATATTTTATATATATACGCAAATGTGAATTCATTATAATTAAGTTGTTTATTTTATCGTCACCAAATGTTAAAATATAAAGAGCAAAGTCTAAAATAAATCATTGTAATCCCACTTTACATACTTGTAGTTTTGTATCTCTTTTTCACACAAACATCACTCCGTTAATAAATTTAGTCACCATACATTCGTCCATTAGTAAAATAAGCCAATAACGACTAACGGTGCAAATTATTTCTCCGTTATCTCCTAATGCAAGAGAAATTATTTACATTGTTAGTCCTTAGGACTAATGATGCCCATATTTATTGGAAATAAATTAAAAGAGGACACAGTAGGCTCTAACTCGCATTTGGTCGCCCAAAAATCAACGCCCCAACCACTGGAATATGCGTTCAGTGGTGTAATTATACTAAAATAAATTTTATTTAACCATTTTTATACGTTTTTACGTTTTCATACGTTTTTAACCATTCCGTCCATTTTTATACGTTGTTCGTCCTTTTTTATACGTTTTCGTCCATTTTTATATTTTTTTCGTATGTTTTCTTACGTTTCATACGTTTTCATCCGTTTTTATACTTTTTCGACCATTTTTAAAATTATCATACGTTTTTATCCATTTTAACGTTGTTCGTCCTTTTTTATACGTTTCGTCTATTTTTATATGTTTTCGTCCGTTTTTTACACGTTTTCTTAGGTTTTCATACGTTTTATCTTCTTTATACGTTTTCATCCGTTTTTATACTTTTTACATTTTTGAACGTTGGAAAACTTATCCAATCAACCACAAAAGGGTTTTGGTCGATCATCAATCACCAAAGAAAAGAAAACCATCAAACATGCCATTATTTGGGTTGATTTCGAGTATCATGAAATGGTAGTACGTATGGTCAGTTGGACTCTACCCTAGCGTCATCAAGTACATGAACGAGAAATCATCAATATCCAACAAATCAATATTACCAAGAACATATTGCCTTCTAATTTTTTAGTAAAGCTACCACCATGATAAACTCTCATTGAAAACTAGTTTTTATAAATGTCTGCAAAATTAATAATAATAAAAATAAATAAAAAAAGAAAACAATGTACATCACTAAAACATAAAGTTTTAATCATATAATTCCAAAACAACAATGTCAACGCGGGAAAATCTTTTTAAAAAAAAACTATCAGTCAAATTCATAAACTTACCAATTACCATAAACAAGCTCATAATCAAACTTGGACCTTCTTCACAAACATACCAACGCTGCATTACTTGAACCATGGTGTTAATCAAAAACCGAATTACATGAATTGCATGTGGGACTAGATTGGGTAAAGTTAATATGTGTGTTTAGGGGGTGTTTGGGATTCCTTATTGAAAATAGATTATGAAAACGGATAATCAGATAATCAGCTGTTACAAAACGTAATTTTGAAATGTAGTGTTTGAATTTGATTATGCTGTTTGATATCGCAATAATCAGATAATCAGTTTTATAAGTGTTTGGCAAACAAAATTATTTAATAACTTGTAATGTAAAATGACCAAAATAGACAATATGATTTTTTTTTCTTGAACAGTCTTATGTTGTTGAGTTTTATAAACTTAACAGAATTATCTTAAATAACTTTTTTTCATAACTTTTCAAAATTTATATGTAATTTTAATAAGTACTTTTTATCTATATATAAACTACAAAAAGCATTACACTATATTCAAGTTTTTACCAACCGTACTTTTAAGAGCACAAAACTTCCATTATCCACACATCACCGTCAGCCCCTATTCATGAACTCATCTCCACATTAAACACCACTCCAATATATTTCATAAATTATTATCAAAAGAACTTTCAAGGTTAGATTTTTGCTCAGAAACTTGAGTCCTCAAATGGCGTAATATAAGTGCTGAGCTTTGGTAATAAATTTCTTGTTTTTGGTCTCCATCTCGGGTCACTCACTATTCATCATTTAGTAATTTGGGAAGATTGAGATCATGTTAATTTTTTGGCATAATTTTGTTTTGTTAGTATTGAATTTTGATAGAAGCAGGAAGATGTATTCTTGGGGCTAGTGTAGTAATATCCCTGTTTTAGGATTATTGCGTTTTCAAAAAGCATGTCCACACGTGCTTTTGCAAAACGACATTTTGGAGGCATTCAAACTCAAAAAAGCGATTTTCATTTCGAGTTTGCCAAACACCATCAACTAGATTATTGCGTTTTGAAAACTCAATAATCAAATAATCTGATTTATACCGCACTCCCAAACACCATCTTAGTTGGATAAAAGTAAATGAGAATCATAGGGACCAAGGTATATCTTAACCCACACAATAATGTTACTCCCTCCGTCCCAAATTTTATGTCCATTTTAACTTTTTCAGTCAAACTTTGGCCTTAAATATTTTTTTTGTGTTATATAATACTTGATGTAAAATATATAAATGAAATTGGGTTTTAAATTTATTTTCATTGATATAACTTTCATTAATCATTATATAATACAAAAAAATATATTTAAGGTCAAAGTTTGATTGAAAAAGTCAAAATGGACATAAAATTTGGGACGGAGGTAGTAGATGACAAGCAAAATGACCAAAATACTTTTGCGTCTTCAGCATGTGAGGGATTTAACAACAAAAACAAACGGCCGTTGGTAAAAATGACTAACAATGCAAGATTTTGCAACCACATGGAAGGATGGTGCGATCAACTTGAAAAAGGATAAAATGTACGACTGTGTGTAAACCACAATATGATGCACGGGGACGGCCCTAAGGTCAGGGTACCCGTTCCGGGTACTTTCTGGGGACGGAAACGGTTGGGAAATGCAAGGAGGACGTCTCGAATTCCAGGGACGGCGGCGTGAAGTGTCTGGCGACGTTTCCATTGAATATGGGGACGTTTCTTAGCCCATTTTAGGTTCATGTACATAGGGTAGAAACAAAACATGAAAGAGTAGATCTCAGATTTTTTTTTAACTGATAAAAGTGAAAAAGATATAATGGCGAGGGAAGAAAATGATACCTTGGGAAAAGAGAAAGATAAAATGAAAAAATAATACTACCTCCGTCCCTAAATAAGTGTCCAGTTTGACTTTTCAGAGTCAAACTAGATCAACTTTGACCTTATCTATTTTTGCGGGTGTTATATAATACTTGATGAAAAATATATAAAAGGATTGAGTTTTAAGTGTATTTTTCATTGGTATAGTTTTTCATCAAGTATTATATAACACACACAAAATATTTACGGTCAAAGTTGAACCAGTTTGACTTTGAAAAGTCAAACTGGACATTTATTTAGGGACGGAGGGAGTATCTATTTAAGATGTTGTGTAGGATCACCCACGTCACGTGGGTAAGAGGTTAACATGTAACCAATAGAAACAAAGTTTGTTTTTTTTTTTAATCAAATGTATTTGTTTGTACTTTTACTTTTTCCCAAAAATTCACTTGTCTTGCTTTTTAAGTTGTGTGCTTCTTTACTTGTACAAAAAATCCAATTCATTGCAAACTACTTGTAGAGTATATGAACTCAGTAACTCACCGTTACTCTCATGTGTAATATGGATTGACGATGTAGAAAAGCTCAATCGTATTTTTTGTACACTACATATTAATATCATAGATTATGGGTTGATTATGTTATTACGTTCACAGTTTTAGAATTCATAAGATCCATTTTTCATTTAAAGTTAATAATGATATTCGTTATTCATGACATGGTGATATTATTTTAGCGAATGTTGATTATGATCAGATAATCGATATATTTTTTGATCAAATAAGAATATTACTTAAAATAAGAAGGAATAAGAAGAACTATAACCGCAAATCCGAGATGCATCGACCTAAATTAGATGCATCCCTATAATTTTAGATGCATTATAACGCACAATAATGTGTTTTCTAGCTTTTAATCAGATGCATATACGTATATTAGATGCATTTCATGATTTCTCTTGTTTTTTGTTCCTCTACACGTGTCAAAATCATGAAAATTAATTTGTACCATCTATATATATATATATATATATATATATATATATATATATATATATATATTGGAGTTTCTTTAAAAACATTTTTATTTTTTTATTGCCGTATCTTTGCCGTACTCGTATCTTGGATTTCTGATTTTTGCCGTTCACCATACCCGTATTGTCCCCGTACCCGTGTCGGTGCTACATAGAACCACATAGATGAAATATGTAATTAACTCAAAATAATATGTAGCCACATAAGAAAAGTTCATGTTTATTGCATGATATAACTGATCACGTATGACCCTCCTGGCACCAATACGGGTCAGACGCGGACTAAGCACGACTGTGTAATACTCCCGGCACCCATATGGTTCGGTCGCGGACTAAATACTCGTTCTCGGCAAGGCCACTAAGCCATTCCGCAGACAGTAGACGCGTCCGAAGAGGAACACAACCGTCCAACGTAAAGGTAGGGAATCTCGCCGACTCAATGTACTTCAACCTGCAGCCCAAAGGGAAAGCGGACAACTCCCGCCCAAAAGCGTCGCTATCACAGCAATGCGACAAGCGCTGGAGTTGACCTACGCACTCCGCTCCCAAGACTGTCGTTCTCATGACCCGTGATCTTGAGAACACGACAGAAAGGTCAACCATATAAATAGAGGCCTCGCCACTATTCAAACGGTAACACATACACACTCTCTCTCTAGAACCAACTTTATCTCTCTAAAACTATCGCTTACTCTTACGCCGGAGGTTGACCGCGGAACCCCGTTCCGCTGTGAGACTAACGGTGTTGGTTTTCTTAGCAGCTAGCAATCAAGAACCTCACTTAATACAATATCCATTTCCTGGGAAGTTAGCATACACTAATCTTCATCAGGGGAGCGCCCGGAATTGTATTAACAAGTTGGCGCCATCCGTGGGACACGTGACATAACTGCGTTTCCCTTTTGCAAAAAAAAAAAAAAAAACCTCTAATGAGCAATTTGGCAGAGAACCCTTCCCCGTCCCCCGGCCGTCACGGTCAGAAACACGGGGAAATGAAAAGTGCAAGACACAGAACAATACCGCCTAATGCTGCTGGCAGACGCATCAATAAGGGAGTTCTGCGAAAGGCACTACCATCAAATCGTGCCCTTCATGGCGAAAAAGTTCCATCAGAAAAACTAGACCGGGTCAAAACCTGTCTAGATTTCGATGATGAGACTAGAAATGAAAGATCTCGAAACACGCCGGAATGCTCGGTCAATCCGAAAGCGGGCACCTAAAAGGAGGCGCTGGCCACCCTAGTGTCCCATCGATCCTTCGAATATTCAAGTCGCGAGTGTTTTCTCGAGACTCAGCAGTCGAGATGATGGGTGTTCTAGAGAAAAGGGCCAGCGGGAAACCAAAAGGCTGCGACCAGATGTCTTCTCAAGACTGGAAAAGGAACGTCCCCATGTATCCACTAGAATTGGTGACCAAAAACCAACTGTGTTCTCCAGGCTCCAGTCAAAGGTTAGCCCCAGTAGACAACGCAAAAGAAAAACAGAGAAGCAAAGACACCAACGAAGCCGGAGTGTTACCCGCGGTAGTGATTCCGCAAGTTCCGGCGGGGAGAAACATATCACTCATGCCGCAGTAGAACCAGGGAAGTGTCTCCCCCGGTAAGCGAGGAAAGCACTGGAGGACACTGGAAGTCCACCCCGAAAAGCAAGAAACGGGAAGAGGACGACCTCTACTCCCCGTATGACGTAGCGGACACAGACCCCTTTACCCGTCGTATACGGAATTTCGAGTTCCCGGACGAACGAATCCAGAATGCCAGCTCACATCGAACGTGACGACGGACAGGAGATCCGGAGGATCACCTGAAGATCTTCCAGACCGCGGCCAAGGTGGAAAGATGGGCCATGCCCACATGGTGCCACATGTTCAACTCCACCCTTGTTGGGCACGCCCGCTGTTGGTTTGATGGGCTGAATCCGGAGAGCATTGACAGCTTTGAAGAGTTAAGATCGAGTTTCCTCTCGTACTTCTTACAGCAGAAGAAGTATACAAAAGATCCTGTCGAATTGCACCACATAAAGCAGCGGGAAGGGGAGTCCACGGAAGCGTTTGTAGACCGCTTCAAGGCAGAAAGCATGTATGTGAAGGGAGCCCCAGAGTGCATGAGAGTGTCTGGCTTTATGCACGGGATAACAAACCCGGAACTGATCAAAAGGCTCAATGACAACATTCCCCAGGATCTAAATGTGGAAGGTCGTGAAAAGCATTCCTCGAGGCGAGGTGGTCGCGGCCAACCAGTCAAAAAGAAACATGCCCGTGGAAGAACCAGACGGAGGACAGAAAAGTATCCAGATCTTTGAAAGAAAGGGAGTGTTCAAGACCCGCTCAAGGCCAGAGAAGAAGAGGAGGGACAGGTTCACACCCCTCACAAAGACGCCAAAATAGATCCCGCCATTGATACGGTCAAGTTCACTCGCCAATGTCCAGTACCGGGCCGAGTCTAGGAATAAAGACAAATCGCGTGACTTTCACAGAGAAAAGGGACACAACACGGACGAATGCTATCGGTTGAAAAACAAGAGACAAGAGGCCAGTCAGTCTGGACAACTCGCACATCAGGTTAAAGAGATCAAGAATGGGGCAAAAGAATGGTGGCCCCAAGGGCGAAAGAAAGACACCGCGGCCAAGGACAAAGCTCACGCCATATGCATTGTCAACACCTGGCAACGGTCGGTCAAACCCAAACGAGGTCCGGAAGCGGTCTTGAACATGGAAATATCTTTTCCCCCATATCCGGGGATGACTGGGATGATCATCCGCTGGTGATCAAGGCAGACGTAGAGGGGTGCATAGTCCACAGGATGTATGTGGACAACGGAAGTGCTTCAGAAGTCCAGTACGAGCATTGCTTTAACAAGCTAAGCCTAGACATCCGCAAAAGACTCATTCCTGCCACATCACCACTGTCAGGCTTCAGTGGAGAACTCTCGTGGCCGTTAGGACAGATCCTCTTAGAAGTTACATTGGGAGACGAAGAGAAATCAGCTAGTGCTTGGATGAACTTCATGGTGGTGCGATCTCCGTCTCCCTACAACGGAATAATCGGACGTCCGGGTATTAGGCTATTAAGGATAGTGCCATCCACGGCGCATGGGATGCTGAAATTTCCTACCTATGGCGGAGTTGTGACTTTGCACAGTGACAAGGTGGTCCCGTTGAGTGCATGATCGCGGAACCGAACCCGGCAGTAAACCACAGAAGTGACAGAAGGAGTAGCGGTGGCGATCAATCCCAAATTCCCCGACCAAACGGTCACCATAGGGTGCGGATTAAGCGAGAAAGGAAAAAAGAGCCTCTGCGAGCTACTCAAGAATAACTTGGACATCTTTGCTTGGGAACCCTCCGACATGACTGGGGTTCCGCGGACAATTGCGGAGCACAAACTGAATTTCCGTGACGGTTATGACCCTGTGCGACAAAAGAAAAGAGGACAGGCCCCGGAAAGAAACACTACCACGATTGGTTATCTAACCCCGTGCTCGTCAAAAAGAGTGACGAAAGCTGGAGAATGTGTGTGGACTTCAAGGACTTAAACAAAGCCTGTCCAAAAGATTGCTACCCCTTGCCGGAGATCGACTGGAAGGTCGAATCCCTCTGCGGATACCCATTCAAGTGTTTTCTCGACGCGTACAAAGGGTATCACCAGATACAAATGGCAGCCGGGGACGAGGAAAAGACAGCGTTTCACACAAACCAAGGCATCTTCTGTTACACCAAAATGCCTTTCGGTCTAAAGAACGCTGGCGCCACATACCAAAGGCTCGTAGACAAGGCGTTTGAGAAACAGATTGGAAGAAATTTGGAAGTGTACGTTGACGATCTAGTCATCAAGAGCCATTCAGAGGAAGAAGTACTCAGGGATATGAACGAAACCTTCAAGACCCTAAGGAACATCAATATGAAGCTTAACCCCAAGAAGTGCACATTCGGGGCAGAACAGGGGATGTTTCTGGGTCATGTGGTGAGTAAGGAGGGCATCAGAGCCTGCCAGACAAGTCTGCGGCGTCGTAGCTACTCTTAAATCCCCGACAACCAAAAGGAAGTGCGTCTGAATGGAAAATTAGCCAGCCTCACCGACCTTCATGTCCAAATCAGCGGAAAGGTCCCTACCATTCTTCAAGACGCTGAAGAAGTGCATCAAAAAGAGTGACTTCCACTGGACATTGGACGCGGAGCAAGCGTTCAAAGAAATGAAGCAACACATTGCCAACCTGCCAATGGTCATCGCTCCACAACCAAAGGAGGAGTTGATCATGTACTTAGCCGCCCCAAGAAGTCTTAAGTGCGATTTTGTTAGCACAAAGGGAGTCGAGGCAACAGCCAGTATACTTCGTCAGCCGCGCTATAAAAGGCCCGGAAGTGAATTACACTCCAATTGAGAAGCTTGTCCTGGAACTAGTATATGCGTCCCGTAGGTTGCGGCGATACTTCCAAGCACATCCAGTAGCGGTCATCACAGACCAGCCACTAAAGCAAGTCTTGACCAAGACAGAAAAGAGTGGGAGAATGGCCGGATGGGCAATAGAGTTGGACGAGCATGACATCACTTTCCGACCCCGGACAGCCATAAAGGGACAGGTTCTAGTGGACTTCATTGCTGAGATCCCAGAGGAAGGAATCCTTGACAAGAAGGACCAACAACAATACTCGGAGCCGTGGAAACTATTCACGGACGGATCCTCGTGTATGGAAGGGTCCGAGCGGTTTGATCCTGACAAACCCGAAGGGCAAGAATTCACTCCACGCCCGCTTCGAGTTTGAGGCCTCCAACAACGGCCGAGTACGAAGCACTCAACGCAGGACTAAGGATCGCTGAACAAATGCGGGTAAAAGACTTATCAGCAAATGTTGACTCTCGTCTCGTGGCAAATCAGATAAACGGATCATACGAAGCAAAGGAGGAAAGCATGGCGCGCTACTTGGCAAAGGCCAAAGCATTGATTGAAGGGTTCCGGACGTTCTCCATCAGACAGATTCCCCGGAGCCAAAACAAACAAGCAGACGCGCTAAGTAAAATTGCATCCACCAGCTTTGCCCACCTGACAAGACAGATCCTAGTGGAAGTCTTGAAAGAAAAATCCATCGAAGAAAAGGAGGTGCTGGCAATTGTGGAAGATGACGGGGATACGTGGATGACACCCCTGGTTGAGTACCTGAGGGATGAAATACTACCGGCGGACGACAACAAGGCAAGAAAGCTGCGGATCAAGGCAAGGCAAAGACGTTGAGAGACGGAATCTTGTTCCGGAAATCCTTTCTAGAACCATGGCTCCGATGTGTAGGCCCCACCCAAGCCAACTACGTGCTGCGAGAGATCCACGAAGGGTCGTAGCATGCACTCCGCCCAAGGGCGGGTAGCCAAAGCAATCAGATCCGGATATTACTGGCCGACGATGCACAAGGATGCACGTGAGCTAATCAGTGCGCGAAGATTGCCAAGTCCACCGCCCGGTACCAAAGAACCCGCAGCAATATCTGACCCCAATCACCTTCCCGTGGCCTTTCTACAAGTGGGGTATAGACATTTGCGGACCTTTCCCTGAAGGCCCCGGCAAGGTAAAGTTTATGATTGTCGCGATAGACTACTTCACTAAATGGATCGAAGCCAAACCCTTAGCCTCCATCACAGGAAGGCAAGTAAAGAAGTTTGTTTGGGATAACATAGTCTGCCGCTTCAGCTTGCCGGGAGAAATAGTATCGACAACGGAAAGCGCCCGCGACAACCCGTTCAAGGATTGGTGCGAAACTCAACATCAAGCAACGGTTTGCGTCTGAAGCATCCGCAGCAAACGGCTGGTCGAAAGCGCGAACAAAAGTCTGGGAGAAGGCATCAAAGCAAGGCTGGAGAGAGGAAGCAAAGATTGGGTGGAAGAAGTGCCGCATGTGCTCGGGCAATACGAACTATGATCAAAACAAGCAACGGGAAACCCCATTTTCCTTACATATGGCACTGAGGCAGTTATCCCGGTCGAGATTGGAATGCCAAGTCTTCGATGCACGGCCGTAAACCAAATCTCCAACGACCAAGAGCTTCGCCTGAATCTGGATATCCTTGAAGAAAAGCGAGAAGCCACTGCCATCGAAGAAGCACGCAGCAAAGCAAGGATGGAGGGATACTACAACGCCAAAGTACGAAGCACGGTCTTCCGACCCGGAGAATTTGTTTACCGCAGCAACGAAGCAAGTAGAGCGGAGGACACCGGAAAGCTTGGCCCCAAGTGGGAAGGGCCATATGAAGTGATGGAAGCACTAGGGAATGGAGCATACAAGCTCAGAGCCGCGGATGGGGAGATACTCCCAAGAACATGGAACGTCCGCAACTTGAAGAAATGTTACATCTAAGTGTAAGTAGACTCTCCCCACCTCTTGTAAGTTGATCACGGATCAGGTCCGGACAACAGGGGAACTTTAACTTTTCATATTTCTTATTTCTACTGTAATGTTTTCTAAGTAATGAAACGTAGATGCCTGGCCCGCTCTACAAATTTTCCAAAATAAAGATGCAATCACATTCTTTACTTTTACATTTTTTACATGATTCTCACATCCGCGACAGACAATGTCGCACATAAAGGACGAGCAAACCCATTGACTCAGGCATATAAGTGGTATTGCAAACCCATTGACCATTATTTGATACCCCCCGGACTCCCAAAGTACGGCCAAGGGTATAACTCAAAGCCCGGAATAACTAAATCCGGCAAAAAGAAAAAAAAAATTTCATTAAATTCACAGGACTTCTTTACAAATACATGGGGACATACCCCCGGCTTACAAAAATAGAGTCGCGGCAACCACGACCCTGACAAACACAGTGACAAAGCTTCACAAATAGATGGAAAAGGCGGCATAGTCTAAATGCCGCCCATAAGAAAACAGCTCAAGCATTCCCGGCACCGTCAAGAACACTTGTGTCAAACATATCATCATGAGCAGCCTGTTCTTCTTCTTCTTCTTCTTCTTTTTCATCCTCTCCGGTAGGGCCGGTGACCGCGGAGGAAGGGGTTGGACCAGGAGAAACAATCACCATGGAAGGCTCTCCAGTAGAAGTAACCTGGTGCTCAACCTCCGAAAACAAGCAGCTCCGGGTTCCAAACATCAAACTTCTTACCATACGCCCGGCGCTTCCTCTCCTTGTAGGCGGCAATGGCGCGCGGGCGCTTGGTAATGGTTTGGAGCAAAGAATTGGGAAGAGCAACCTCTTCCGCCATCGGGGGATTAAAAACAAACTCCCCCGCACTACCTGGCCTCTCCTCTTGTAACACAAGCTGCGACATAAGGAATTCTAAAGAGGAATCCTTGCAAGCCTCCAAGGAATCAAGAAGGGGGAAGGGAACGTCGCTAAGGCGAACGACAGCCTCGCGGTAAACCTCCTTAGCCCGCGGATTGTAGGCCTTGATCTGTTCCAGCTTTCGACCCTTAGAACCATGGACAATCCCAGCTTCCAAACCCTGCCTTAGGCCCTCAGCAATGGCCTTGCTAATACAATCCCCCAACCGCGTTTGAAGCTCATCAGATTGTTTGAATGCCATCCAAGCCCGGAGGAAACCATGCCCGATCACCCACCTCTTACCCTCAATAGCCACCAGAGTGCTCGGGAATAGGTCCTCATCAAAGTCACGGTTAAGGTCCGCCAATCTCTGATATAAGCTGCAAGTTGATAATCATACTCACCGCGGACTCTTTCCTCGCACTCCTTCAATTTTCCCTCTAACAACCCAGATCCTTAACCTGCCTTTGAGCTCTTCACAAACAGAGGTGAGCCCGGCCACTTTACCCTTTAACTCAGCATTTTCAACGGTCAAATTAGCCAACTGTTCGTCCTTAGGAGCAATCACACCCTCCAGCTGCGCCACGCGCTCCCGCAATCTCCTCACCTCCTCAGACTCAGATTCAAGCTGACCAACACGCTCACGGAGACCCTTCGCCTCCGCAGCTTCAGATTCCAACTCCTGCACTTTTTGCTTAAGGACCTCGATCCTTGCATCTCTCCTCTCAAGTCTCTTGTTCAACCTGTTCGTCTGATTCAACTCAAACTCTAACCGCAGACGCACCTCAGATGACATACAAGTTTGCTG